>OZ023274.1:35487815-35900159 GCA_964007475.1 Hybos culiciformis | reverse complement strand
ACGGAAATCATTTATTTTTATTTTTTCGTTCACTAAGAGAGACTTTTTAAAATACATATGTATTATTAAAAACAATTTTATTTATAAGATCGTTATCATAAATAGGAATAAGACTGAAATAATAAAACATAATTTAAAACTCTGCTTATGATCAAATAATTTTTACAGTATTTACATACACATAAAAATTAAAAAAAATATATTGTGATATTCTGGCTCGTGTCAGTATTAATTTATCGTTATATGTACAAAATTGTAATGACATTAGATATAATCGTCTGCTGAGAAATGAAACAATGTATAATGAAAAGTATAGTTAATTTGAGTTTAAAGATTTGAAAATTAAAAAAACGTATGCAAAAATATCAAGTAACGTAAAATTTTCATCTAAAAAACAGATTTTAATCAACATTAAGAATTTTGCAAAAGTTGTACTTATAAAATCGAGTACGAGGAATCGAATGGTGCTATTATCTAATACTGACGTATAAATATCATACGTTGTTTCATTTCTCAGCAACGTAATGATTACTTCAATTTGCGAGTAACAGAAACATTAGCTAAATTTATTACTCTGATTTAAACATTTGTTTTTTGTTTTTAGTTTAAATTTAAATTTGAAAATGTATTAAATTTTTTTTTAACTAATTTTAATTTTATTTTTTTTAATAACATGTAATTTTGTTATACCGTGTCGTACATTATTATTATACATATTTATAATATAGTTGTTTAAAGATAATTTTTCATTATTGGAACAAATAAAAAAGAGAAATTAAATTTTAAATTTATTTATTTTTTATTTACATGTTTACATTTTACATTGAATAAATACAATATTTACAATCATAACAATGAATAGGATTAATAAGTAAAAAAGAAAATATAATTTTAATTTTAAAAATAATTCTTATTTTAAAAAATTTAGATATTAAAGTATTATTTATTTTGTCACACATAATTTTTATTTTCAATTTTCATTATTTCACAGTATCGTTAAAAATTATAATGATAATTAATGCTTTTATTTTAAATAATTGAAAAATTTTTGATATGTTTCGACTTTACTACTTAGGAATCAAGATTTAGTGCTATAATTTTATTTTATTTTTATTGTATTAATTAATTATTCAGACAATTTTTTTTAATACTTTTGTAAAGTAAAAAGCACCGATTCATAATTTTTTTAAAATTTTTTAATTAATAAAAGAAAAGTTAAAATAGTCTTTTTTTGTAAAATAAATTATGTGTTCAGGTTTGTGATGTTTGAAAAAAAAGTAAAGCTTGGTATGAATTTAATATATATGTAAAATTCTAAATTCTTATACATTATAATGTATTTATATATATAAATTTAGCAATAGTACGATACCCGTGGCGCCGCGTTTTGATGACGTCATCTGGTAGAAAGACGAAATAAGACGAAAAGATAAAATAAAATTTTTCGATATCACATTTCAAAACTGAAACACAAATTCATTTTATTTGATATTTTAAATATATCGAACACGCTAGCGTTTTTATTGCTAGGGCTTTTTTTTCGGAGCTAAGCGAGATATCGACAAAATGTATTTGATTTTTTCGTCTCATTTGTTCGAGTTCTATCAGCGACACGGTTATCGTAGAATCGCCATAAATATATTAATATATTAATTATTTTCTTAAATAAGCATTTTAATGCTTCTCCTGAAAACTTTTTTTTCTTGAATAAAATATTCTAGGATAAAAATATTTCGTTAGTGTCAAAAATAAAAGTACTAAAAATTTTCAGGAGAACAAATTTTTATCCTTTTTTGGTTTTTTTTTTAAAGAGTGAAAATAATTGTTTTTAAATTGAAATCAAAATCATTTTGACAGTATGTAGTGATATTTTATTCTGCAGAATATTTTTATAGGCGCCTAAGGACGTCTTGATAAATTTTACATTCAATTAAACTAACAAAATCCATTTGGAATATTTTTATTCAGAATATTTTTATTCGAAAAAGATTCCGGGAGCTCCATTATTTCTTCAAAAATACCTTAGTCGGTATTTATTTGATTTTTCTCAGTATTTTTTAAATGTTCGGTCTTTAAATGGTTATTGTAGACGGAAATTTGCTGTTTCATTTATCTAACTAAACATCTGTTAAAAATGAGAACAATAAACACAGGAAAAATATGTTTATCTTTTCGATAATATTTTAATAATTTATAATTAAATGATTCATTAGTTTTATTCTGAAATTACACTTATTATACACATTTGGTCACTTCCTCGTAGGACTTTCATAAATTCACAGGGATGTCTTTAAATGTTTTTTTTTCGTTCAACCCAATCGAGAGTACAAACTATGTCTAGGTCAATTTTTCGTTCCCCGAAATTCGCTCTCGATCCCGAGCTAGAGCCAAACTACCAAAAACCGTAATTTTTTCTAGCAAAATTTCGAATTTTCGTTCTTATGATCTAATTTATTATTTTATTTTTAACTCTTAACATGTAACTTACTGAAACGGCAAACGTTTTCTCTCAAATATTTCGAACACCGTAATAATGTTTTTTTTTTGTAGTAAGTATTATTTTAAACCAAAAATTACCATTAAGGAAAAATTCCAAAATTCTTATTATTATTTATTTTTTAAAATATTATTTTTACGGATATTTTTTAATTTTTTTGTCTACTTTCGATTGGGTTGAAAGGAAAAACCATTTTAAGAACTCTATGTGAGTTTACTCAAATAGTAATTTATGTACGTAAAAATATCATATAATACGGAAGTAATTAATTTTAAGTTTCAAAAGATTTTTAACCAGCAAAAAAAATGTTATGTTCTTTATTTTTGTATTATTTGGCTAGAAATTTGTTTCCTCTTGAATTTGTGAATTAAATTTTTTAAAACTGCATCTAAACGGGGAAAATTTTGAAATATTTTAAACAATTTTTAATAACTTAATAATACTAAAATTAAAATAAAAATAAATAACAACTATAAAATTTATTTAAATTAGGTCTTAGAAGACTTGTCTGTTAATATTTTTTCTGGTAAACTGACAGCTAAGTATTGTTTATGCAATCTTTGACGACAAAATTGATAAAATTCTATTTCTCTGGTAAAATTTTTTCGAACTATATCTTTAATTGCTTCACTAACTGGTGGCTTAAAATTATTTCGGTTTATCTTATTCAAATAATTTGAACTTTCTGAAAAAAAAAAAAAAAAAAAAACAAGAATAAATATATTTTTTTTAAATTTGTTATGTTCGAACATTTTGTTGTATAGTTATAATCAAATAATTTTTGTGATTTAATTTTAAGTTCTTTGATATTTTCTGTTGAACAAAGTTTATTTATAAATGACTAAAGCTTATTTTGTTCCATTTAAATAATTTCCAATGAGAGTAATACTCGAAATCAATCAGAAAAAAACTTTAAAGTAGTAGTCTTTAAAAAACTTACAACCCTTACTACCAATTGATCATGATTTTATTTTTAATCATGCAATGTAATGAACTTTATCTAAATTATATTATAATATTTAATTCAGTATGCGAAATAATAATAATCTACCTGCATAAATTTGATGAACACCAGTAAAAAATCTTGGTATATATTTTTGAAATACAGTTAAAGTTGCATTTAAATCTTCCAAAACTCCTACAACTGCATATTGGGATTCAACTGCATATTTTGCTCGTTCCAATGCTCCAACTGTATTAAAAGGCCTACAAAACAAATTTGATATCAATGTTCATAATAAAATAAAAATCGGAGAATTTTCTTTTAATGAAATAAAAAAGGTGGTAGCTCTTGATTTATTTGATCCTTTATGATTCTAACGCTTTACAGAACTGTGTACCTTAATTGGAGGCTCCAGTTTTATTTAAGCTAAATTTTATAATCGGATGGACTTACGTGCATTCATAATCGTGACCACAAAAGAATAATGTTTGTCGTCGATGATCGCCGATACCTTCCTGTGTAACGCCTTGAGTAAATGTACACTCTTGGTCTCCTGATTGGACACAACTTTCGAAATCTTTTTTCAACCATTCAGGATCTGGTAATGGCAGCTCTGGGAATGCTGCTTTTCTTTCAACAAAATACCAAGGTGCACGAACATAATAAAACCAACTAATTACTCTTTCGATAGGATCGCGAACAACATTAATGTAAATTGGTGTCGGAAGATTGAATTTCGTGAAATTGGTATGGCAAACGTGTTTTATAAAAACAGATGGTTGTGGTAATTCTGTTATTATTTCTGCTAATTCTTGTTGTTGATCGTCGGCAAGTCTAATTGTTTCTACTCGCTGAACAGCATCGCGATGAAATTCAAAATGGTTTCGAGCGGCACATCTTCTCAGCAGCTCCATAAATAATTGGGATCCAACTTTTGGTACTCGGTTGAAAAATAGAATTTCTAAGCCTGCTTTTCGAGTATTATTAAGTTCATATGCATTGATAGCTTGCATCTGAATTTTTTGTAATTTAATTACGATTTTTATTTTTTGTTTTTTGAAGAAAATGATAATAAATGAATAAATTTTAAAATTTGGATGCATGATGATTCCAAGAAAAAAATCGATAAATTGAAAAGAAATAAAGAAAAAGTATTTAAAATTTTAGATTTAAAAATTATTGATGCATATATATACACCTAGATTTAAAAAATTTGAAGTTTTAGCAAAGAAAATAGAAGGATTAAGAGGAGAAACGCTCAAAAATTAGTCCTTTTATTTTCTTTGGTTTTAGTATGCAAACCTTTTACCATATAGCCTTAATTAATTTATTTAAAAATTATAATGTGATTTTAATATAACTAGTATTTACATTACTTAAATTAATATAATATTAATACATTCTAGCCACCAAAGTAATAAAACGCTGTGAAAATAATTACAAAATATATATATGTATACCTATATAAAATAAACAATATTATTAAATGTATTTTCTTGTTTTTATTCATTACATTTACAATTATTTTCGTGGATTTAACTATTTGTCTTAGTTATTACTGTTTTGTACATGGTAAATCTTGGAATAAATTAATATAAATCAAATTTATTTTAAAATTTAAAGAATATTGGGCAGGCAAATGCTATGATATAATATAAGTCCTTAATGTTAATTCTTCATGTCAGTTCTTAATATTATTTCATCGTATTATTATTCAAATTTTTAATGATTGAAATAAAAAAACATGAAATAAAAAATATATCATTATAAATTTATTTTCTTTTCTAATACTAAAGCTAAATATTGTTTATACAATCGTTGTTTACAAAATTGATAAAATTCAATCTCATATGTGAAATTTTTTCCGAGCATTTCTCTTACTCCTGGGTCTAGCGCAGGCCTCCATTTATTTTTATTAACTTCTGAAATTTTTTTCCGATTTTCTAAAATTGATAAATAAATTTAAAAAAATTAATTATATATAAGTTTTTATGTATGTGTAAACGCATTAAATTTTATTTACTTTCAAATACCAATTTGGCTCCTTTAAAATATCTCGGAATATAATGCTCTAAAACTGTCAAAGTTATATTTGTATCTTCCCAAGAACCTACAACGGCAAATTCTTTCTCGACATTATTTTTAGCAATCTGAACTGCTCTTGGAGAATTAAAAGGCCTGTTTTAAAATAAAATAAAAATGCAATCAATTTTTTTCCACAATTGAATAAAATAAAAAATTGTAGGTTTTTTTTGTGAAAACGTTCTGAGCTTTCAGTTCTACTAACTTAAGGGTAAGAGGAGACTAAAAACTAGTCAAAACTAAGATGTTTTTTGAATGTATGTGTGAGAAATTGTATAAATATTTATTTTTTTTAAATAGTTATGACTAGGGTTGTGATTTTTAGGTAATTACCTTTTTTTAGTCGTGCGTAATAACAGATTTTTATTAAAATATCTCCACGTTTCGAAAAATTTGCTGTAATTTGAGCCCAATATGTTAGCGACTTTTTCTACCTATTTCATGTTTTAGCGACTATTTCGACTTTTTTGAGTTTTACTGACTTTTTTAAACATTTTTGACTTTTTTAGGAACTATTTTACCAATTTTGTTCTTACATTAAAGTCATAATAAAAAACATGGATTTTACAATTTTTAAAAAAATTTCAAACATGATATCTGGCGGAAGAATGATATTTGCGAGCAATATAAAGTTCAGGAGATAATCTCCTTTAAGTATGCCCCTATTACTTCGACAGAAGTTGAAAGATCATTTTCTATATATAAAAATCTTTTCAGATCTAACCGACAAAAATTTGAATTCGAAAATTTACGCAAGCATTTTGTAATTTATTGCAATAAATCAATCAATAATTAATAAACTCGGTTTTACATTTTTATTTCAAAATCCATGTTCATTTTTTAAGTTTTTTGTGCAATGAAATTTATATTTTTTTTTAACTTTTAAATGAAATTGCTATATTAATATACTTGCACAATAAATAATATGAAAAACCAAAATTATTATCTTTTTTATCATTCGTAGATTTGAAATTTTTGTATCAAAATCTAAATTTCCGTAAATTTTTGGGAAATTTTTTTTAACTATTTTTTTGGCGACTTTTTTAGTGTCTTTTTTAGTGACTTTTTTTTGTTTTTTTATGAACTTTTTAGGTGTCTAAACAAGGTTTTTAAGGAACTAAAATTTACAAGCCTAGTTATGACTAATAATTTTAACTAAAAAACTCTAAATCTAAACTATTCTTACAAATCAATCTACGTTTTCTACAGGAATTTTCATATAGTTTCATCATTGAGTAATAATAGCAGAATTCATACAAATAAATTTCAGAATTTTTTTTTCAAATAACTCAAAATGATGACAATATTATCAATGTATTGAATAAAAAATTCACACTCAAATGTGTTTATTCTTAATACAATAATAAAAATAATAAAATTAAGAATAAACACATTTGAGTTAACAAATTTTACTCAATACATTGAAAATATAGATTGTCATAATTTTTGAGTTATTTAGAAAAAAATTTAATTATATGAATTCTGTCCCTCTTATAAATATTATTACTCAATGGTTTCATCTTTCATACATTTGTTATGATTTTTATGCCGACGAGATGCTTTGAATGTATTTGTATACTTTGTAGAGGGCTTGAGATTTATGTTGGTGCCGATTAAGCCAACGGGTAATAATTATATCATAGACACAAATAAAAAAGTCGTCTAATTATAAACTATCTTATCTTTTACCCTCGTCTAACCACTACGTAAGATACTATTTATTCTTTCCTAAAATTTGTGAAGCCATAAATTTTTTCAAAAATACTTCATAAATATTTTTATTTTTTAACATTTGAACGAATTTTGCTTAAATATTTCAAGAAAAAATACATATGTTGCACAATATGTTTGTATCTTACCAACAATCTTTTGAATGACCACAAAAAAACATTGATTGCCTACAACGATAATCATTTCTACTGGGACCCACTGAAAATGGAATGAACGAACATTCGGGATCACCATTTCTAGCGCAATCATTAAAATCTTTTTTAAACCATTCTTCTTCTTGTTTTCGATGCTTTTTATTTGGATGATTATTACGTGATTTAATTACGGTTTCCGCTGATCTTGTATAATAATACCAACTAATTACTCTCTCCAATGGATCTCGAACCAGATTTATGTAAATTGGCTTGCCTAAATCAAATTTATCAAAATCTATGTAATTAACGTGATCAACATAAGCAAAAGATCCTTCATTTTCTGTTACATATTCTGAAACTTTTTCTAAGTCTTTTGAATTTAACAAACGTTTAAAAAATTGTCGTGATTTTGCTACATTAACTTCAAAATTATTTGTGGTCGATAAAAACCGTATCAATGCTAAAGATGAAAAAAATTTAATTTTTTATACATAATTAAATTGTCATAAACAAAGTGGAAAAAAACTGAAATAAAAATGTACAAGTACATCTAATATAACAGTGTGTAAGAGTTTCTAGTTCCTATTCTTTTAGGTACCTACAATATTAAAATTAAATATGGTTGACATTTGCAAAATTAATTAATGAAAGCAATTATCTTTACTTACATGAAGTTTACTCACCTATCATTGCTTCGCTACCAACTTTAGTTACTCTGTTGAAAAATATTGCATCGATGTCTGCATTTTTGGTATTATTTAAACGATCCGATTTTAAAATTCCAAACTGAATTGATGGTTTTTTTTTTATTATTTTAATAATATTTAATTAAGTTAAAAAAAAGTTTTGTTAATTGATCGAATGCTTTTTATGAGATTTATTTATGACGTATATTGTTTGGGGATTTTTCACTTTGTTCAGAAGTATTCTTCAGGAATATTTGTACAGATTATGCTAGATATTAAAAAACATTTTCCAGAGCATATATAAATTAATCGTACGATAGTTTCGTTGAGTATAATTTCAGATTTTCAATATATATAGATTTAAGTTTATATGTTTTTGTAGAAATAGAACGGTATATTAAATTATAGATTAAAATTCAAGATATTTTTCAATCTATTAATTATACATAATCTGTGTCAAATAAAACAAAAAAATTAATATTGACTTATTTTAGCTATTAAATTAATTTTGAAACTTTTTTTTTTTGTTTTTAAACAACAAAAAATTAAAATGCCTAATCAAGGTAAATATCAATACTGTACATAGTGCCGATTAGAAAATTAGTATGAATTAAATTTATAGAAATTAATTTGGAAGATTTACATTTTATTAAATAATTAAAAATTTAGTAATTTATTTTAAAATAATAAATTATTTAAATATTTATACTTTGATTTTCTTATCTAATACTAAAGCTAAATATTGTTTGTACAATCTTTGTTTGCAAAATTGATAAAATTCAATTTCTTTTGTGAAATTTTTTTTCATCATTTCCTTGACGTCTTCATCAATTTTTGGTTTAAATTTTTCTACACTTTCAAGCATAATTTTATCACGAAATTCTAAAAAAAAAATTATTTTTTTTATTATCTGAAAGTATCTATGTTCTTCAAAGTTGTGACTAAAGTGATAAGAGAAGCGAGTGTTAAAAAAGGATCGAATAGTACTATTGCCGTTATTATTTACATGTGTATGTAATGTTTATGTTGGGTTAGCGTAGTTAGGATACTCGAAAATCAATAAATTAAAGGTAACGGACGTCACCCATTGAAAATTACATTTTCTATACTACGACAGATCGCCGTGTAGTAAATTTGTAGATTTATTCTTTTAGCATTTTAAGATTATAGGATATAGGTACAACAATTTAGCGCCTTAAACGACCCTATTATTAATATCAAAGGTATTTTAAAAGTTTTTTAACCACACAAATTTTCCGAATACCTAAATTATTGCATATTTTCAGGCCGATACATTTGCATTAAATTTGTTTCGTATACGCATACGGCTAGGGTGTCCATTACCGAAGCACTTCCTTCATAACCGGTTATTCGGTAATTGGTAGTTACCGAAACCGATAATACCGGTAATTTTCGGTAATTGACTTTTTTTATAATCTACATCAGCTAGAAAATATTCTTGAAAAGGGAACGGAAATTAATCACTTAATAAAATAAAATTCAGTACAATATTATATTAATTCATTTGTTTTTAGTTAAAAAATTAAAAGAAAGAAATTAAATGAAAAAATCATTAGATAATAGAAAAAAAAGTTATTTTATATTTTGAAAATATGATCTTAAAAAGCATAAATTATTATTTGTCGGAAAGCATTGATCTGATTTTCGTGACGCTTGTGGGCCTAACGTTATTTATATAATTATGTACGGTGCTTAAATGATTTCCTTTGATGCCTTCACTTCAAAATACTTTACTTCCGCGCGAATTACATTTATTAAATCCTTTTTGGGTTTTTTTTGTGGTAGTTGAGATGTTTGTTGTGTGTATCGTTCCAGAATTCTTTTGTGAAACCTTTCCTGCAGAGAACTAGGTTCTACCGGTTTCCGTTCTGTATCTGTATCTAAATTGTGCCCATTATTTCTTCGCCAACACATAAACGATCTAACAGGTTAACAATTTGGGATATTAAAGTATTTTGTGAGAGTTGGTCAAAAATTCCATAATCCTCACAATTTAATTTCCTGACATTAGGGATATGAAGAAAGCGAAAAAGCTCCGCATATACAAACAAATCGCCACTCATAGATGCGTCTCGATAATGCATTTTTAAGATCAAAATAATTTAATATTTCATTACCGAAATTGTCGGTAATTCGTCTTCGGTAATTCGGTATTTCGGTAATGAAGTATTGTTCGGTACTACCGGTTTTTCGGTAACGGTAAAACCCGTAATGGACTCCCTACATACGGCATTAATTTGTGAGAGTTTCCAATTATTTCTTTGTTTTGCTATTTCTAATAAATTTATTTTATATCATTATGGTTGTGATAAAATCAAATTATTCCAAAAGCCGAAATCAACTCAACGTTTTTAAAAAAATATGGTTTGTGCAACATTTTTCCCTAATTTCACATAGGAATGTCTCTATTTTTTTAGAAACCATTAATTAAAATAGATACATACACTAATTCTCCGATCTAACAGAACGCCGACTTTCTAAATGATTTATTTAGACAAAAAAAAAAGTTAATTACTATTAAAAACTATTTTAGCTCCTCTAAAAAATTGTGGTACATAATATTCTAAAACAGTTAATGTGACGTTTGTGTCTTCCCAGGAGCCAACAACAGCATAATATTTTTCTACGTTTGTTTTCGCAATTTGTATAGCCTTTGGTGAATTAAATGGCCTGTATAAAAAAATATTAAAATTTTTTATTATAAATGTCTAGTGCCAAATCTATTTGTTTGTATATTTATTTTGTTCAAACTTACAAACAGTCATCAGAATGGCCACAAAAAAATAACGATTGACGTTTATAATCTTCAACACTATCTTCGATCATATACTGCTCATATCTACATTCAGGGTCACCACTTCGAACACAATGATTAAAATCCTTTCTGTACCATTCTTGTGAATCGACTTCTTTTTTTGGATCATTTCTGTGTAACAATGCTGCAACATAAGCCGATCTGACATAAAAATACCAACTAATAACACGCTCTATCGGATCCCGGACTAAATTAATATAAATTGGCGTTTCGAATTCAAAATCTTCAAAATCTATGTAATTAACTTGTTCAATATAAATACTTGGTTCTTCGAGATTCGAAATTTTTTTGCCCAACTGACGTTGTTGCAACTTAGGTCTTTGTGGAGAACCAAATTTTTTATGTGGTGGGAAAATGTTTTCAAAATCGTTAACTTTTTTTAAATATTTCAACACTGTTTAGAAATTAATAAAATTAAAAATTTTCTTTAAATAAAATTTTATTTTATTACTTACACTCAATCATTGATTTGCTTCCAGTTTTTGCTACGCGATTAAAGAATATTATGTCTAAAACTGCGTCTTTAGTATTATTCAGATTAGTCGAGTGTAAATTTTTAAGCTAAAATATAAAGTTTTCATAATTGATTAAGATTTTAATATTCTCTTATAATATTTCAATTTCTGATCGAAAGTACATGAAAGAGAAATATGTTAAGGTTAAACCGGATTTGTAAGATAGAATCCAAAGATCAGATATATTTTTTGATTTACAGACTTAACACTTAAGATAAATCCTTATGAACATTTTTATTTTATTTTTGATGTAAATAATACACCTAAGTAAAACATAGAAGTTTTCTTAATTATTATGTATGTATATTAATATTACATATTTATATTGTAACTTTATAACCTAACAAACGAATATTTTGCTGGGTATTTATTTAGTTCTGGTTTCATTTTCTCATTATGAATTCTTTACATTTCATGTCAAAAAAGTTTAGAATCAGATTAATCGAAATAGTTTGCTCTCCAAAAAAAAAAAAAAAACAAGACTGCAGATTATTTCAATAAAAGGATCATTATAATTTCTATCACAATTTTTCGAAAAAGGAAACGAGTTTTGTTAAAAAAAAAGATTGTTTTAACTCCGAAAATTTTACGGCTATTGCTGTAAAACTTGAAGGTTTATGTTTGAAATATTACTCTTATTACTATGATATGATAGTTTAGAAAGTATAATTTTCAGTAAGTGTTACTGTGGACTAGACTGCGGATTTATATGCTATTGCATATTCGTACAGAATTAGCCTAGAAGAAAAAGAGAAACAGTTAAGCACGTTTTGTGCAAAAACAAATTATTTGAAACGTATTTATATCTGCATATTTGCATATTCTGCATATTTTTGCATATTTGCATATTTTACATATCTACGTATATTTTACATATCTTGTAAAGTTAAAAAATTACTATTGCTTCATTAGAAGTAATAAATATTACATAGAATAAGGCATAGTACTTCCTACTGAATTTCAAAATAAATTATCAAAAAAAAAATGGGAAAAATCGACGATAAAAAGTGATTTTACTCAAATGCATATACATTGATTTAGGTTTTTAAATTTTGAAGTCTGGTTTCGAAATTTTGTTATAGTTGAAGTCGTCAATTTTTCGTCGAAATGGTAAAAATTTTTGATATGTTCTGGCTGCTCATATTTTTGGTTAATTTGTGAAAATTCCAGGTTTTTACGGAGAAAAAGAAAACACAAATCCAGATATTTTTCAATTTAATAAATTGTTGTTCTGGAAAGTACAGCGAATATTTTAGATATGCTTCTACCATATCATGTGATGTCGAGAGGTTCATCTTCAATGACACGCAGCATAAATTCACCATTGAGACAGCTGACTAAATTAAAGTATTTTCGTACTGAATACAATATGCAGTACCAGTATACTGGTACTGTAAAAATATTGCAGTATTTTCTTACAATGTACTGGCACTGCAGAAAGTTTAAGTACCACCAGTATACTGGTACTGCAAAAATACTGCAATAACAATGTACTGGTACTGCAAAAAAAATGGCAGTACCAGTATAGTATAGTATATATTAGAGTAGTATAGTATATTGGTACTGTCAGTACCAGTATAGTACTGTCAGTACCAGTATAGTATAGTATATTGGTACTGTAGTATTTTTGCAGTACCAGTATACTGGTACTTAAATTTTCTGCAGTAACAGTATATTGTGAAAAATACTGCAGTATTGTTACTTGTACTTATATTGCAAAATACTTAATTTTAGTCAGCTCTGCGTTGATAACATTGAAAAAAAAAATTATAATTTATTACGATTTGAGTTATAATTGAATATTTTTATCAATTGAATACACTAATTTCGATGTGAAATAACAAGTATTTTTCACTAATTCTTATTTTCCCTAAAGTATTTTTCTGCATATTTTGCATGTTTGCATATATTTGCATATTTTGTGCATATTTGCTACATATGCACTTGCATAAATTTTGCATAAAAAATGCATATTTCGATATGTTAACGAAAATGTCTTTTACAATTTATTAGAAGACGATATTGAAAGTTTATTCTTATTTTAAACTGAAAACAAAAAATTGCATATAAATCCGCAGTCTACTGTGGACTAATACTATGTGAAAAAATGTCTAATTTTTATATGTTTTTTCTAAAACTTAAGAACAACTGAACCTATGGATCATATGTTGGTATATTAAGTTTGGGCCTTCTAGATGGGGTGGTGCGATATCTCGAAAAAACGTACTTTTTTAATATAAAAAAATCGTTATGTCACCATCAACATGCGAAAACTCCCATCCAGCTTAGATTTACAACATAGGTTAGGTTCGAGCTCTTCTGGGTTTTTGGTTTATTTTGGACCCGGTAGATGGTTCTAGGGTCAGGTTATTAACCAAATTTTTATTTTCAGTACGATTCAGAATATTTGTATATATGTATTTCATCATAAGAAAATTTTGTAAAATGGATAACCGATCAACTCGCTGGAGTAATTTCGGATATTCATATTTACGGTGCGATTTTGGATGGTAGGTAGTGTTGTAGTTTGAATAATAATGAATTGCCAAATTTATTCGACAATCATTGCAAGCCTGTGACCTCGAAAACAGTTGTTTCTCCCACAATCAATTATATGTGGCATGCTTCCGTGACGTAAATCTAGCAGATTTATTCACTACATGAACAATGAAACAAAAAATATTGTTCTCTCTTTGTCATTACAATAAACACATCTGTTACCAATTAATATTAACAAATGCACAAACATTTTTTATGTAGAAGATTCTAACCGAAAAAAAAGTTATTTGAAGGCTTGAGGGTTAGCTAGTATAAAATAAAATATAAGTAACATTCACAGAAATAATTTAGCACATTTTTATTTTTGGAAATAAAACATCTTATATATAGTTAATAACTAGACAGCTATTTATTTTAAGAATTAGTAGATAATGCTTCAATTTTGCAATCGCTCATTTATTTTAAGCGCCAAATATTGCTTAAACAATCTTTGTTTACAGAATTCGTAGAATTCAATTTCAGTTGTAAGATTTTTGGCTAAAATATCTTTAATATTTTGTGATATTTTTGGTTTGTAAGGATTACTATTTTTAATCTTTTCATTCATTTCAGCTACTGAAAAAGAAATATTTTTTTAATGTTATTTGCAAAAATTGTTTCTAGGCAGGTATACAGATTGAAAAAAATTGTTCCACTTTAACCTCAATACATTGAAAACCTACATATAACCAAATAGTTATATCATGTTCCGATATTAATTTTCTGCGGTTCCCATATTTCTTTCTTATAGCTTTAGATTATTTACTTTTTTTTTAAAATATTTTGATTGATTTTGAGAATCAGATAAAAAAAAACAGATTTGTTTCAATCTTAGATATAAGAATAATATTATAAAAATATCTTACAAGCGTAAAGTCTAGATGCTCCTTTAAAATATCTTGGAATATAATTTTCTAATACTGTTAATGTCACGTTTTTCGCTTCCCAAGAACCAACTACGGCGTATTCTTCTTCAACATGTCGTTTAGCTATTTGCAATGCCGTTCGACTATTAAATATCCTGTAAAACGATAAGTTTGGTTTTTTTTTTTAATTTACTTTGAATATTTTCTATATAGAACAGTTCTGCAAGATACTAAGTCAAAAAAAAAAAATATATTCTCGATTTTTTATTTTGTTTTTTTTTGACATTTAGCGATTTCCCCACAATTAAACAAATCGGCTAATAATGTTGCTCTTAAATCTTGCAAAACAGTTGCCGCTAATACTTTATTGAAATTAATTTACGTACATGCATTTTGGTTTGCTTTGGCCACAAAAAAATACTATTTGACTGTTTTGATTTGGATTTTTAAATAAATCCAATCCATTTTGATAATTACATTCTTTATCATGCTTAAGAACACATTGTTCGAAATCTTTCTTAATGAACTTTAAATTTGGTAATTTTCCTTTTTCATTATTCATTTGCCTAAGAAATATCCATGGTGTGCGTCTAAAAAAATACCAGCTTATAATACGTTCTACTGGATCTCGTACTAAGTTTATATAAATTGGCTGTGCTATGTCAAATTTTGGAAAATCAATGTAATTTACGTGTCGGACACCCACTGCAGGCTCGTCGCCATTATCCACAACTTTTGCAAATTCTGGACATACAAGAATAAAAAATTATTATTCTAAAATGCTAGAGATCAATAACTTGAGACATTTTGTGACATTAAAAATTATGTAATTTTTTTAATTCTTTTATATTAAAGAAAGCTCGACGTTATAATACATATTTATAAATGTGGAAAAAAGTTAATAACATAAAATAGAAGCAAAATCTGTATCAAAAAAACTGTATAAATTTCATAATAAAAGATAAAGGTAAAAATATATAATATTATGTACACAACAGTATATAAACTTAAAGCTCGTCACAGTTAACATAATATATTCATTTGATATTATTATAAATAATTTTTAAATTTTAATTTTAATTGGAATGCATAATAACATAATAACTGATCTATCTATATAAAAAATATATAGCAATCAGTGCAGTGTTATAAAAATTTTTAGTGAAATGAATATTCATTGTTTGATAACTAAACGTTTAGTTTAATGCATTTGTAATTTTAAATTTTAAATAAAATTGGTTTAAATAACTATTT
The DNA here is from genome assembly GCA_964007475.1 of Hybos culiciformis. Taxonomy (NCBI): domain Eukaryota; kingdom Metazoa; phylum Arthropoda; class Insecta; order Diptera; family Hybotidae; genus Hybos; species Hybos culiciformis. The sequence continues at coordinate 35,884,077 of OZ023274.1, read as the reverse complement.
ATTTTCGGTTTATTCACCTACTTATTGAAATATAATTTGAAATGCTTTGATATTTTATAAACTGTGACATAGGTTGAAACAGTCTGATCTAAATAAGATGAAATATGAAAAAATATAATATGTATAAGTTGTTTACCTTTTTCTTCTTTAGGTGAAAGATATTTCATTATATCACCACCATATCCAATATATTTGAAATTATTAACTTTTGCTAGAATCATTAACAATTGCTTTAATTGTTCACTTCCAACTTTAGGTACACGATTAAAAAGTACTTTATCCATTTCAGCGTATTTTGTATTATTCAATTTATCAGGATCCAATTGGTCTAACTTTAAATTGAAGTAAAGTAAAATATTACTTTTATGGTAAAATCACTTTTTGAAACATGTTCCACTGGTAGTATCAATAAAAAAGTTAAGTTAAGAGCAAGATTTTCTTACTGAATAATATAGTTATCCAACAAGCGTTACGTCGACGCACAGAAAAGTTATGCAATAAAATTTAGTTGTGAAACTAAATATTTTCATATTTAAATCAACTTGGTAATTAATTTTTATATGATCTGATAGGGCAGGTTTCTTTTTCACAATAACTCTTTGATGAATACATTACAAAGAAAATTTATTGGAAAATAATTTTTCTAACAAGCATAATGACGGAGATAGTAACAATAAAACTTAAAATTTGACAATAAATATACCCACTCAATAACTCTTCAATTGACTTTTAGAAAAAATAACTATTTTTAGATTATATTTTTTAAGTTTATTTTGCATTTATATACACAAATCTTAAATACTATATTATTTTTTATACATATAATTTGAAACTAAAATAAACTAGGATTATTTATTTTAAGAGCGAAATACTGTTTGTGTAACCGCTGACGGCAGAACTGATAAAACTCAATTTCGCGAGTAAAATTCTTTCGAACTATTTCTTTAATTTTTTCGCTTACTTTTGGTTTAAATGGATTATAATTCCGTTTGTGATTGCCAAAATATACTGTTAAATTAAATAAATTTTATTATAGTTTGAAGAAACAAAGGGTTAAATAAAATTAAATAATCTATTTTGATGAAAACTGGTTATGATAACTTTATTAATTTTATTACAACAACTTAATAGTAATAGTAATAGATAAATCGAAATGCTATCAAGTCTCGAAACTAGGATCGTAGTGAAAGAATTGTAAAATCCTACCATAATAAGATTGGACCGGTTCATATCAAGAAAATTTACTTCAACATACATTTATTTTGTTAACAAACATCATAAACCGATTTTCCATCAAAACGATTAATTTTGAAAATTTTCATATTTTACTGTTATAAATTTCTTTGGCTCCACGAAAATATTTTGGAATATAATGTTCTAAAACCGTTAACGTAACATTAGTATCTTCCCATGTGCCAACAACTGCATATTTTTCTTCAACATTTCGCTTGGCCAACTCTAATGGTAGATGTTTATTGAAGCGTCTTAAAGAAAAAAATTTACATTCGAATGCAAAAAAAAAAAAAATTTTAGAACTTACTGACAATTCATTAATTTTTGACCACAAAAAAATAAAGTTTGTCGTCTTTGATCATTTTTTTCTTTCTGAAATATTGATCCTGCTTCATAGTAGCATTCTCTATTTCCCTGCATAACACAAGTTTCGTAACTTTTTTTAACAAATTGAAGATTTGGCAAAGGAAGATTTTTCTTTGCCCTTTCTTTTAAAAAAACCCAGGGTGCTCTTTTATAATAAAACCAGCTTATAACTCGTTCGATTGGATCTCGAACTAAATTTATATAAATTGGTTCTGGTAAATTAAATTTTTTAAAATTAACATAGTTTATATGTTGAACATATATTGTTGGGGACTCATTTTTAAGAAAATTTTCAGCTAATTTTTTTTCAGTCGTATCATTTAATGCAATTGGTATTCCATTGTATGCACCATTGTTATTGACATACTTAAAATTATTTACATTTTTTAATTTTAAAATTAAATCAATCATTTGTTCACTACCAACTTTTGGTACACGATTAAAGAAAATAATATCAACACCGGCATTAGGGGTATTATTCAGATCAGCTGCATTCAAATTATTTAGCTATTTAAAAAAAATGAAAAAGGAATAACAATGTTCAAAATTTATGTTTCTAGGCAAATTGAACGAAAAGCGTGAGGAAAAAGTTCACGGAAACTTTATGAAAAATCCAATACAAAATTATGCATAACAGAACAGAATATATCATATGGAAATATTTTCAATAGACCTATCAATTTTTTGGAAAATATGGCAGATTTTTTTTTATTTCCTTATTATAAAAATATTAAATCAAGCGAATTAAAAGATTCAATTCTAATTTTTATATTTAAAGAAAATTATTTAAAATTTTATTTACGTTGAATTACAATATGTCTGTATAATAAATGTACATAATATGTAGATAAAAAAAATATTCTGCATTATATTTTCTCTTGAGACCAACCAATAATTGTGGTTTTCTGGCTTTGAAAATGAATATTAGAGTATCATACATGTACGAGTCGATTAATTATACTCATGTTAATTGAATTAAAAAAAAAAAAAATCTAATAATCTTCATCATAATCATTTTCTAAATTATTATAATATTCTAATTCATCTTTATCATCATCATTATCATTTTGTTGGTAATCATAACTAATATCATCGTCAAGCATGTGATTTATTCTAAGAAGTTCATATTGTCTAAATAATCTTTGCTTACAAAATTGATAAAATTCTATTTCATTTGTTAAATTCTTTTTAACCATATCCCTAACTTCTTCACTAACAAATCGTTTAACATTGTTTTTATTAACTCTGGACAATTGTTCTTGGCCAACTATAAATGAAACACATAATATGTCATTATAAAATCTATATAGTGTAGCTGAATCACGACTTACGATAATAGGCAACAGTTGCATGTTTGAAAAATTTCGGTATATAATGTTCAAGTACTGTTAGTGTTATATTCCGATCTTCCCATGTACCAACAACTGCGTATTCACTTTCAACTGTTTTTTTAGCTTTTTGCATTGCAGCTTTTGAATTAAAAGGTCTATAAAAAAAAATGTACTAATACATATTTCCTGAAATTTTACTTGTTGAAATTATTATCATGTAGTGATGACGAACTTACTAACTCATTGAGAGATGACGAACTTACTAACTCATTGAGAGATTTAAAATAACTCAATGTTTTTTTTTTATCCAAAATATAAAATAAACCAGGAGTTAAAGAAACAAAATTGTCAGTATAATTGTGATAAAAATCAAATTATTTTTGAATGAAATAAAAAAAAAGAAGAAGTATACCATCTTTTTTCAATTCATATAAAATGATGCATAATGTTCTTAGCTTTTTCATATTCTCGACATTTCAAAAAGAAAACAATGTCTTTTTTTTTGATTTTTGTTCAAGAGCAATTTAAAGGTTACTACTCTACAGATTGGGTAAAATCGTTTTTTTTATATAAAATTTTACCGTAGTAAATCTGTAGTAATACCTTAAAATGGCGCTATACAAATGAGTGAAAAAAGGTGTAAAAAAGACTTGTGTATAAAAGCCGTCCAAATTGTGAAAATATCTAAAAATTAAGGCTTATTTAGTGTATATGCAATTTTATTTTTAACACGTTACGTTACTTTAACTGTTACAAATAACTGTTTTTCCGACCCACCATTAATTGAAAAAAAAATAATATAAATGGACGTTCGCCATCACCTTTTTGTGCTATGGAATAATCCTAAATAATACATAATGTATCATAAAAGATAAAACAAATAATAAAATGATTGAGAAATTATTTTTTTTACACACGACTTAATAAAAAAATATGGACATTTGAAATTCAATTACTACTGGCGATAAAAATTTAAAATATCTATAAAAAACTTTGCTATATAGTCGCTTGAAACTTAATCGAGCATGGGTCAATGTAATAAAAAAATTAGTTCTGGTACTCTTTTCCACACTTCCACAAAATTAAAAACATATTATTAAACTTGTGTAAAAAAAATAACTAACTATTTTCATATTGCCATATTATTAACTTACAGACAGAGTGCCTTTTTTTGACCACAAAAAAACAAAGTTTGCTTTCTGTGATCGCGGGAAGCGTCATGTATTCTACCAGGAACAAATTGGCAATGTTTATCCTTAGTTTTAACACATGTATCGAAATCCATTTTCATAAATGAATCATCGGGTGTTTTAACATCTTTGGCCACAGTCTGCCTCAAAGATTCATAGTACCAAGGTGCACGAACGTAATAGTGCCAGCTTATTATACGCTCTAATGGATCACGAACTAAATTAATATAGATTGGACGTGGTAAACCAAATTGTGTGAAATTCACAAAAGCAATATGTTTAGAATAAATCGATGGTTGATCATTGGCCACAAAATCTATTGCAAATTGAAATTGCTGTTTTGGATTCATTAAAACTGTTTCCGTTTTATTTGCTTTATCACGTGATGCCGGTATTCCATTTAATTTTCCAAGTGTAACCATCAATGCCATTAAAGATTGTGATCCCACTTTAGGGACACGGTTAAAAAATACTATATCTAACTCAGCTTTTCTTGTGTTATTCATTTTAATAATTTCATCAAAATATAATTTTTCATTTTCATCATAATCATCGTTTTCTTGTGATTTATCTATATCACGATCAAGTTCCGGATCATCATAATTTCGTCGATTAGATTCAAATGATTTTTTTTTCTTTTCAACATATTCTGCTATTGCTTTTGGTGTTTTTGTGAATTCATTATTCTGATGATATTTCTTTTTTTTTTCGGAAAAATTTTAATGAAAAACGGTTTGATGAAATTATTTTAGATAAACTCGAAATATAAAATGAGACACTGGTTAGATTTTAAAAATTAGAAGTTAAATTGAAAATTAATAAAATTTAACTTTTGAAAATTAGTTTAGTCATTATTTGCACTCAGTTCAACAAAAAAATTACTAGAAGGGAATATTGTAGTTATTATTGAGAACTGCTTTCTTTTTTACTCAAAATGAACAAATAAATGGTTTTTAAATAAAACAAAATTTCGTCCAAGGAAAACTTATTATGGTCATATGTTGGTCTATTACTAGGAACTAAAATTTTCTATTATTATCTGAGTTACTATTTTCTATTCTACAAAATCTCAAATGTAGCTTCTGAGAGATAAAAAAATTTCTCAATATTGGACACCACATTAAACTCTAGTTTTACAAAACTTCAAGACTTTAATCGATAATATATTTTTCTAGATTCATACAAGGTTAATGAATATCTTTTGTTCAATATATATAAATTTATATTAAAATAAAATACAAGAAAACTTAGTTTTTTAAAATTAAAGCTATATATTGTTTATATAATCTTTGTTTACAAAACTGATAAAATTCAATTTCATTAGTTAAATTTTTTCTTAGCATATCCTTAACTTTTTCACTAATTTGTGTTTTAAAATTGTTACGATTTGTGTTTCTGATTTCAATTTGTTTATCTGAAATTATTAATTGAGTTACTATTTAATTCATTTTTGTGGAAATATTCAAAAAGAATAATAGCAGTTTTGGTATTTATAAAAAATCCATTTAGAATTTTAAAGAATTATAAATTATGCTCTTAATCTCTGTGCTAGTTTTAATTTGAGTTTCAGGAAAAGAAAATAAAATGACACAAGACACTACCGACACAAATTTCAAGCCTTCTTGAATATGTAAAAAAAAAACATTGTAGGGATTATATATGAAATTTTATTTGAATACACTTACTGAAAAATGAAAATTGATTTCTTAAAAAAAGGATTAAAGCAAATTTTTATTCAATGCAGTCGAATTTTTTTTTTCCTAAAAATTAATATTAATTATAAGTTGAATTTAAAAATTAAATTATTTTTTTTTGTTTTTAATCTTATTTACAGGCCAGTCTTTAAGTTTTCAATAAGAATTTTCATGAAATTTATGTCGGTGCTGCCTGTGACTAATGTGGGATTGTAAAATTAACAAATGCATTTAAAAAAACCATCAATTATCTGTGGTTCCAATTATGAATACATATTTTAATTTTCTTAAAATTGACCTATTGCGATAAATTTTAAATTAATAAAGATTTTTTGTATGTTTTATTTTAAAAAGGTTATTTTTATAGTTTAATCATTACATGCCAATCACGGAATTACGAACTATGAAGACATAATTTTTTTTTTGTCTATCTTAGGGTCTTATCTACATTTTACGTGCTTGGTAAGTTTTATTTTCATAATATATATTTCCGATTCTAATTTATTTATTAAAATAAGTGAAAGGCATACAATCTGGAATAACAATCGTCGGTATAATGTCATTTTTTGACAATTTTAAACTTAGGTATGGAATTAAGTTGAGAGTATTTTTAAAAAAATAAAAAATTAAATTAAATAGATTTTTGGGAAAAATAGAATTAAATAAAAAAAAGATTTTAAAACAAAAGATATAATTTGAAAAAAAAAACATAAACTTTAAGCTTTTAAATAGATTTATTGCATGTAGTCATGCAGTTTCATGATTTGGCATAACGCCGACGAAATTCTTGTTAATTTAATGTTTACTTTCACTCAAAATAATAATTTGTTGTAATAATCTTTAGGAATCTTGTTTATATTGAAATAAAATTTAATTTTTTTTTTTGTTCTTCAAATTTAAGTTTCAACTTGAAAAACCAATCTGCTGTATTATTATAAATTGATATAGTTTTAAAATTCTTACGATAGTAAAAAAATTTTGCACCCTTGAAAAATCTTGGGATATAATTTTCCAAGACAGTTAATGTGACATTTGTATCTTCCCAGGAACCAACAACAGCATAATATTTTTCGACAATTCTCTTAGCAATTTGAGTAACTTTAGGAGAATTAAAAGGCCTGCAATTACATTTAAAATTATGGTTATTATTATTACAGAAAAATATTCTTTACAGATGTTTTTTTTTTTTTTTTCATCACTTACAAGCATGTATTTTTATCGTGACCACAAAAAAAAAGTGTTTGACGCCTGTGGTCACTTCCTAATATTGTTGAATCTTGAATAAAATTACATTCTGGATCACCATCGAGTACGCACTGTTCAAAACTTTTTTTTAACCATTCATTATCTGGATAACTTATATTTGGAAATCTTTTAGTACGATCTATAATATACCATGGTGCGCGAATATAATGATACCAACTAATAATTCTTTCGATAGGATCTCTTACTAAATTCATATAGATTGGTCGCAAAAAATCAAATTTTTGGAAATTTAAAAAAGCAATATGTTTTGTAAATGTAGCCGGCTCATCTAATTCATCAATTTCTTCCATTAAATTAATTTGTTCTTCTTCATTTAGAATTATTTGTTCGGTAGGTGATGGAGTGTCTTTGGCATATATGAATTCATTAATTTTTGCCAATTCTCTCATTAATACCATCATAGTTTGAGATCCAACTTTTGGTACTCTATTAAAAATTATTATATCCATTTCTGCGTTTTTAGTATTATTTAAATTAGATGAATTTAAATTTTTCAACTATTCCCATGTAGAAAATTTTAAAGAACACATTTAAAAAAAAAAATTAAACATTATCTTTTTAATAGATGCAATATAATTTAATGATTGTCCGGTAACCGATGCTATATTAATCATTATGCAATTAAAATATTAACTTTGACATAACTTTTATCCGTTTTAGTTTTATTTAGCTACAGGTTGAAATTATGAAAATTTTAAATACATATTAAATAATTAAATATAAAAACTTCACAAACTAAATACGAAAAATTAATATTTTAAGACATAGATTTATGAGTAGGTACACAGAAAAAAATTTGCTCGTACTAATAACTAAATAATTCGTTAAAATCAACGAAAAATTCGTTATTTTGGCTACAACGAACATTTCGTTGAAAAAAGCTCGTAGTTCGTTAAAAAAGTTCGTTATACCCCAAAACCAAAAACCTTTCAAATTCTTCAGCAAAAACACCGCAAATACGAAAGAAAAATTTTACTAGACTAAATTTTTTTTTTTATTTATTTAATTTTTTTTTTATTTCTTTTTTGTTTTTTATTTTAATTTTTTTTTTATTTTTTTTTTTATTTTTTTTTTTATTTATTGTTTTTTTTTTTAATTTTTTTTTTAATTTTTTTTTATTTATTTTTTTTATTTATTAATTTTTTTTATTTATGTTTCTTTTTTTATTATTTATTTTTTAAATTTTTTTATTTAATTTTTTTTTAATAATTTTTTTTATGCCCGCTTGTGGCTTCGAACCACTGTCCTAAACATTGCAATCCATCAACTCTGCCACTGAGCTATGAACTAAATTTACGGCAATGTGTAAAATGGAAAATATAAGTTCTGTATGGATTGAAATTTTTGTTTCCCGTATTTAACGATAACGAACTTTTTTAACGAGTACTAAAAATGAAAAAAAAGGTTCGTAATAGAAAATAAACGAAATTTACGTTACAAAAACGTATTTATTCATTATTTTTCGTTATCTTAACGAGAATGTCATTAACGAACTTTTTTGACGTAATGAGTACGAGCAAATTTTTTTCTGTGTACTTGTCACTTTATAAATTAATTATTTTCGTCTTTTCGTCGAAATTATTAAAAAATGTTAGAATTTTATTATATAGTGAGACTGCTTTCCAAGAGCTAACAACAATGTAAAGAACATTTCGAAAATTTTACGATTCAGTAAAGAGATAAAGGTAGCTAAACAAATGCAAACAATATAGGAAAATTCGTTTTCAGGAATTACCATTACAATTACCATTATTATTATGCCACAAGAGAGCGAAAGGGTTAAAAATTATTCTATTTTCAAAGTTTAACAACTATTTTATTATTCAGATGTGAATAAATCAATTAAAATTAATCAAAAATATTTTATAAATTATATATTATTATAATTTTAGTTAGGTACATACAGAAAATATTTTATAATCTGATAATTATTAAAATTTGATATTGAAATATTTTTCTATTATGTATTTATGTTGTAGGTATTTTTATTATTTTTATGATTTTTTTTCAAAATGAAAGAAAATAATTTTATAATAAAAAAAATTTAATGTATGTACAGTACATGTTTTATTTTGTTTACTATACATAAAATTTATGAATTAAATAAATGGAAAACATTTATATGCCCTGAATATAAAATACAATATTTAATTTAAAATTATATGTTTTCTTTTATTTATATTTATTTTCATGATCAGATTATTCAATTTGAAAAAAAAAAAAATAAATAAATAAAATAAAAAATAAATATATATAATAAATGAAAATCTTTAACAAATCATCGATGCATGTCTAAAAACTTGACATGTATTCAAAAAATATTATCAAAATAAAATTCTATGGAAATCTCGCATGCACTTTTTAAAAACTAAAATGATTTAAAAAAATGCAATATTTAAATGCAATAATTTTTTTCGAATGATGGTATATATATCATGTGTGTACTCTAATTTTGTTCTTTAATGGAATTCTATTTATAATTGCGATATTTCATAATATTGAATTTATAATTTTACTGACTGAATCAGAGTGTTATAAAAGTGCCAAAGAAGTGTGTATGAATTAGTTGAAAAGGCATTTAATACGAGTCTCTTGAACAACTTTTCCTCTCAACGCCTCAATGAATTTATAAGAAAATCGAGAATCCATCGTTTTGCGTCATTTTGTTTGCCTCTTTTTTTTGATTTAATTTGCATCCCAATTTTCGTTAAATTAAAAATGAAATCAACATAAAAAATTTAAAATTGCTGTTAACGAAGATGGAGGAAAAAATATAGACCCTAGTTCGAATTTTTGGAAAAAAAGGGGTCTCATCATTTTTGAAGTCCCTCTAACCGACATCTATCTACCAGAAACATCATTTCCACGAAATGCATTTAAAAAAATACATTTTATAAGAAAATTATTGCGATTAAGAGCATCTTACTCCTAATGTTCCATTTATTAAAAACAAACAATTTTGATTAAATTACTTTTTCAATATAAGAAATTCGATTTTTTTTTTTCATTTGGAACCAATCTCTTCATAAAAGTGTAATTTTATGTTTCGATTTCCGTTGGTTTTTCTTGGAACCAATCTAGATTTAAATCGAGGCCCCAATGTACCTAAATTTTTTTTTTAATTGATAATAAGAATATTATATAAATAAATGGTCTAAAACAAATATAATTTAATATAAAGTCGAAAAAATTTTCATTTCGAATATTTAAACATTTATTTCATTACTTTTTCGAGTAGGCAAGAAAAACATTTGTCGAGTCAGGCCATTTTTGGACTTCTATATTTATTTAGACAGGGCTTGTATAATCAAAAAATAAGCTATAAGGAAAAATCTAAATTAATCGGGATTTAAATATTTAATGTACACATAACATATACATTAGTTGTACATGTAATTGCACAATGCTTAAATACAAGTACTAAGTACTACTAAGTATACAAGTACTAAGTAACAATGTTTAAAAAAAACGATTAAATTAAAAAAACAAGGTAATAAAACTATCTCACAACTTTTTGAAATTTTTTTTTTACAAATTTTAATTTTCATAAACGAAAGGAAAATATTTTTTGATAATATGTTATTTGCTCACTAATGTAGGTATAATAAATTAAAAGAATGAGCTGTCAAATCATATCATAAATTTTATTATTCCTAAATAGTAGATTACAATACATGTTAAGAAAATTTGTTATTCTTGCGAGTTGTGTATACACACAAACACATAGACACGAGTCATGTTTATATCACGAGACCGAAGGTCGAGTGATATAATATTGACGAGTGTCTATGTGTTTGTGTGTATACACAACGAGCTGTATAACAAATTTGATTAACATGTATTGTATTCAGCTTTAATGTTCATGGGAGAGGGAGTTGAAAACAATACATTTACAATGAAAAAAATAAACAAAAAAGTTCAAAATGAAGCAAGGAATAAAATTTAATTAATACGGAAGTAAATTTATTTCTCGAAATGATTTCAAACCGGATGATTTAAGATCAGCTAATTCCTAAAATATTAAAAAAAAATTAGTAATTTGTCCAAAAAAAATTATTCATTTTCTTTTTTGCAAAAAAAAAAATCGAATAATTTTTTTTTAGAAAAATTACTATTTTTTTTTTATTATTTTAGGAACTAATGGTCTTCTTAAATTTTATTTAATTTTATTTTTAATTATTAAAAAAAATAATAATAATTTTATAATTATTTTTTTTTATAATTAAAAATAAAATCAAATAATAATTATATAATTATAATTTATATTTACAATAAATAATCTCCTTGTTGCTGCCATTTTCCTCGTTTGTTGATAAAAGAAAAAAAAAAATCTTACTTGACATTTGACAATTCACAGCAAACTTTATAATGACAACAAAGATATTTTCAGGGTTACCATTGTTCTATTTTTATTCATTTTGTTTTTTTGAATAAAAATAAGTGCAATTTTTGAAGTGTGGTTTAAATTTTTGTACTAAAATCCAACCACACTCGTTTAAAAATTTAGTAGTAGAGGTTCGAAGATCCTTTAAAAATAGTAGATTGAAACACATGTTAAGAAAGTTCATCGACTGATCGACTGGCCGCTTTTTAGAAAAAAAAAAAATTGCCGCGTATTTTTTTATTGGTTCTTTTTTTTTTTTTTTTGTTTGCTCAGAGGGAAAATATAGATTAGCTCAGAGGGAAAATATAGATTTTTAGCATTATAAACTAAGCTTTGTTTGACATTGATATGATGCATGTGAGAGGTATACATTTGCAATTTTTTTTTTTTTTTTTGTATTTGTCTGTATTGAAATATTGTGAGTGTAGTGATATTATTTTTGTTTATAGTATTACGCAGTTCAAAATGAAGAATGTAAATACAATATAGAGCAATGTAAATACAATTTACATCACAGGGAAATGTAAATACAATTTACATTCCTCTATAAATGCATGTGTATTGATGCATGTAATGGACCATTTACCGAGCTAAATTTGCAAATGTAAATACAACTTACCGAAGCCCTGCGCATTAAAAATTATTACCATTTATTAAGAAGACTAAAAAGATTATCAGTTTCCTACAACTTTTTTTTTTCGCATTTTTATTTGAAGGTATAACTTAGTAAAACAAATTAAAATACTTTTAATGCTATAACTTACTTTTAACTTCAAATAAACATTCGAAAAAAGATCACAAAAATTTTGTTTAAAACTGATAATCTTTTTAGTATTCTTAATCAATGTTTATTGCGTATACATTGTATTGCATACTTTTTATGTTAATATTTTCCATATAATATGTGCACAATAAATAGTTATTGGAATTAAAGTTTCTTCAACTTAACTTATAGTGAAAAAATAAAATCTTGTTCAAAATTTAATAGTGTTTCTTGCAAATATGTGTTTATCTATAACTATAGTATAGATAAGCTATATATCTTGTTTACTAAAGCGCTTTCACAATCAGATTCATGATATATATTTATATAATTATGATATAATTATATATTATATTAGTAGAACTCTCTAACAGTCTGCTTTGAATTTTTTTTTCAATTTTCTATAATTGTTATAATTATGATTTCCACAACAACTTTTACTCAAATGCAATGATTTGATAACGTTTTCCCTGGCTTAAGTACTACTGGGATTTACGATTTAAAAACTAATAAAACCGAAAAAAAGATGTATGTGTACATGTTAGCTGCAGTCATTGACACTAGCTCCGAATGATCTTTTAATAAAGTTCCCAATAATTTTATCGTGCTAACTTTGCCCTTAACGGAACATCTAATCTTAAGTAAATTATAAGTTATTGCTATTTTATTATTAACCTGTGGTGCAAGGCTGTATTTTTAAAAATTTAATTTACAGTGTTATTTTCTTTACAGTATTTGTGCATTATTATAGTTATTTACTTTATTTAAAATATAACATAAATTTGCATTGGACAATTTGCACAAGTTTAATAATATGTATGTAAAAAAACTTTCGCAAATGAACTTTCATTATTGTACAAATTTGGTTAGTTTGTTTAAAAGTTTAGAATTGTGTGTATAGTGTTAAGAAAGAATTAAGTAAACGACGATAGTATAAGGAAGTATTGCATAGATAGAAATATAGTAAATTTTACTTAGAAATAAAATTTTTTCGAATACGAGTGAAGAAAATTTAGATAAATACAGAATCGGCTACCAGTGCAACATTTCCTCATACGCTTTCGATCAATTATTTTATTATTTATAATCAATAATTTTTTGTATATTATGCTATTTAATGTTATTATACTTGTATTGTGTTGTTAGTATGTATATTTATGTAATGTAATATTTTTATGATATTTAACTATAATACCGAATTTTAAAATGTTAAATTTAACTATTTTCTACAAACATTCTTAAATAGGCCAACGAAAAATGTTTATACTGCCATATAGGTCTTTGGTTTTCAAAATTTTAAAACTGAACATTTGCAATGTGCATAAACTGAAATGTACCACTAATATTTTCTAATACTTAGTTTCAATTATATGAAATTGAAATTTTGAATGTTGAATTATTATATTGGGCGTCATTCCGACTAGAATTTATATTTTAATTTGTTTCATATGAAATTAAATTTTTTAGTTTGAAGTGTTGTTTAACATAATAATTAAGTTTGAATATATCTCAACTTTATTCACTACATAACGAATGAAAGGTCATTTTAATTTCTTCTTGGTGCATTACGGTGATTAATATTATTAAAATGTTAAGCTCCAGTTTGGATTAGAAATAATTTTTAAACTTACTTCAAACTTGAACTTCAAAATTTTCAAGAATAACAAAAAAATTAAATAAATCGGAGAAAGAAATGTTTGTCAAATTTAATTAATTGTGTGGTAATTTCAAAATTTTGAAAATACTCAACAAAAATAGAACAAAAATTAAAAACTATTTATGTTGAAACAAAAAATTTGATGATTTAATCCAAAGTTTTTTATTGTGAATATTTTAATAATAAATAGTTATAAATAAATAATATATAAAAAAAAAACTTTAACCAACATAAAATAAATTTAATAATAATATTGTAAATTTTTATTATTTTTAGTTCAAATAATTTTATTATAATAAAAAACACATTGATTGAAAAGCAATTAAAAAAACATTATTAACAATAAACTAATAATAAATAACATAAATATACAAAAAATTATGATAAAAAAAAAACTATATAAATAATGTATGTAAATTATAATTATTTCATTATAATTATAATTTATTTAAAAAATAAAAATAAATAATAATATTAATATTAATGAAACTTACTTGTCCAGTACTTTTCAAATATTGATAAGTATTATGTAATCCTTTTAATTCATTACTGCTATATTCTGAAATAATAAATAACATAGATACATAATTATTATATATTTATTATAATATTATGAAAAAAAATTTTCATTATTTGGTTAAATTAATTTACATTATAAAGTACATATTTATATATATTATTATAATTTTTTTGGTACCAGATTTTTCTGTCACTAATTTGTCAAAATATGTGAATCGGTGAATTTGTTTCATATGTCTACAATAGAATCTATCAATGCTATACGTAGCTATATTTTTAAACACATAAATATTATATGAAATAAATGTTCACAAATTTGTTTGTTATTAAATTTTTTCTTCAATTATAATTCAAATTTGTATAAATATAAATCACAAAGTTGAATATTTAGAAATTTTAAAACTTAAAGAGAAGTACATAATAACTTCATTAATAAAACTCCGGAATTAATAAAAATTATAAAAACAACACAAAAACTTAGTTCACAATTTTACATTGAACACATTTTACAAACATTCGGCCTTGATGTAAGAATTGATTCCACACACGAAAAAGCTTAACATTTTCGTGAAACAACTTAAAATGGTAAAAATTTACAAAAATTTCTGCTTATAATTTTCATAAAACTAATTCAACTACAAAAAGAGTTTAAAACTATATAAAAAGTAGATGGTGCACACAAATGTATGTTTAGTTTAAAATTTTATAAATTATTATTAAATAATTAAATTATTAATTCTCAATTAAATTAGATTTAAATTCATATATAATCATGGATTTAAAATTTACATTTTTATTTTATCTTAATCTATTTCAAAACAACGGCAGGCCTAGAGCGATGCGAGTACAAAACTTCAACTCAGTATATGGATAATTCAAAACATTTTCAGATGCATATTTAAATGTCATATATCAAAATGTCGTCCAGATTTTAAGATAAACCAATTCACTTAATAAATTTTCATATTTTAAAAGTAAATTAGAAAGTTTATTATTACATAAATTATAATTTTTTCAATAAAATTATGTAGGTATTAGGTCAGATAATCAAATTATATGCCAAGTAGACATTTTAATTTTATTTCCTATATAAGTCAACTTTCCAGAATAGGTAAAAATATAAAATTTCCTTTAATGTTTTCATTTTTTTATTAAAATAAAAGTAAATTATGCTATTTATTTATAATGAGTGTTATATTTTAATGCAATTATATGAATCAAATAAAAAAAAAAAGAGAAATAAATTAAGAATTTCAAAGTGGAAATTGCATAGATAAAGAAAAGTTAATAAAAAAAAATAATAATATCATATTTATAAGTAAATAGAAAATAAATTAATCATTTTCTATTTTGCTCCAGTGATTTTTATAGTTTTTTAGTAAGAAATATACATGCAGATAAAAAAAAATGATTGCGCTAATAAATCATATATGTAGTATATACAAAGTTTGAACAAACTGGGGTTTTCTTTGATTATAATACATGAGTTAGCTAGCTTTAAGTATGCAAGAATTTTCTAGTCAGAAAAACAACTTTAATATTAAAATTTGAAATATTTAAGAAAATTGTTTAATCATATTACCAAATCCATACTAAAAAGTAGTACAAAATTTTATTTTCGAAATATTTTGTGCTTCTTCTTGGGTTTGCTATTACGACGACGTGACGTAGGGATTTCAATTCTTTTCTAAAAAATAAAAAAAATAGACTCGTAATGATTTTATCATAATATTCAACAAGAACAGCAAACATTTTCGCCTAGATCCCTAGATAATATCTTTTTTTTATGTCTGCGCTATAACGTGCTTCGGTATGTGCAATACATATTGCAAATTGGTTACTTTTGGCGTTTCATTTGAAATCGAATTTTTTTTTAAATTATAATACTTTTACTCAAAAGAAAATCATTTTGCGTTAACTTTTTTCTCAAAGACTTTTTTATGGATTAAATTTTATTTTTTTGCTTATAAAATTGAACTTGAATCTCTTGATAGAAAGTTACTTTTCTAGTTTCTTCGAACGGTGAAAAAAAAAACCAAGACAATTTTCCAGAGTGACATATAATTACCAATTATAAAATAAAAATTGGTAACATTTAAATTTAGATACTACAATATGAAAAAATATAACTATGAAAAAATATTGTGTAAAATTTATGCTGTCGTATGGGAAGTGTAAAAAAGGTGTGTAAAATTGAAGTAAAAAAAAAAAAACAAAACATAATATTTATGAACGGTAAACAAAAAGCATAATATGCAACATTATAAAAATAAAAGAAAATAATTTGTTTTAGGCGTTATTGATAAAAACTATATATATGATAAATTTTATAATTTTTTTTGTTAAATAACAACATGTTTCATTAACTGACATGATGATTACTTATTTCAATTTTCACTTTAACAAAAATGATAATAACAAAATCTCAGTGTGTTAAAAACATTTTTGTATTTAAATTTTTGATCATTATTATTATTTGCAGTAATTAATAAGCGTGTTCCAACTGTGTAGTTCAAAATTTACTAGCCCAAAAATTTCAGCAAATGAAATATAGAAATTATAAACAAAATAAAAAAATTTTAATTAGTCTTTTAAATTTTTAGTCATGCTATTAAATTTTAAGTTAATATTTTTGCAAAATATTTTAATTTTTCCATCATTTAAGTCAAAGGGAAATTTAAAGTCATATTTCTGTTCAGTGTTCATTCCTGTGATAATAGCGCAGCAGTAGAGCTTAATCAAATATTTGACATAAGTAGATACTTCTATATCTGATATTTGAGAATTTTATCCAGGAGTCATAGTTATATGCAATTCATTGCAATTAGTTTTTTTCTATATATTTCTATATATAAAATACACTTATAACCCGCCTAGCCGCGATTCTAACTTTGTTTATTATAGCACTAGCACATTTAAATGAATATCTGTCCTTAATACTGCAAGAATTGTTATCTTATTATTTTTAATATATAATGGTAACAGTGACAATGTCGTGTAATACTTTATCTTGTTTGATTTAAATTTTTAAAGCATTGCAATCCGAATGTGTTATTTTACGGCTACATGACATAACCGCGAATGTCATAACCGCGAATTTTTTTTGTCATAACCGCGAAATACAAAATAAAAGTGTCATAACCGCGAAAAATGTCTTATATTTTTTTTTGTCATAACCGCGAAAAATATGGCAAAAAATTGAAAAACTTTCGTTTCGCGGTTATAACGAAAATGTTTGTTATAACCGCGAAATGATAAAAATCGAATTTTTGTGTTTCGCGGTTATAACAAAAATTTTTGTTATAACCGCGAAACTCATACAAATTCTAGTTTCACGGTTATGACAAAAATTTTTCGCGGTTATGACATTCGCGATCGTGTCAGTTCACCTATTTTACACATTTGTTTCGTTGAAAAATTTTTTTTCTAAGATCGCAAAATTAAGACAGATCCATTGATTAATTTATGTAATATTAATCTTAAATTGTAGGAGAATTTTTTTTTCGTATTTGTCAATCAGATAGATAAACAGGTCTACAAATTTTCGAATTTTTTTTTTCAATAAATAATTATTGTTATTATTAATTTTTACGCGAAACTGCTAATGATTGAACTTTTTTTTTATGTTAATCTGTTTAAAAATTTTTAGAAAATTTTATGAATGTGAATTCTCTCATTAATAATTATTTCCATTTATTTTCTTTATTTTTTTTATAAATAATGAAACTAATATCTCTATTATCATGTTATTGTTAATTATATGTCATATTAAAAAAATATAAAATTTTAATACCTATTCAATTTTAAAACTCTAATGAGATTTAAAAAAAAAAAAAATCTAAATTTAAATTTAAATTGAAAGTGGCTTTATTTGAAAAACAATCTATTAATTTAACCCTCAAAATTTAATAATGTAAATATTTATATATAGATAAAAAAAGGAAGAAATTATTAAATTACGGAAACAAAGTTGCGTTTACATTGTAATATTGTGTGTTCGTTGTATACACACACGTAAGTATTTTAAAAATAATTTATTTTTGGATCAATTTTCAATTTAAATTTTATAAGGTTGTTTTTTTTTATCATTGAACTCACGTGCGGTTTTTAAAGCTACATATACATATAAATATGCTATAAAATACATAATGAATTTATATAATATAAAATAATATATTATGTGGATATGAATATCTAGTTTGTTATTAGGTATCTAAATAAATTTTCATTTAATTGTTTCTTTAAAATTTAAATAATTATTTGCCACATTATAGCTGATTTAATGTTTTTGATGTATATACATATAAGCTGTCACAAATATAAGGACATGACACTAGTTATTCTTTGGTACTAGGTCTCTTTTGGACAAATATAAATTTTCTTTAATACAGTTTGATTCTAAATTTAATTTTTACTTAGTTAGTTATAAAATTTAACAATTTTCCAGATTTTTAAAAAAATTAAAATAATAAAATACTACATAAAGTTAGAATTAATGTTACTTGTAATATTAAAAAAAAAAAAGAATTAATAATCCAGAGATCTTAGTTTGTAATAAGCATTTCACATTACATTAAAAAAGTAAGATATAAATCTTTTTTTTTTGTTCTTTTTTCAATTATTATTTTATCAAATAGGCTTACTCAAGAGTCAAAAATCATTTTTATTTTAAGGATTTTATTAAATATCAATTTCAGATCTCTTGAATTAGCTTTCATTGAAAAAAAAAAAAATTGATAAATAAAGAAAAACTCATTTCCTTTACATAAATATATAACAAAATAATTTTAGTATAAAAATTTCTATAGAAAATTATGTAAAATATCGCATAACAAAATGTAAACAATTTAAGAAAATTGCCCAAACTGAAAACCGGACACTATAAATAATAATGGTTTATTTGTTTTGTTGTTGAATTAATTTGAAAAATTATTTAGGTTCAATCAAAGTCATAACGATTGCATAATAAAAGATATTATAGTAATCTGTAAGTAAACTATTAAAATGATTAAAATGATGATAAATTGAGTAAATTTAACTGACAAAAAAAAATAAATAAAAATGAACCTTAATGCCTTGAGCACAGCAAATGCCGCAAAGCAATTTTTGAAGGAATGTTCCGGAAACCTGTTCACAGCTAATTTTACCTGAAAGCAAAAAAATCTACTGCAAACAACTGCTTTTGTTTTTTTTATAATATGATTGTGACAGAAAAATGCAGCAAAACCAAATTTCGATGCAAAAGAAACGCTGTGAAAAAGAAACAAAAAAATTATTTTGTGACGTAGTCAATTCTTTCTGGAGCAAAAAAAAAAATAAGTTCAGTTTTCTAATTAATTATGAAATAATTTTAAGAAATTCTTTTTACAAAAAATCAATAAAATTAATATCTTTCGTTTTTCATAGTTTTTATTTAAAATAAATAAGAAATAACGCAGAAAATCGGTTTTTACGGTAGCTCAAAATTGCTTTGCGGTATTAGCTGTGCTCAAGGCATAAAAGATAATTTCTTCTTTTAACTTTAAAATTTGATGAAATTTACAAACGATTAGAAGTTCAAAATTCAAAATCATTAAGGCCGGTTTTCACGATCCAAATACACTTTGTCCAAGTCGACGTGGACGCTCTTTTTGATCGTGTAAACAGGGTGTCAAAGTCAACTTGGACAAAGTAGCCACATCAAAGTTGAGTTGGACACTGCTCTTCTTACTTTGATCAAAGTAGTGTATTTGTAAAAAAAAAATAATAATATAAAAAAATAAAATTTGAATTCTGACAATTTTTTTTAATTATTTAAAATTTTATTAAAATTTTAATTTAAAATAATAAAAAAATCAGTAAAAAATTAATTAATAAAAGAAAAAGAAGTTTAATTTATAGAATTTTATTAAATTTATTCATCAAAGTAACTTCAAAGTAAAAAGTTCGTTCAAAGTAACTTGGTCCAAGTGACTTTGAACAAAGAAACTTTGACAAAGTGTACTTGGATCGTGAAAAGCGGCATTTATAGGATTTATTTAATGTTCTATGCCAAATTATTTACATTTACATTTTAAGTAATTTTTTTACCCTAAAAGATTGCATACTCGACTATCAAATTTATAATATAAGTAAGAGAAATATGTGGAATTCTGCATATTATATAAAAAAAAAATTTGAATAAAAAAATGTTTTTAATTAAAAATAAAACATGAGACTAATAAAAAAAAATTTAAATTATGTGCAAAAAGAAATTAAAAAATTTCTAGTTCTTTAATAGGTGTAGTACCTACATCAATTTCTATTACTAATAAATTATAAAAATCTGATAAAATTTTTTTTTATTTAATTTTCTTCTTCTCTCTAAAGAAGTTCAACATTTTTATTTTCAAATTAGTTAAAATAACATTATAGAAAAAGCAAAAAAAAAAAAAAAGTTCATGTTTACGAATATGTGTTTATTACGTATACATTGTACAGACATACTTATATATGATGTAAATTAAAGTTAATTATCTCTGTCAGACACTATTTTCAAATGAATTATAATAATGAAAGAAAGTTTATTTTTCCTGTTATTATTTTATTCGTTGTAAAAAATTTTGTACTTAAAAAAAAATACAATTTTTTTTTTTTAACTTTTAAATTTTAAAAAACAATCAAAGCTCTATGTTATTTATTTATTTTTTTTTTGATAACAAAAAAACAAATCGATCTGTTGTACTTTCAGCTGGTAGATAAAAAAAAAGCAAAAAAGGTTTCTATTGTCTTCAGTTTTTCTTTCTGTGCGCGCAAAAACTACTAAAATAAATAAACGTTAGTTCAAATATGAATGAAAAATTGCAATCTTTGTTAAAAAAAAATTTTTTTATTGCAATTTTTATTTTATTTTATGCGATACCTATTTTTTTTTTTTTTTTTTTTGTTCAATTTTTTAACTAATGTGTTACTTTGAAACTATATGTAATAGTAGGTATATAATAATAGAGAAATCTGTGAAGTTTTCCTTCCTACTTTGTTTTTTTTTTCTTATAATTTATAGGGGTTTTTTTTTTTTTGGTTAGATTTATTTTTGTTCTAACTCTTTTCATATATGTACATATGTGTATATATTCGATTTAGGTTAGATTATGATTGTTATGGATCATTAAAGAAGGAAAATGGAATCATTTATTAGAAAATTTCAATTGTTTGATCATTATTGTATAATATATAATATACATTTTTAAATTATTAAAAAAAAAAAAAAAGATACAGTTCAAAGCTTTTTAGTACATTAGTTTTTCTTAAAAAAACAAAATCACATTTTCAATGATTAGGGTTTTGAAACTCAAAAGTTTTGAAATAAATGTTTTAGAACAGCGGTTCTCAAACTTTTTGAACTGTGGAGCCCTCCAAAGGCATAATAATTTACATGGAGTGGTTCAGTAATGACTAATTGTGTGCCTGTGCCAATCGATGGTACATAACACCGAAAAGTAATTTATTTTTGTATACTTTGTATTTACAAATTCATAAATAAAAAGAAAAAACTAAATTATTTGTACTTCAACAAAACTCGCTTATAAAATTTGCGTTATGTGTAATATAGTGTAAAAATATGTCATAGTATGAGAATTTGCTTCCAGAAGCAGTCGTGATCAGTGAGGTTTCAAAACAACAAATTAATTTCATATATTAATTATTAGCGGATTTAAATTTACAATTTTTTTTTCAAATTTGATTATGAGATTCGCGGAGCCCTTTGAATTGACTCGCGGAACCCCAGGGCTCCGCGGAGCACAATTTAAGAAACGCTGTTTTACAAGAATCATAATCATAATTTCGTTCCTACGGTGTCACAACATAATCAGTTAAATCGATGCTAAAATTTTTTTTCTGTGTATATACATTTTTTCATTATTTTGAATTGAAATGTCCCAGGTTTTAGGACTAGAAATTATTATTTGCATGTGAATTTTTAATAGAAATTTCATTAATACCATATTAAAACTTCATATTATATCTTCAAAGAATAACTCCTATAATTTTTTTTTGTAGAGTGTAGTACTAAGAATAGCATTTAATTATACTATCTCCTTAGCTGAAGAATATTAAGAAAAAATTATTAAAATTAAATCTTGTTTATAAAAGATATATAAATATATGCACATAAATAATCAGATGAAAATTCATTAAGATAAATTATTTTTATCTTTTCCGGATGAATATTATGAAAGTTTATAACAATTAGGGTATATATAGAAAATGCATAACAACTTTGCTATATGAGGTTGTTAGGATTAATATTCTTAGAATTATTAGGGATCGGATTAAAAATATATTATAGAAAATTCTTCATAATTTTTACAAAAAGCATGTACGTTCATTATTTACGCTAAATTATTCAAAATGTAATTTATTTACAACATAGAATTGAATTTATTTGAGAAAAAAATATAAATAAGTATAAAATTATGTAAAATTATATTAAGTAATCTCTTCTTTAAAAGCTTGAAAATGCATGCACAAAACAAAATTTTACGAAGCAATGAACATTAAAATTGAATTTATTAAATATAAATTGTAGAAAGTAAAAAATTTGAAATGACAGGTTTAACTTGAAAGATAATTCCATAAAGTATTTTCATAATTCATAAAAGATTAGAAAATTTGACATACCTATCTTATTAAATAACAACATTTTATTTCAAAATATGAGCCCTATTTTACTACTTTGAAGAAGAAAATGGAAATTTAAGCAAATAGTTAGTGTAGGTCAGTGTATGATGTATTAAATATACAGAAAAAATTTCTATGAAAGAATTTGTTGGATAGTTATAATAATATAAGCAATACATTTATTAATTTAGAAGTGTGCTAATAGAATTATAATTTTTTTTATTAAGTTGAACTAAAAATAAAATATGAAATATTGTAAGGCGGCGCAAAATATAGTGACTTAGTGATAGTATCAAATTTTGTACATGAATTAAAATTCGAAATTTAAAATTATTTATTTATGTCAGTTAAGATTAAAAAATATAGAAGAGTGCCTCATAAATGAACCACAGAGCCTCTTTCAACATTTGGATTTAAAATATTTTTTATAATATTGCTCTCTGTTCATGCATCAACTTTCTTCGAAATCCACTTTCCGTCCCGCAGTCGAATCCTTCAGCATAATCGGGATTAAACGCTTTTTTATGTTTCTTTAATAGACATAAACTCATATATCATGGAAATTGGGGTCTTTTAATTTTTTAGTTTTCTTTCTGTTCATGAGAATCCATCCCAAAATTTCAAATAATTTTAATTTTACATGAAATTAGTTTAGACCCTTCGTCGGTTGGAAGCTTGTAACTCCGTTGTCCGAACTGAAAGTGAACGAGATTGCACATATTTTGGCATTGAAACGATCGAAATCGGACAAGTTGTTTAATAGTTATAAGTATTTTTAAGTGCACGACAGGCAGACGGCAGACAGAAAATGGAAACATAGTCACTTTTTTTTTCATTTTTGATCAAAATCGGGCTAAAAAAGATAGCTCATGAGAAAAGAATCGAAAATTTTAGTTATAGATGTTGACTTTGTTTCTTTGAGCTATTTATTAAGTTTCTATATAAGTCTGAAGGGCAGATATTTTCTATTTTTTTTTAATTTTATTTCCTTGCTTGCTGGTTCATTAAATTAACAAAAATATTTTGTTGCGTTAATATGAAATCTTCACTTCACAAATATATCACAGTACCACAGTATTGTAGTCAAAAGTATTGCCGAAAAAATATAACTATACATTATTATGTGCAAATTCAATTAATTCATTTACATTTTAATTTAAAAAATTTATTTATTTTTCTTTATTGGTTTGTTAGTAAACAAAATAATAATGCAATGAAGTCGTTAATGCAATAAAATTTTTAAAGCAAAAAAAATAAATTAAAAATCGTGTTACAAGAATATTAATCAATTAAAAATATAAAAATAAATTTTATAATTTATTAAGATTAAAGAATAATATTGTTATCCTTCGAAAATATACATTTATAGCAATATACAAATCTATAATATGTTAAATACAAATCTTTTAGTCCCAAAATAAATAATAAATATTTATTTATGTTTTATTATTTTTTTTTTTGTTCTTATGTCATGTTTTGCACAGATATTTCTTCACGAAATCCATTATAAAGTTAACAAAATAATATTTTTTTCCATTTTTTTTTTTTTCATTTAAAGTTTATACTTAATTTAATTTTAAATTCTACTCTCATTTTTTTGACATTTTGTGTGACGAAACTTTTTAAAACTATATAGTTAAAAAATATAATACGAAATAATCTGAATTTTGTGAAATATAAATTTATAAGAAAAAAAACATTAATGTATGTACTCACGAGACGAGTATTCTTTTATAAATTTATTTTTAATTGACATATATGTTAACATGTTAAAATTTTTTATAAAATATCAGCATTCAATGAGATCATAAAGTTTTAATATATTACATAAATAATTACGTATTACATAATTAATATTTCTTTCTTCTCAAAGCGAACATTTAAATTGTCGTTTAGCTTTATGACAACAAACTTTTTCTGTATTAAATAATTTTAATGCAATAATATTGTAATATTAAAATATTTGGAGTCAATTATCCTAATGAAGCATACAATTTTGTATAAATTATAATAATTTATAAATCATTCCTGTACAAAAAAAATAATATTAAAAACCTTCAATAATAACAAACTCTATGTAGTAACTACAGCTTATCTTCGTGTATGGCATTCAAAAATTTTTAATTACCAATAAATCTGATATTGAATTTTATTTTCTATACCTTAATGTAGATCAAGGAAAAATAGATTTATATGGTAGAAACAAATTTTACAAGAGTTAATTTTAAGAAATATATAAATTACTTATGTACTATAGATACATAGATACATTATATGTATTATCATCTGCATGATGATTACATGTTACGATTATAAATTACTATTAATTGCAGTTTTTTATTTTTTTATAATTTTCGTTGAGTGTTTAAGCATTTTTAGTTTGTGTTATGAATTGACTGGCCTGGCATATTACTTTACATAGTGAGTTTTATGTACAATTTTCTAATTTGTTTTTATTTTTAATGAAAGAAATATTTTGGGAATAGTCAAAATTCTTAAACTGGGTTATGATGTAATTATATGTACGTAGGCCCTGTAAAGTACAGAATAATAGTCTTGAAATCATCATGACATTGAATTCTCTGAGATTTAAAGAAATCCATGCCAAAGTAATACAAATTACTTACATTCTAAATTCAATGCAATAAACATACATTACTTGCAAAAAAAAAAATCATTCTAAATCTAAATATTTACATACTATATAATTTATAATTGCTATTGTTTTTTATTTTTTATTTTTTATGGATCATGCACATATGTGAACAATTAATTAAAATTATTATCCAAATAACATAATTTATTTGACCATTGATTGGTTTTTTTTTATTATGAATTACCAGCAATTTTAGTAGTAAAGTTCTTACAAATACTATATGAAATGTAAATTTTAAAAAGCGCGCGTAGGACTAACACTCAATTAATAAATATAATATACTTTTGTTATTGATTATAGAGCGATTTTGAAGGTGTTTTATGCATGATAATTAACCTATAAAACCATAATAAGTATAAAACTGTTCATATACCTGAATAAACGTTATATATATAAATAAAAGAAAAACAAAAAGCAACTATTAATATGATGTTTTCTTAATTTTATTCTAACGGAAATACAATGTTTTTTTTTTTAGCTTGTATGTTATTAAAATATTTTTGTTTAGTTAAAATTCTTATTAAGTGTAATTTTGCTTTCGTATTTAATTAACATTTATAAAGAACAGATATACATGATAAACATAAATATTTAGGTATAGCAGAATGTAGGTACATAATAATTAATTCCCTTGGTTAATAATTTGAAATTCTTCTTGGGTACCTAATTATGAAATGGGATGTATAATCAGTTTAACAAACATATTTTATCTAAGTTCCATAGAGTTAATTATTATAATGATCTGGCAGTAAATTATGTATAAGAAGGTTTTGATTTGCTTGTGATGAATGTGATGATTGTAATGGATAGTGTAATGTTGAACTGAAATATTGTGATTTAAGCCTCAGCAAAAAAACAACTACGACTTCTAAAATTAAAACTTTGCTTAAAAAATATACATATGTAGTTACAGCGAAATAAAATCATCAAGATGATCAAGATGACAGTAGTTTATGTTTTGCTAAATAAGAGAGAAAAGATAATATTTACTTTTTTTCTTAAGGGATTACTTTATCCAAGCAAGAATGTGATTAATTTTGTTTTTTTTTTTACTAAGTTTCTCACACTCTGAAGCACAAAACGCAAAAATTTAAAAATGAGGGTAAGTTAGTTAAATTTTCAAAATTTTTATTTCTGATTATAACTTACAGTAATTACGTACATAATGTTCTCATGCATAGGAAATTAATTTTTTTTGTTGGTTTTTCACTTAAAAAGATACAGTAATCAAAACTTATTAATGCAATGATTTTTTCCGCGTAAAATAACCTTATTCACCAAAAATATATAATTTTTATTTTATTGACAATAAAAATAAATCTGTAATTTTCATAATGTCATAATTACAATGAAGCAATGAAAAAATAAATAAAAAATAAAAATTAACTTTTAAATATTAAAAAAATGTGATTAATATAATTTTATTTCAATTAATTGGTTGGAAACTGTAATTTTTTGTTTTTCCTTAAAAATTTACACATTTAAATGAAAATAAAATTTTTCTCAAAATGTATAAAAATAAAAGATTTATTTTTATAAATTTTAAGTATAAAAGAATTATTATCAAAAAGAATAAAATCTTTTTTAATAAAATAAGTTTAAAATAAAAATATAACTTACTTCCATTATCATTTATTATTTCATTGGTACCAACTAATCCTAAAGCTGACAGTTCGGATGGCTGCATTTTTATTTCCATTTCATGTAAACGTGAATTTAAGTTTTTTGTATGCATAAAAAGGAAAAACGTACATGAAATTGCAATTAATGCTATAAATTCAACGGACCTGAAATAAAAAAGACATATTTATTTATTTATTTTTGTATTTTTTTTTTGCATTTTATTTAATATTAAAAAATTATGCGACAAATTTAAATTAAAGAATAAGTCAAGAAATTATTTTTCTTTATTTTTTTCGCATTGAACTACATATATACATTTTAAGATGTTTACGACGAGAGTGAAGATGAATAATTTAAAACTAATTAACAGGAACTCTTTATCAACACTGTCATTTAATTAAAATAAATAAAAATATTTTGTATTTTTCTTATTTTTATGTTAGACCTATAGTAGAGTAAAGAAAACCATGTTTTGTATATTGAGTTAAAGCAGCAGTTGTAGTAGGGTGGAGAGCTTAAGACTTTATTGAACATTCTATAATAGTTTTAAGGTATTGGACTTCGATCAGAATTAACCATCATCTTCGTTTATATAAAATAAATTTTATGATTGATATTTTTTATTTTACTTTTCTTGAAATATATATTTATAAAGTAAATTAATTTTGATTAAAAATAACGAAAAAAAAAAATCAAATACTTTAATTGGTATTTGTCAATAATTACCTTTTTAGGAAAATTAGTTCAATTAAATTTTGTGTACTAAAAGTAAAGCGATTACAAAAATAATCTTTTCAAAAATAATTAATAATAAATTGTAAGCTTTTCAAATTAAAATCAAGTTTATATTATTATAAGACATTTTTATTTATTTTTTTTGATACTTTTTAAAGTTGAACAGTGTACACAAATAATATGGGGGTAATTTTTATAAACTATAAGTATAATAATATAAAATTAAGAGTATACCTACATGTACATTAAAATGTTTGAAATTATCATTGCCAAAACATTTAGAATCAACGTTTAATTTTGTTTTTTTTTAATATTTGGTAAATCGAGCTTGTATTCAAAGTTATTAAATGAGTATGACATAGAAAATTTTTTCTATTCTAGGGAGAAGAGTATGGCTGCCGCAATCATCATACTAGCTTAATATTGAATTATTTTTATTATGAGACAAAATTTTATTTAACATGTAAAAAATAGTTTTTTTTTATTTTCTTACTCTATAGTATTGTATATTATATTTAATTTTTGATTTATTTAAAAACGCAATTTATAAACATTTAAAAAACACATAATATTTATTTTTTAGGTCCATTTAACTCGAAAAAGTGTAAATTAAAAATAAATCAGAAACAATAATAATATATAATATGAAATAAATGTATTAAATGCAAAAATGTATTGAAAAATTTGACAATAATCATACTTTTTAAAGTTGTGTTGTGATTCTACATACAGCCTTTATTATCTCAAGAGCAGAGAAAAAATTAAAAGAAGATGAAGAAAACCAATGACCGGCCATCAACGAGGATTAAGTATTTAAGACGTTTCATTGTTAAGTTAAATTTGTGACTAATATTAAGAATAATTATATAAATAAAGGTTTTTGTTTCATATTCTTTCACGTATTTTTAATAAAATTTATTGTAATATTTGTTTAAAAATATTCATGTAATTAATATGGCAAAACATTAATAATTAACACCCCTGAAGATTTATTACTTTATGTGTATAATAAAAAATTATGAAGAGGAATTTTTTTTAGCTTATTTTCGTGTTAAAATGATTGGTTATTACACATTGATCTTTGAATACCTTTTGATATGTTAAGTAAAAACACTCTCCTTTTTTATTTTATATTAAATTGGATATATGTCAATTAATTATGTCGTTCAGGACTTCTTTCATCTATATCTCTTTACATAAGAGTTATCTGTACCGTGCTTTGTAAGTTTAAGGAAAAATTGAGTGATTGTTAAGCTAAAAAAATATGTTAAATCTAAAGTTGAAAACGTGCCCCATCAATTTATGCGGAAATGTTCTATATTTTTGCTTAATATTTCGTCAACATATTTTTTTTTAAACACGTAAAAATGTTGGTAAAGAAGCTTCAAAGTTTAATATCGAAATTATATACGGGGTTGTAGGTAATGTTGACTTTAAAAAAAAAAAAACTAATTTCAATTAGAAAAATTTAAAAAAAAAATTATTTTTCCTCAATTAAAATGAACATTAAATAAACTCTAAAATTAAAATAATATACATATTATAAAAAATATGAAAATCTAAATATTTGTGCAAAAATTTTTCCCATTTTTATTTTGTTCTTTTTTTTAATTTATTTTTATTTTACTTGTACGTAATAATGTTTTAACTTGAATTTGTTTTTTGTTTTTTTTTTGCTTGCAATGAATGAATGAATTTTGTTTTTATTCTCTTTTAAAGTTATAGTGTTAAAGCGTAGTACATGAGCAAAAACAATGTGTATAAAGTTATATATTTTATGTAGTTTTTTCTTTTTTTTTTATATGAAAGAAAATAAAATTAAAAAATAAATAAAATGTTGTTAACTTTAAACTGTGTATATTTCTGTACAATATGAATAAAAAAAAATGTACAATAAGTTTCGAGAAAGATTTTTACTTAGAGAAAAAGGTAAAAAAAAAAATATGCATATTTGAGAAAAAGATTTTTTTTCATTTCTGTCAATACTTCTATGGTGATAAGCTAAAGACAAAAAGATTAAAATGAAAAATGTGTAATAAAAAACTAAAAAAAAAAAAGAAGAAAATATGAAAAAGAAATTAAATTGTGAAAGCTTAAGCTTATTGCACTTTTATATATAGTGTAAAACTTAAGCCGATTAACCAACTCATCTGGAATGCATTAAAAATAATGTTCTGGTTTAAATATATAGTGTTAAAATTATTATTATTTTTTTTATTTTCATACAATATTATATGATTTTTTTCTCCCCTATATTGTTGTAATTATAAAAATGAAAAAAAAAAAAAATGAATGGAAATTGAGAAATGAATATATTCTTTTATAACCAATTGTTTTTCGTTTTTTTGTTTGTAATAGTAAACGATTAAGGACCGCAGCATAAAATTTCTTGAGGACGCCACGACATAATCATATTTAAATTTTTCACAACTTATTGCTGTATGTAAATATAACTGATGTAAGCCTTGAAAATCATGGAATTTAAAAAAACTCCTATACATGTTCCAATTGAGATTTTTTTCAATACTATTATATTCAATAATAAATTGATTTTAATTTATAATAATAATGTACTTATGTGCAAACAGAGAAAAATAATAAAAATAATAATAATAAAAAGACAAAAATCATGACATTGTGTTCGTAACTTTTTAAGCTTCACTTTCCGAATAAACAATGTAAATGCAGCTTAACGATTTTGATTCACTTTTTTCCCTCAAATATTTAAATAAAAAAGTTTATCTTATTGCACTTAAAAGTATATTAATATTTATAGTTCTTTTTTTTGAAATTATTATTTATACTTACGATTTGGATTAAATTTTTTTTACCTAAGTAAGATAATATAATTGTGACCAAAAGTAAGACATTATGAGTTATTGGTAATACAAAAAAATATTCTTCTTTGAAATGAAGAATTAATATAAAATTATTATCATTTAAGTTCCACAAGATTTCCATTAAACTATTCATTTAATCATTTAATTTGCCAAATTTACAAATTAAGAAAGTTTTAGATTCGGAATAAGGTAAAAAAAAAGTATTTTATAAATAATATAATGTATACTTGTATACTTAGATTTAAATGAATTGTGAAAAGTTAGTTCTATTTAAACTGTGAGTTATTGTTGTGTTATTTTTGTGGTATTTTTAAGTTTCATCCAATAATTGAAAAAAAAAGTAAAAAATTTGTAAATTAATTTTTAAATTTATTCAGATATTATTTTATGACGAAAAAGGTAGTCCCATATTCCTAAAAGAAAAAAAAAAAAAACTATGAAAATAAATTTAAGTGCAAGTAGCAATATTTGAATAAAAAGTTCAAGGTATACAAGATGAAAGAACAAGAAAATAATATAAATCACTTTAAATAATGACATAATTCTGTGACAAAAACAATATTAGCATTTATTATACGTAGGTGCTACACTATCAATATAATATTATACTATTAAAAAGTCTGGATTTATTTTATTGCTTTAGATGTGATGTACTATACAACTATAATAATATTCATAAGAATTCAAATTTATAATGTTTAAAACATCAATTTATAAAACGTCGAAAACTTTAAATTAGAATTATAGGGAAAAATTTTTTCTGTTGCCATTTTTAGTAAAAAATTTTAGATTAAAATATGTTTCTCTAGATATTAGGATTATATAGTTAAGCAGAAAAAGTAACTACCTAATTGTCCCAAAAATCGAAAGCTGTTGAAATTTATTAATTTTATTATTAAAAATTTATTACTTTTACCTTTTTTTACGTGGTATATAGAATTTTTAACAATAAAATCTAAGCTGTTTTTTTTTACATTATTAACGATACAAGAAATTTTTTTCCCACTGACTTATAAAATAAAAATCAAAATTATTTTTGCTTCACAAATAATTACGTATTTTTTTTGTACTATACTAAGTCTTTTTTTTTGAAAATGAAGTTAATAAAGTGGAAAAATAAATTTAATATTTAACAAATAACAAAAAAAAAATAAAAATTTAATTTTTCCTTCCTGTCTGAAAAAAGAAAAAAAAAAAGAAGAAAATCAGAAAATAATATAATTTGAAATTTTCTTTAATTGTTTAAAAGAATATTCTTTAAATGTCATTCATAAATTATTTGTTTTATTTTTATTATTTTCCTTTTTAAGGAAGATATAAAAGATTTTCATTAATATAATACAATTTCCTTCAATTTTATTTTTATTTTAAATAACAAAAAAGAATCAAAATAAACAAATTGCTAGATAAAAAGATAAATTTATCATGCAAGGGTGGCCCTTATTTTGAAAAGTGTTTTTTTTTTAAATCGATCCCCTTAAAAATATGCGAAGAGGTGAAAAATTATAAAAATATGAAGTTTCTCCAAAAAGCGGTTGACAAATAAGGAAGTTCATTTATATTATTAAAAAACAAATATATTCTAAAATATTACAGCTTAGATTTTTGCTAGATAAAAAGATAAATTTATCATATAAGGGTGGCCCTTATTTTGAAAAGTGTTTTTTTTTTTTAAATCGATCCCCCAAAAATATGCGAAGAGGTGAAAAATTATAAAAATATGAAGTTTCTCCAAAAAGCGGTTGACAAATAAGGAAGTTCATTTATATTATTAAAAAACAAATATTTCAGAATAGTTCAAATAAAAAAAAAACCTATTAAAAAAGTTATCACAGTTTGAGATTTATCATTTAGAAACTATTGCTAACTTGACTTGCCACTTTTAATTTACTCATTTACTGTTGAAGTTCAACAATCCTACTGAAATAAAATTTTCCTATACAAGCAAGGGTCACCCTAAATATTTTAAGTATGTTTATCAACAATTTTTAAATAAGAATTTATTTATTTTTCATATTGTTTTAATAAAATTTCTGAGCAAGAATCAAAATTACAGGTGAACTTTCGACAATGTAAAGTCCAGATTACATTTTGTAGATTTTAAATTGTAAATGTTGAATTCAAATCACTTAATTTTCTTATATTGAAATGATCTGAGGAAAAGTTTAACGAAATAGTGCCCCCGTAAGACCACAGTTGAGAGACTATTTTCTCAAGTTGCACTAATTGATACTATTGTACCACTGCGTGTATTAAGAGCAATTTATCAGAAATATGCCAATTTGAGATGGTGATTTTTTTTTGAATGATAATAACCATTTGTACGACATAATATATGTTTTCTATGAATTTTTCAGTAGTAAATAAATAATATATCTTTTAAAGTTGTTATAAATAAAATAAACTAAATAAAATTGTAAATTATCATTTTTTATTTTTAAAACTATTTATTTAAATGAAAAATCCTTTTCTCGAAAAGTCGGAGGAAGTCTCGGAAAAAATCGACACTTTGTCGGCGAGACCGAGACGAGATGAAACGGGTCGTTTTTTAACTTCTAATATCTCGTGTCGGTCAACTTTGTCGTCACATATATCTTGCAAGCGTTAAGCTACAAATATAATTTATAAAAAGAATTATCTTAAATATTTTATCTCAATGACAACAATTAATGGTTGTACTACGTACGAACCTAACCTATAATATTTTTTCACAATAAAATTATTTGTTCTTTAATTGAAAAATAAAATAAAAAATATTTGTTATAATATGTACTAAAAAATTTCTACCAAAAAAAAATTACTAATTAGAATGATGTTTATTATAAAATTCAATAATTTTCGCTATTAATCGACACTCGTTTTTTGATTTGAAAATTGATGGAATTCTACTCCTTCCTTGATAATATAAATTTCCCAGTAGAAAAATAAAATTAAAGATCAAAAAGTTAAGAGAAGAACTTCTTTAAACTTTATTGCTTTTTTTTCAAAACGGATCACTATTTGCTTAAGATACTCAACTGAATTTTGAGTTTGATTTAAGAACCAAAACCAAGTTTAACGTGAACGAATAACTTTAAATTATTTCAACAAATAAACAAAATAGCAAAAAAAGTACAAAAAAAAAAATTCTAACATTTTTTAGAGTGTTAGTATTAATATAAATTGTATAATAAAAAATATAATAATGAAAATTGAAAAATAAAATAAATCTATGTACATTATGTGCATAAATAATTGTATAATATTTAATATTTTTTAAGAAAATATTTTATTTCTATATATATTAAAAGAGTTCACTGCCCATCGTTTCGAGAACAAAGAACTCAATTCATAAAAAAATTATAAAGAGCTCTTTAATATTTAAAGATTCCCGGAATCATGAAATAATGATAATAAAATAATGGAATTTGTATAAAGAAAACAAAATAATAATCAATATAAGAAAAATTTTTACAATATTCTTGAGTTAGAAACAACATAACAATTAATTTTTACATGAATTAAAAATAAAAAGGTGCCTCATTCAATTTGTCATAATTCCTTAAATTATTATAAACACTACAGCTTGAAAAAGATCTGTAACTAAATAATTTAGCCTTGCTTATACCCTATTTGTACTCTATTTGTTTTTGGGTTTACTTTTTAATTTCGACCACAAAAAACCACAAAAACATACCAAAAAAATCAGAAGATAGAAGAAAAAAAGCTGAAAATGTGTTTTTCTTTTTCTTGTACGAATAAAATCAGTTAATCAGAGGTTAAATACTAAGGTTAGTTAGTAATTTGAATAAATAATGTTGCAGTTTTACAATTATATTCAATTATATTTAGATTTACAATTATATTTCAATTTGTGCCAACTACAAACAATACCATTCCTATAATAAGAACTTTCACTGATTTGTAATATTGTAATGACAGGTGCTGCACAGATAAGTTAGAAATGGTATTTTGTATTAATTGTATGTTTTTATTTAAATCCACTTCCTCCTCGTTTGCACTTTATTATTATTTTTTATAATTTGATTCTATGTTTAGTTGAGCATAAAATTTTTTGGAAACAAAAAAAAAAAAAAATTGATAACCTTATTAATGCAATTATGAAAAAAAAAAAAGTAAAAATGTCTAATTAACTTAATTATACCTGAACAAAGGAAAAAAAAAAACAAATTAAATTATAAATGGGAAAATATTTTAAATGTTTTTTTATTTAAAGAATGTAAAATTTTTGAAAATTTAAACAAAACAATAAAAATTAAATTTTCATTGATATTGCTGCACATTTAAGAAAGAAAATTTTATGTCTGATTTAATTGAAATTAAATTTTATGGGAAGTAAGTTAACATTTTCATGCTTGAATGAAAGCAATTTTTGAAAAATATATTTTGGAAAATTTTAATGTGTTTAATTTCTTGGATTTTGTATACAAATTTATATTGAAAAATCAGTAATAGCTACAATAATTTCAAAACTTACCGGAATTAGACAGAATTTTTAAATATTTAACGTTTAAAGTGGCTCAATTATTGGAATTTCGCAAGGAAAGACATTATTTGAATTGCAAAACAAAAAAGAACAAGCATTAAATTTAATAAGTAGAAAATTCTACAAAGTTTACATAAATGAAAAAACTTTAACTATTGCACTTAGGCTTGCCAGATAAAAATTTCTAAAAAAACGTACCCACAAAAATTTAAGTGCATAAAAAAGAAAACAAAATATAAGTAAATGTTATATAATTGAATTGCATTTAAAAAAAAAAAAAATTGAATTAAATATAGCACCATTGCAAAATTTTTATTTAATATATGACAGAACCCTTTAAATAAACAAATGGGTAATTTGGCCTTTAAACAAAAACGCTGCATAATATAAACGAGCCAGCAGTATAATATAAACGAAACTGTGTTCGTAATACGAAAATGGTAAATTTATGTTTTCCTTTTTGGGGTATTTATTATCTCATTCGGTTTAAATTACAACAATTTTTAAAAATTTGTTTCAACTTTAAAAATAATCAGTAAAAAACGTACCTTTGGGTACGTTTTCACAAATTTCGGGTTTAACGTACATTCTAATTTTGTAAGCCAAAATAACGTACGGTACGTTTAAATAACGTACACCTGGCGAGCCTAATTGCACTAATAATAATAATAGAGAATGTTTGAGATTTTTTAGTTTTGATTCTTCCAAGTATAAATTCATTTTTGGTAAGAATAGTTCTAAACTAATTTTCTATATAGTTCTAAATTTTTAATTAAATTTCGTTGTAGAGAGCAAAAGCGTATATGAAAGGTATGACAGTTCTCTCAGATGAACTTTTTAAGATTTTAAGAAAGAATTTAATAGTAAATTAACAAAAAGGATTGGCAATTATTATATTTTAATTCTAAAGCTTTGATAAATATGCTTCTAAAAATCATTAAATAATAATAAAATTTTTATTTCAAATATGTATAAAAATTAAATCAATTTATCATTTTTCATTATTATATTATTTCATACATTATTAATTAATAATATTTGTATGATGAAAGTACATTAAATTTTACTTCCATAATATTTTATTTATATTATATACATTCTTTAATAAAACAATAAAGAAAGATAAATGAGCTCTACTTTATAAGTTTATAGTAAAAGAGCTCTCCATATGTAGGATTTCTTGGTTTATTCATATATTTTATTTATATGGTAAAGAAAATTGAAGGGCGAAAATTCATTCTTATTAAAACATTGTGTATATAATTTGTTTTTTTTTTTTTAAGTATTATGTATTTATTATAATGAACTTTTAGAAAAGCAATTAGGTCAATTTAAGATTATCTTTCTCTAATAAAATGCCTAGAAAATGTATACTTGTATTTAAATATATAATTTATTTCATATTATTTAAAATTAGGGTGTTGCCAAAATCTTTGTAAAAAATTTCAATTCCTCATAAATTAAAAGAATTTTCAAATAGAATAAATATGTTTAATATTTTTGGACACAAAAGTGTAACCTAATAAAGCATTTGAGTTTTTTTGGTAAATCAAGTTATGATTATTATATTTTAAGTAGAACGAAAACCCGCCAAAAACTCTTGTAATTATACCTAAATATAATTTTGTTTAACATTTTGGTTTTAAGTAAACTTTCTTGCTGTGGAAACACAGAAAAATTAAAGCCACAAGAAGAACTTGAATAAAATTTTTTTCGTGCTGCCAATTATTTTTTTATTTAGCTAGCTATTATTGAATATACATTTTAAACCCGATTCATTAGAATATTTAAACGCATATGAATTTATTACAATGTTGTAATGTAGAAGTTTTTTTATTTCATAAAAAATTATACAAAATTAGAATCATCCATATTTACTAATCGAACTGAATAATTAATTTTTTGAAGATATCTACATAATGACATTATCAATCACTTGCAGTGCAAATTAAATAAATATATTTAAATCGATATGGTTGATATTAATTCATAATTAATTTGTGTAATTAATATTATATTTAGATGCATTAACATATTAATCTCGGGACATTAAAAATAAGAGGTTTAATCTATACTATAAATATTTATAATAAACTGTAATGTTTGTATATTTGTTTCTCTCCTTTCAATTGACGCTCAACAGATTTTGAGGTAATTGAAGTGCATATGAAGTATTTAGGAGTATTTAGGAGAAAGAACGTTTGGTTGGATGTAATTTTCATATTTCCATGACAGAAATATTGAGAAAAACTTGTTTTAAGACTAAAACTTATATATAGATTCTAAAAAAAAAGTTCCAAATATAAATAGAAAATTTCATCATATTTTAAATCATATTAAGTAAAAGTAAATTATTTTTTTTTGTAAATTAATGAAACTTACTAATTAATAAATTTTATATTCCCAGAATAAGGATTCGAAATAACACTTTGACATAATTCTGGTATCAAAAAAATTAGTTCTTTCGTTTTTTTTTTTGATGATTATAAATAAAAATTAATGAAAAAGTTTGATAACTTTTTGTTTTTTGTTGTAAACCTAATTATGTATATTATAAGCTTGAGATAAAAAAATGGATCAACCAGTTAACTTTTTTTTTTTTAATTTCAAAAAAACTTTGCAGATATGTGTAAAAACGCATGAAAAGATTTTTCTGGACAAAATAAAACAACTAAATCCCAAAACTGAAATTGATTAGGGTCAGGGGATGAACAAAAAAACCTTGCTTATTACTTTTTCAGAATATAAAGCTTTTAACATAATTTTAAAATGATGAGAGGATTATAGAAATAAAATTTCTTCTGTCAAAAAGTTATTTTCAGTAATTGTAAAAACTCAAGTATTTATTTAGATTTGAATTAAATTTCTGTAGTTTTAACACTGTTGAATTGATACTATTCGATTGAATAGTCATACCATGTGAAAATAAGTCCACAGAACGATATCTTTAATTTCTCATGAATGCTACATTAAAATGATGGGTTTCGAAAATTTGAATATCAATTGGTATTAAAATTTTAAGAATAAAATTTGAATAATAATTTAAAAATAATGTTTACAACATTAGAACGCCTACACTACACAGCATCTCTATGTCATATAAATCAAAAAAAAAAAATGGTTAGACTTTATATTTGTTATTTGAAAAATTTTATAAGATCATCAACCTATTTAATATTAATTTTTATTTTATTTTATTTTTGCCAATAATTCTTTTTTTCTTTTCTATATAACGTTAATCTTTATAAATATAAAATCGCACAAAAAATAACAAAAATCCATTAAATATGATTTGAAACACACAAAATTATTTGAATATTCATTAAATAGTTAGCATAAAAAAAAAAAAAAACTTTATGCTCTCTGGTTTTATGCCGTACAAAATTCAATGGAAAGAAAATGGAAAAACCATGCATATATATCATATATTATATATAAATATTCGATGTATTTTATTTTTAGGACTCTTATAATAAAATTTAATACGAGCCTTCATACAATGATATTATATGCCAATGCCACATAGAGATAAATTTTTTTCTTTCTGTTATTTTTTCTTCGTTTCTTGTTTTTTTTTTTTTTGTTTTTATATTTTACTTATAATTAATATTTAATTTATTCAGAAGTGATTCCAAAATCTAAATGCAGAAAAGTTTATTTTTAATTAAATCATTTGAGATCGTAATTAGTCGTAAAGATAATTGAAAACAAAATATTATTTTCCATAGGGGGACGTTATGGGATTTTGTTTTCTTCTTTTTTTTTTTTTTTGCCCTAATTTTCATATTATTTTTATATTTATATGAAGATATGATGAAATTTATTATTTTACGTCTGTGACCGCTTATTTAGAATATATGTATTTGTTGAGCATATTTAAACAACAAACAGAATAAACTTTAATTCAATCAAGTGTACCAGTGAACCAGATGTTTAAAATTATCAATCCATTGTAAGAAGGATCCAAAAATATTCTCAAAACTCATTTGAAAATTTTAGAGTCACCTAAAATATTCAATAATTGAGATGTAAAATTGAGAAATTTTTTTGAAATTCGGAAATTACCATAATTATAAATGATTTTAAGAGGAAAATTATAATGAGCTTATAAATCTAGAGAATTTGCATTAATTTCCTCAATTTTTAATTCAGGTTAAATACAAAATTAGGCAGTGGATTGGATAAAAAAAACCATAATTTTGGATTACATAAATTTTTATTGATTAATCTATTTTTTTTTTTTTAAAAAATAATTTCTCATTTTTTTTTCACATCTTTAATATTTAAGTTAACAAAAAAAAAATTACAATATCAAGTTGATAATTGAATTGATGTTACAAAAAAAATTTATTAAAGAGTGTTATGTTTATTTTTTTTTTTTAATTTTTAACAGTCAAATAAAATCAGTCAAAAATCAATGTTAAGTGTTCAGGCGACCTTTAAATTTATGACAACACTATCAAATAACTCAATGGGTGTCATTTTTTACCTAATTTAAAATTAAAAAAAAAAAATAATTTAAGTTGAACATTATTAAAAGAAAAATTAAATGTAAATTAGAGTTTTATTTTAACTTGATATTTTATCCACTTATCATATAATTGTATTACAAAATGTTTTCTAAATTAAAGAGATATATACATACTTCATATATACTTTAATTATGGTAAGCGTAGGAAGAGACGGATGGAATATAAAGATTAAAATAAAAAAAATTGTTAAAAATAAATTTTGGTTTTGAAAAACTTTATTATTATTTTATAACTTTAACTTAACAAATATACACAATTTTACTAGAACTTTGATATAGAAAGTTCCATAATGCATAAAATATATTTGAAATTCGTATATTAACTAAAGTTCAATAATAGAAATTTTATTCGCCATACAAAAGACACAATCCTTAGTTTAATTGTACCTACATATATGTAGTAATTTATTTAATAGAAATGATTAAAATATTTTGAGTGAATATAGCTTACATAAAAAAAAATTAAACATGAAATGTGAATTAAAAAAAAAAAATAATTTTTTTTTGTTAAAAGATTTTTAACACATTTTTTTCATTCATTCATTTATTAAGTGTTTACTTTTATTAACAGATTAATGTAAATAAAATAAATATATATTTTAAAAGTAAAAGTATATATATTTTTTTAAAAAAACTTCATCATATCAATAAAAATTAAATTTAATGAATAGTCTGTTAAATGTTATAAAAATGTTTTAAAAAATGATTTGCAAATATATACTTTAATAACTTCTTCTTTTTATTCCAACTTTATAAATACATTTGATGATTTATATTTAATTCAGACTTTTATATAAAGCAAAAGACTGATGTATTTGATTAATTTTATATAACTCTATATTGGCGGAATTTGACGAACAGCTTTAAGTTGAAAGATTTTTAGATTGAAGCAAATTGTATATTTTATGACATAAAAAAAGTTTTGAAGAGATTTTGATCACTTAGCCTTAACCGATTCTTAACAGTTTTATACCATTTTAAAGTATGAAACAGGTAGTGAATGAATTTTTTTTTTTAAATTAAACTTAAAACCTAAAAAGGTTTTTCAATCAAATTTTGGAAAAAAAAATGTTTGGGACTACCAAGTCCTCTTAATAAGATGAAGAAAACCGATAAAATTCAATATAAAACTAACAAAAATTAAGCAATTTTTAAACTCTAACAATCTACAATCTAGATATAATATTTCGAGTACAACTTAACAATTTCGAGAAATTTAAATATACGAGACCTTTATTTTAAAATTTTTTTTATGAAATATTTGAGAAAAATATATTAGGTACCTATATGTTAACAATTTTCTGATTTACTCAAAATCACTACATTACTACCTAATACATTAATTATGTCAGGTATAATATTATTGTTGTTATATATATAGGAATATGTTTAAGTATTTAATAATATAAAAACCTTTTATATATATATAAATAAAAAATTGTATTATAAAACAAACTTCTATACCTGCCTATTAAATCTATTGAATTAATAAATATACACTTTGTTTATTTATAATTTTTTGAATGAATGAAATTTATTTAATTACACTATTCATTGAAATAGGAAATTTAGGAATTAAAAGATTTCAAACTAACAAAAAAAAATTAATAATTTTTTTTTGAATAAACGATTTTTGGTATAATGTTAAGTGAAAATATTTAATAGTTTATATATAGGCTTTCAAATTAATATAGACTATAGACTATAGAGGAATATTTTATGCCGCAAATATATTTTTACTAGTAGGATAGTTAAAATTTTTAATTTCTCGGAATATTATTAGTACATTACAATACATGTTATGAAAATTTGTTATTAATTGCCAGTTGTGTATACACACAAACACATAGACACGAGTCATATTTATATCACTAGACCGAAGGTCGAGTGATATAATATTGACGAGTGTCTATGTGTTTGTGTGTATACACAACGAGCTGTATAACAAATTTGATTAACATGTATTGTATACTGCTTTAATGTGCATGTGAGAGGGAGTTGCAAAGAGAGAATATAGAGATAATTTATAATAAAAAATAAAGATAAAAGAAAAAAAGGGAAATTTTCCACGTTAATTATCCTTTAATTTCTCTTTCTTTTAGAGATAAAAGAAGAAAAGGGAAATTTTCCACTTTAATTATCCTTTAATTTCTCTTTCTTTTAGAGATAAAAGGAAAAAAGAGAAATATTGTGAGTGTGAGAGATATTATTTTTGTTTATAGTATTACGCAGTTCAAAATGAAGTAAGTAAATACAATATAGGGAAATGTATGTAAATACAATTTACATTTCCCTGTAATTGCACAGTAAAAAAAAGGCATTTTTTACTCTTCAAAAGTATAGCCGGCGGTGACGTGGGAACTTTTTAAAAATTTTAAAATAATAAGTTATTTTAAAAAGTGTAAAAAGTAATAAATGAAATGTACATTTGATTCCTAATAGTGAATTCGTTACTAGAATTATATAAAAACTTGACCATTTATTGATTTAAAGTTACCAAAAATAGATTAAAACAGTAAAAAATAACATTTTTAAAATTAAAAATTAATCTAAATTGTGCAAAATGAATACATTCATTTAACCCATTTTAAGTTTAAAATTAACAAAAAAAAAAAATTATGATGTATTTATCCCGATCAACCATTCTTTATATTTCTTGAAGAATATTTAAAAGTCTTGCACCGAATTGGGCAGAAAAATCGATATGTCAGAAAAATCGATATGATGTTTTACACTTCTATAATAATATTTAAAATTATTTAACAAACGTTAATTAACTTTAAAAATATTTATCATATTTCGTTGAAACTTTCTTTAAAAAAAAATCTTTATATTTATTGCATCGCCTTTAAAAGATTGCAATAAAACTTTAGTTAAATTTAGATATAACCAGAAAACGTCGAAAAACTTTATGAATCGATAAAAATATTTTTCTAATTTTCTTTAAAATAATTTAACAGAAATATCTTCTATAAATCGAGTTTCTGAGTAAAAAAAAGAGTTAAAAAAGCCCAATTTTACTGTGTGCATGTGTATTGATGCATGTAATGGACCATTTACTGAGCTAAATTTGCGAATGTAAATACAACTTACATGCACATTAAAATTCTTAATCTCTTTTGATTTCAATCTCTTTTGATTTGTACAGAAATTGAAATGTTTACGGATTTGCGACATAAACTATAATTTTAAAATTTGTTCCAGTGTGTATAGTTAATTTTAATAAAAATAAATTCGATTTTATTTAGGCTGGAAGAAAATAATCTTAAAACTAAATATTATTCAAAAATCACGTTTTGAATATTTTTATTTCTTATTCATAGTGGTTTTAAAAAATAAATAAATATTATAATAATTCGCAACACATTTTAATGTTATTTTATTTTTTATTTTTTTTTTGAAGAAAACCAAATATATTTAATTTTATTAATTTCCCTTTAAAAAGGTAAAAACATTTTTTAGAGGAATTTTTTTTTTTTATTATTATTATTATTTTGCGTATAATGTAAAAAGCAAACTTTTTCAATATTTGTTTTTAAGCCTGAAAATTATTAAAAGTTTCCTTTTTCATGTTGTTCTTATATTGAAAAAGTAACACAAAAAAAAAAAAATTCAAAACTTTCGCATATGAGGTTCTTAACTTATTTTCATAACCCATATATAGTAGTTACGTGTTTGAAATTTGGTATGAAAAAGAAGATGAAGAACATTATTATTTTTATTATTATTATTTTCCTAGCTTCTTTTTATATATACATATATATAAAAAATTATTATTTTATATTATTTGTGTGCGTATTATTTAGAGCATAAAAATACTCATCTTTTTATCTCTTTTATTTTTTTCAGTGCTTTTTTGATGTTTAAAAATAATATAATTTTATTTATCCTAAGGTTTCTGAAATTTTGTCTAGAAGCAAATGTAAATGTTTGAATGAACTTGAAACATTTAAGTTTGATATTAATTTGATATTAAATTTGTATTTAAAATTATCTGTGCTGGTATACAAAACTTTATGTCGTTGCGAATAATTTTATGAATGTTTTATCTGTTATTTATCAACTATATTGTTAAGCCTATGATTTATAATTACGCATATTAATTTAACTAAAATGGTTAATTTAAGTTTAGTTCCTACGAATATTTACTATACTAACTCCGGATATCCTGTATTAGAACCTATCAACTTGTTCAAAATTTAAAAGTGATTTAAAAGAAATAAAATTGTTTGAAAGTATTAAAAGAGTAAGTATCAAAATTAAAAATAAATGAAAATAATTAAATAATATCTTGAAAATAAATTCTAAATTCTGCAAAGCATTCTCTAAACTTCGTCAGCGGCATTCAAATTTTTTTTTTAATTTTATTTTAAAAAATCTCAAATTATAGAACCCTTTATTTTGACAAAAAAAATTAAAACAAATTTTAAATGAAAAATTCTTATAATAAAGAAGTGCCAAAACGTAAAAAACTTTTATTTTCATTATCTTTTACCAACAATTTTTTTTTTGTGATAAAGGTCTGACAGAATTTTCTTTATGTTGAAGGTCAGATTGTCTGGTACAGATAGGCATAGAAAAAGGTATAATGTGAAGTTAGCTTTAGGTAGATTTCATATAAAACAAAAATAACATAGGCATACAGGATGTTCATCAACCTAATTTAAATAGATGTTTCTTATTTATGTTTTATTCGTTCCAATTAGAAATTTTTATATTTATTATTGTTTTTTTTTTGGATGCAGAATATAAAAATCATACATAAAAAGGATGAAATAATAATAAGAAAATCAATTCAAATTGATAAAATGTTGGTAATAAGAAATTGTACCTACAAAAAAAAAAAATGTATAATACATAATAATAAAATCTAAACGATCTATCCAACGCTCAATCACAATTTATTTAAAAAAAAATTTATTTCTTAAAAAAAAATATTGATTTATTTTTTTTGGCCTTAAAG
This sequence comes from Hybos culiciformis, assembly GCA_964007475.1. NCBI lineage: Eukaryota > Metazoa > Arthropoda > Insecta > Diptera > Hybotidae > Hybos > Hybos culiciformis. The sequence goes on along the minus strand of OZ023274.1, from coordinate 35,839,200 downwards.
GTAGTAGGTTTGGCTATGAAAATAATCACATTATAAATGCTTGTGTTGAGAATTTGTGTTCATCTCGGTGATGATGTTTGATACAGTCTTTAACAAGAATTTATGTGTCAATATAATATCATCTTGTGTATATAAGCATAGAGTTAAAATATAATTATAATATTTGCAATCAGATTCCTTCAATCAATCTTATTTTTTTTCAAAATTTTTATTTAAACTTTCAAGTCATAAATTTTTGTGTCTAGAAGAAAGTAAAACTATTCATATCTTTCATTTAGATTCAATGTAAGTTAATCCAATGAAAAGTGAAAAATTGAAGAAAAAGATAACGTAGACCTTTGACAAATATCACACACACACATTGCGAAAGATAGAAATCTCTGTTTTAATTTTTTTTCCCACCATTTAAGTGATTTTATGCTTTATTAGAAATTAATAGTTTTAAAAATACTTGCGTTTTATATTTATATACGAATTTTTATAGTGAACGTGATTCTCAATCGGTCACGTTGATTTTTATTACATATTATAATAAATAATAATATTAAAATTTATTACAATAAAATTATTCGTTTTTTTTTTCTTTTTGCTTTAATATTATACGATATATAAACTGGAAATTTTGTACATAATATTAATTCAATAAATTTTCTGTTTTTTTAATTGAGAGAGAAAGCGATTAAAAAAATCAATCCTTTTGGTATAGTTCCCAAGAGTTAGAATTGATTTAAAAATAATATGCTTTGCGAAATAATATTATATAGTTTTCTCTTTAGGCAAATGTTTGGTGAAATTTTCAGATCTCTTATTTTAATTTTTTAATTTAGTAAAGTCTAAAAACGCAGCCGTGCAAATGGAGAATTATTCATATCAAAGATAATTGTCCGTAATAAGCATAAACTTGAAGTTAATTTTTCTAGAATTTTTTTCGTCAAAAAAGCACAGCACACAGAATGAAATGAAAAATAGAAATAAGAAAAATATGAGAAAATGTTTTAAAATTCCTTATATCACGTACAATTTTCTACGTGAAATATTTTTCATCTTCAATATACAATTTTTTGTACATATAATTTATCTTTTTTTTTTTTTTATATTTTTTTTCCTTATATTTTATTTTTATTATTATTTTTATATCATTTTTTTTTTTTGTGAATTTTTTCTTTGATAATGAATTTTACTCAAAATTAACTTCAATATTCTGAAAATTGTCTTGTAAGTCTTTTAATTTTGTTTTTTTTTTTGCCTTGCGCTGGATAATATTTTCAAGAGAATTGCATAATATTTTTTCTTTGAGATAATGAACTAGAGGAGACTAAAAAAGAATTAAGATGTAAATTATAGCATAGTGCAGTAATTTGTTTTTTATTTTGACTTAACTATATACAGAGCAATTTAAATTTTCATACATTATTTTAATCGGATGTTTGAATTGGCGGACAAAATATTAAGCTTTGGATAGATCTGTATTTCGAAAGTGATATAAATATATAGATTTTTGATTTATGATCCTTACAAAAAACATGTAAAAAACTTGCTCATGGACATTTTTAGTTCAACCAAGTTTTTTTAATAAATTCGACACCTTTACAAAAATTAAAATAATTTTATGACAATCTTATTGACACGTAATAAAGAAATATTTTTATTCATAATTAATAGTTTTATAATCCCCGAATCTTGTTAAAATTCCCTTAATTAAAATTTAACTCTAGTATCTCAATATCCTATTTTTTTTTTATAAAATATGACTACAATATGGTAAAGCTTAGTTTAATTCATTTAATAATCTTATGTGAATAATTAGTCATAATTGCATAATGTAAGATAACATTGGCGAATACTAGTATCCATGAGCTGCCTGGTTGTTTTGACGTTTGTATATTTGGTTGATTTGACGTTTGTATACTACACGGGCAAATATTGACGCCTTTATCCTTATTGTGTAAGACTTCATTTTTAAGTATCTTATAAATACATAACAGATAATAATTTTGATTTGTATTCTATAAATGGTTTATTATTTCTATAAATTTTTTTAAGATTCATTTTATTTTATTACTTCTTTTTTTTTTTCAAAGCAAAAAGCCTAATAAAACTGAAAAATGATATTTATTATACTTTATACATAATAAATATTACATATTACATTATTTTACATAAAACATTTTTTTCCTTCTTTTTCTCATTTATTACAACAGAACTCCGTGTAAGATTAAAGTAAAAAGAAAATATTATTTTTTTTTTCCATTTTTTTTTTTCAAAGATTTCATTTGAAAATCAGGCAAAACGTTGAAACATAAAAATTGTAAGAAAGAAAATTCGACAAGCATCATAGATATAAAAAAAAAAAGAAAAAATTAAATTAAAAAAAAATTAAAGAATTTTTATGCTTTATGCGTGATCTTACAAACTTCAGAAAGGTGTAAAATTTATTTCAATAATTGAATTTTGATTGAAAATTCTTAGGTTTAAGGGTAAGAAAGCAATAATTGTGATTATGTGGATAATATAAGTATATAATGGTATAATAATTTTTTCGGTTTAAACATATTTTAATGAGTGTTTAAACAAATTTTGCAACTACAGCATTGTCAAAATTGGAACAAACTATACAATAATTACGAACACTTTCCCAACTTTAAAACCAACTTCAAATAGATAAAATTTCTGAAATAACAATCAATTATTAAAGCGCGTAAATTTAATGAGAAAATATTCTATTCATAAAATTTTGCGCCAACTGTTAAATTAACAATTTAATTAAATTAAAAAGTGTATATATATATTTTTTTTTTTTAAATAGACCCGGTTCATAATAAATTTTCATAATATTTCAAATCATTATAACTTTAAATAGCTTTAGTAACATTAAAATAAAAGTCATCATAAAAAAAAAAAAAAAAAAAAACTTAAAATCATAATAATGAAATGTAAATTTTCTTTTCTCGTTTATTTTGAAAAATCATAAATTTTAACCTAAATTTAACTAAAAGAAAAAAACAAAAAAAAAACTGAATGAAAAACTTTATAAAAAGTTCTTATGAAATATATCAATATTATGCTGCTCATCATGTATGCATAATGAGAGCATAAAATATATTCGTACGAGAATTGAAGGAGATCTAAAAAAAAAATTATAATAATAATAATAATAATAATAAATTTTCATAAGAGCTATTAAAGTTTATTCCTATGATTATTGCACTTTAATCTACTGCAGACAGGATAAAAAGATAAAGATTTTGGGATGAAAATATTTGTCAAAATTTCTTTTTTTATTATTTTATTTTATCCAACATTGAATTCATTATACAAAAATTGTAATTTTCTTGTACCAATTAAGAAAATTTTTGTGATGAAGTAAAAACAAATAAATGTTTCTTTATATAAAATTGAACAGAAGAGTATATATTAACTTATTTTAAAGTTAAATATGTGTGTATATAAAAAAAGGACTTGACAATCTATATAGAAATTTTATTTTTAATTTATTTTTTTCTTCAGATTATGCAACAAAATTATAATTGAATGGGTCTGTGGGGCTTTAAACAAACGAATTATTTTATAAATGAATTTGATAAATTTCAAACTTTATGATAAATTATTATTATATGTACCTACTATATTAAAATAAGCCTCCACAAGATTATGCAATTGAAAAGTTTTATTTAAATCAGTTTTCTTCTTAAATAAGAAAAACTAATTATAATAATAATAATAATAAAGTTTTTAAATTGCTTGATTTATAATATATAATATTTATACATATATATATATGAATCTTTAATATATTATATTATTCATATGATTCTAATGTTATTATTATTAGAATAAAATATTTGTTATATTGTACACCTGTACTTTATTTTGTTATTTACTGACTGTGTGTATAAAGTAAAATTTATTTTCGCATAATATTATTCATATATAAATATATATATTTCTCTCTCATTTAAAATTTCAATTAAGTTCAAAAATATTTATAAATCTATCATGCAAAAACAATTTTTAAGTCAGCAGCTTATTTATAGCAAAATAAAAAAACAAAAGAAAATAATAATGATTAGATTACAATAATAGGGTAACTAGTAACTTGATTTATTTTTGCTGATAAATATAATAATTTGCAAATAAAAATTTTTTTTTTAATACAATTCAATATTAAAAATATTTTATTATTCACTTAATTTTTAATGTTTGCTAATTATTTTCAATTAAAACATTCAAACAGGCTATCTCAGATAAGTTAGATAACATTATTTATTTTTATAAATTTAATTTTTTTATAAATATTATTCATGTGAAAATTTACTTTAAAAATTGCTCTTAATTAATTTATACTATATACTCATAAGCATAATATTATTAACTATACCTACAATCTACCTACATATTATATTGAACATAATTTAGAAACTTTTACCCTATTAAAATGAAAATATTTTAATAATTGAAACCACTAACAAAATTATTTCTGTTATTGTATTACATAAATTAGTTATTAAATTAATAACTTAATTCATTAAAATATAAATAAATTCATATTTTGTTACCATTATTTTATGTAATAATTTCAAAATAAATATTAAAAGCAAAGTGTAAATAAAAAAAAAACTATAAAATTAAATCTAACGAGCAATTTAATAAGAAATTAATGTCGAATCACAAAATTATTGAAAAATAAATTTTACTTTAATTTGTACGTATATTTAGATGAAAATTAAAAATGAAAAGAAACATATATTTTCGTTTCTCAAAATATTGACGGTTTTTAGGTTTGGAAATTACGGCGAAGTGCAATAACTCATCGGTACTTAACTCATCGGTCGATTTTGGATAAGTTATATCCGTTTTAACTCATCCGAAAATTGGCCGATGATTTATATCCTTTGCAATGCACATCCATCGCTGATAAGTTATGTGCTTTCAGAAAAATAAAACTGATCTGGCAACTTTTTCGGATGACTTAAATCCTTTTTAAAACACATAACTCATCCGCAAAATTATGAGCGAACATTGTCGCCGCAGCTCCGTTTTTTTTTTTCGGTCGCTGGTCGAACTGGTGGTTGGTTAGTGGGATTTGCGGCAGTGGGTTTCCACCTCAATGCTTATTTGTAACAAACACTACGGTACTTCCTCTTTGGCCAATGAATGGCCCTATTTTTTTAAAAAGGATAAAGGGGGTATCCCAGAACGTGGGAAGGGGGCGGAGGGGGGGTTGAGGGCGGGCGGACTGGTGGTTGGTCAGTGGGATTTGCGGCTTGCCAGATCAGTTTTATTTTTCTGAAGTTATGTGCATTGCAAAGGATATAAATCATCGGCCAATTTTCGGATGAGTTAAAACGGATATAACTTATCCAAAATCGACCGATGAGTTAAGTACCGATGAGTTATTGCGCGGACCCGAAATTACTACACCTTTTTTTTTTTTTAATAAACTTTGAAATATGTATTTGAGATTCGCTTTAAATTCTATTTGTGTTACTTAAAAATTGATGAAAAACAATCTTATTACCGCCAAAATAAAAAAAATTAAAGATAAAGCGATCAAATCGACCATCAATTAAGAAACAAAAAAATACGGATCCTTAAACTATTTCCCTACTATCGAATAAATGATAAAAATGTTTATTTTTTAGATATCAATTCTTAAATATCCCTTTTCACTTGGAAGTGTCGTGAAAATGCTTATCTTAAACAAGAATATAGATTCAGTACACATAATAATATGCATGTGTATACAATTTTAACTTGATTTCCCTATGTACCAATAGAATAACAAATTTATAACTAAAAGGTTACATAAGCTAAATTTTATGTATTTCAATTTCACTATCAAGATGAGTTTTTTTTTTTTTAATGTTGAAAAACGTTAAAATTGTGTTATTATTCACTACAATTACAAAACGATATTCTCATTCAGTATATAGTGAATCAATAAGTAATAATATATTATTTAACAGGTACATTATTTCATTGGTAACATGATTATGTAGGTATTAAGTTTTATCTATATACATAAATTATTATAATAATAATTAAAAAATTCTATATATATTAGGACCTGTGCTGAGATTCACGATTCATTATAACTTTATTATAATTTATCTGATATACCTACATATTTTTAGATATTTTGCAAAAGTGTATTTTTTAGAAATTTTTTGGAATTTATTTGGAATAAATCAAAAAATTAATCAAAACAAATTGTTATTATTACATTATTCAATTTATTAATTTTATTTGGAAAATATTAAGTTTATTTATTTTGCCAGTTTCTTTCAAAAATGTAAAAATTGAATAGAAATATATTGCACTTATATTGTTATTAAATGAGAGTGTCGACAGAATGTTTCAAAAGTGCATATACTATATACATGAAAAAAAAAATCGATTTATGTAGTAAGCATAAATTTCATGATTAAGTACATTATATGTATACTAATACTACATTCATAATTATGTAAATGAATGTGTACAAGTACATTTACGTAAGTTTTAACGAAATTTTTGTAAGAAGAAAAAATTTATTCAAAGCATCATAATCTATATATTTTAACTAGCATGGAAGTTATTCATAATAGAAAATATCAATTTTAGTTTTTTTTTTAGATTTTTCGGTCTATATCCTTAGACCAAAGTTTTTAACGAAAATAAATGTTTGGTTCATTTTAAAGTATGTTTAATTTTAAAATATGCAAAAACAAAAACGTTAATAAAATATTATTAAGAACGGCATAAAAGAATCCTGACTAGGGAGTTTGAAGAACTTGGAGCCTCTACTTATTCCTCTAGCTCTTGACTATTTAAGAAAACGTTAAACTTTGATTAATAAACTAAGTCATTTAACTTCGGAAATATTATTAAGAAAAATTTTTAATTTACATATTATAATGTACACACATAATACAAAATTTATATAAACTTTATAATTATAAAATCATTAAAGTGAAGTAAAAAAATTTTTTTTTAATTAAAAATTTAAATCTTACTTAAAATTGTTAAAACTTTTTTTTTTCTATGTTGTTTGTTGCAGCTAAACCATTCTCTGAAATTTTCATATAATATATATATGTAAACGAGGAATCCTTCTATTTATGATTTCCCAAGATATTATAGAAAAAACTATGAGATGTGTAATTTTTATTTTTTTTTTCTAGATTAACAAGTTAAGTTTATACACACAAAAAATAACGATTAAACTTTTTTCTCATTTTTTTTCCACATTTTTAATTTGTGCACCTGAAATTTACATTACACCATTATACAATAATTTGTATAGCTTTATGTGCAGTGCAGTGTATTGTAATTTTAGTAAAAGAATCAACTAAATAACATTTTTTCACTTTATAAATTCCCTAATAGCTCTTTAAGTAAATTGGAATTAAATATTAGTTAGGCATGCTGGTATAATAATTACAATTGCATCATAAAACTTAATTCAATCAATATTGTATGATCTGTATCGAATTCAAAATTTTTAACTTTAATATTTTTATGTATAAGTATTGAAAATCGTTAATTGAATATTTTTTACTAAAAAAGGCTTATTTGTTGAAATCAAAATTTAAATTCTGCAGACTTTAGAAAATGAGAACAATGAGTCAACATTATTGAAATGAATTTACTAAAAAGCATATTTTTGTGAATGATCTCAAATTTATAGTGAACTTACCGATCTCACTATTAAATTTAATTTACTTCAATTTAATACTGAATAAATAGATTTACAAATAATTAAATTAAATTTCTTTTTGTGGATAATAACTTGAAAATAAAAATAGTAATATCGTTCATGGTGTTAAAACATATGTACATATATATTTAAACTCATTTTAAAGAATATTGCAGATAAATATGCATTTTATGCAACAACATAATGTTTGCCAAACTAATGACGTTGAAAATATTGTATTAATATAACAAAAAAAAAAAAACAAAAAAACTTCATTCGAATAATATTGGAAAATTCATATATATTTTTTTATTATTACATTATGCGATTTTAAGTTCGTTGACGCATTAAATCTTTTGTTAGTTATGTCAATTTTTTTTTAAATTTTCATTCACATTCAGCATTATAGTTATAATTACGAATTAAAAAACGTTACGATGATTTGAATAGAATAGTAATTATAATAATTATTATGTTTTATATGAATTTGTAATCCGAAAAAAAATTAATATAGTATGTACTGAGTATCAAAATTTAAGAAAATAGACAATTAAAATAAACAAAGTAATTTTTTTACGACTTTGTCAAGATTGTTTAATTTGAAATAAGGCAAGAAAAAAAATATATTTTTTTTGCAACTCAATTTAACTTTTTATCATGTAAATAAATATTTGCCTTACATTAATATATATATTATTTTAAATTCTTTCAGAACCAGGACCAACAAAATTTAGGTACTTTTCTCTGAAAAAAACTTTTTAATTATTTCCTATTTCTTTATTTATTGAGGACACAATTCTTATTAACTCGTAAAGTATTTGTCTGTATATTTCTTTACTATTTTCGACACTCTCGTAGACCCACTTTTCGTCATCACAGCGAGCTGAAATTTGGCACACATGTTCATGTCGCGTGACAATTGAAGCTATCAAAATTTGAAGCGGAAATTTCCATGAAAAACCCGGAAAATCGGGAAAAATCATTTGAAAATTTGGTGCAAATTTGAGTAGTGATAAATCCGTTTTAGGAAAAATGCAAAGTTTTCTGATTTTTCCGGAAAAGTTTTCCGGAATTTTCCGACTTTTCCGGAAAATTTTCCGGTAAAAAAGTTTTCTAAATTATGCAGGATCACTGGCATCATTACTTTCTCTCCGACAATGGTGAAAATTGCAGAAAAAATCGAAGAAAATTCATGTAAAACGCTTTTCCGGAGTTTTTCCGACCAAGGAAGCGTTTGAGCGTTTTGCAACCTGAGACAAATTTGTAGAGCGAAATGAGTTGCATAAAGTTGCTTTTGCAGAAAACTCCATGGAAAACCCGAAAAAGCGAAAAAATCATCGGAAAACATCGATATGATTAGTCATAAAATTGTTTTCAAACATCCATGCAGCACATAATAACAATTTAGTTAACGTGAAAACGGTAGAAAATAAAAATAAGTAAAAAACGAGTTTTCCAAAAAACTGAGGCCAGGCCGCATGAAAAAGTAGAAAATAACTTTTTCTTCACACACAGAGGTGGACTCAGATTTTTTGATTGGGACATTTCTCTTGAATATTCTTTCTCTTCATGAATCAAATCACTTACGTTCCAATCAAAAAATCTGAGTCCACCTCTGTGTGTGAAGAAAAAGTTATTTTCTACTTTTTCATGCGGCCTGGCCTCAGTTTTTTGGAAAACTTGTTTTTAATTTATTTTTTTCAAAAGAAAAATTTAATTTTGAAAATGGCAGATAAACAAAAATAGAAGTTAATAAGTCCTGACGGTTTGATTACTTTTTGCTATAGCAATAAAAATTTATGAAAGGTAAAATAGTTGTAATGCAACAAATACAAAAAAAAAAAACTATATGAATGCAAGAAACAATTGGCTCAACATTTTTGGATTAATTTCAATTTTAAAATAATATTAATAAATTTTCGATTTAAATTAAATTTACTTTTTTTTTATTTAACAAGTTTGAATTTTCCACTCTTAAATGTAATTATTATATAATACACATAAGTACGTACATGTAAATTTAATTGTGTAAAAATTGTATTAAATCGAAGTTTAGGCGCCAAAAACAATTTTCCAATAATTTTTTCATATAATATTATAGAAAAGAGAAAAATAAATCAAAATTAAAAAAAATAAAAAATATTATGTACATGAAGTGTATCGGAAAATCTTATTTGAAAAACTCTTTTTTTTTTAGAATTAATATTATATATATATTTGAACATTATCATGTTTTTATGTAAGCCACATTATGAATTGTAAAAATGATCGAAAAAAGTAGTTCAGCAGTTTTTTTTTTTAAATATATTTTTAAAAAATTTTACATAATAAAAATTTTATTTTAAGAAGAAGTTTTTCAAAAAATAAAATTAAAAAGTTTAAAAAATATTATTCTTTTTTATTTTTTTTTTTTTTGACTATTCATTTGGAATTTTTATCGATTGCGCAAAATTTATTTCCAAATGAATTGAAATAATAGCAAAATACAAAAAAAATTGTTCATTTTTCAAAAAGTAAATTTCAATATAATGTATGTTACATAAGAGTATTAACTATGGTCCAAAAGTTACAGATAAATGCAACCATATACAATTTTATTTGAAAAAAGAAAAAAAAAAAAACAAAATTATTATAAATATATATTTTATTTCAAATTTTTTTTTGATTTTATAAGTTTTAACAAGAGGAACATAAATTTTTCTAAGAGGATTAACAAACTTATTATTTTGTAAATATTTTATTTATTTTCAATATTTATGTATATAATGTATATAATAATATGTATGAATAGATTTTTTTCCCAATTTCTCATCAATTTTAATAATAATATTAACTGCATTCATTTTGCCAATAATCCAGACAAGACAACAATTTAGATTTTATATTTACATATAAATTATGAATTAAATCTAACAAATACATTTTATGCCTATATATCTTGCAATAAAACTACTATATTATTATATATGTTTCTGTTTATTATTATTTCAAAACCAGAATATTTATTATATATTTATTAAAAAAAAATATATTAGAGAAAAAGTTCAAAATTTAATTTTGTTTATGCAGTATATAGTTAATAAGAAAAACTAAAATAATGATTAAAATTTAGGCACACTGCGGAACTAATATATAGTTATAGCCATAATCGCAAGTAAAAGTATATTAAATTTGATTTGCAAAAAAAAAATAACTCACTGTAAATTTTTGAAAAATAAATGTTAAATCTCTAATGAAATTTTGCAGCTGTTTATTATAAAATTATTTTATAGTTCAGTTTTTGTTTATTTCGTTTTTTTTTTTTCGTTATTACAATTTGATAAGAGAAAGGTTTTCAATTAATAAAAAAAATAAAAGTATTTGCGCAAATTTTAAAGCGAAAGTGAACAAACATTTTTTTAACTTATTATTTTTTTTTTTTTTTTTTGTAATTATACTAAAGCTTTTGAATTATGTGCAAATTAATTTAATTTATTTAATTTTCATTCTTACACTGAAAGATCACTTTTATAAACATTATTTGTATAATAAAAAGCTTTGGGCATCAATTTTATTTAAAAAAAAAAAAAAACAAAACAAAAATTGTGATAATTATAATTTACCAAAAATTAAAAGAAAAATAATGGGTATACCAAAAAAGATATTTTAATTTAATTTAATATATGAAATCTATGTGACAAAAAGTGAAATGAATGATTGAAAGTGAAAAGAATTTGCATAATGTTTAATTAAAATCATAAATCTTAATGAAATAAAATTTTAGGATAAATTTATATCTAATTGAGAGATTTTATAATTTTGGCGGGTGTTAATTTAGAAGTAAAAGTTTTTCTAAACTTTTAGTTGTTATAATTAATTCAATTATTTTGATCGCATTGGAAAATATTTCATATTCATTTGTATGTTTCATATATTTTATTTAATTTTTTGTGTGTGTGGGAAGTGATAATTTAGAAATTTTTTTTTTTTGACAAATTAATTGCGTAATTTTTTAATAGTTTCACACTTTACTGCAGATACGGATTAATGAATGAATATACATATATTTAACTGTCATAAAATAGTCGTATTAAGATTTTATAATCTTTCTTTTTATTATACAATAATTTAAACAATTAATTAGTTAGAGAAAAATGAATTGTTTGTTTTTTGTTTATTATTTTATTATTTGATAATTTTCAGAAGTTTGTACATACAAATAAAATTTTAATTATTTTTATTTCTTCTTTAATTTAATCCTAATGGATTCGAAGATTTGTAAATTAGAGTAAATGAAAAAATAAAGAAAAATAAAAATATCTCTTCATTAATTTTTTTTTTCTTTATTTCTGTTTTAATTATGCATTATGTATTATGTTTGTGGTAATTATTTTCTTTTAATTGTTTTTAATTATTTTCATTTAAAAAAATTAATTAAGATTTTTTTTTTAGGTGATAAAAACAAGAGAAATTTTGTGTTAATAGTCAATAAGAAGTTTCAATTTAAATATTATGTACATATATTTAAAAAGTACGGCAAGGAAACCGTGAAGAGCCTTCACTGTTAAAAATTGGTCTTGGTATTGCTTTGTTTTGTACAATCTCGACTGCAGTGATTTTTTTTTGATTTCTTAGAGAGTATAGAACTGACTCCAGGGTGAGTGAGTCAGGTTTTGAGTTTTTGGCTCAAATTGGCTTTTTAAAAATTTAAACATATTTGCTGAGATGTGAAGTAAAAGAACCAGATATTATTGTGATAATAGCAAAATAAAAATATTTCTTGTTCAAATTTTTATTCGATCAATTATTATTCGATCACAAAGAATAAATAATTTGCAAAAAAAATTAGCTATTATTGTTGATATTTTTTATTAATTAAATTCCAAATCAAATGTAATATTTTCAATTTCCTATATAAAATATCTGCAAGCTTTCTAAAATTTTGAGATTAAGCTTAAAACTTTCAAAAGTTTTATAATATATGACCACCCACCACAAATATAAAAAAAAATTTCAATAATTGCTTTTCAATTTAAATTGTCCGCAATAAAAATTTCTGAATTAATTTATGTATCAAAAACAAAAAAAAAAAATTTTGTTTTTAAATGAAAAATTTCTCATTTTAAAAGAAAAATGAACGTTCATATATAAAATAAAGTATATAAGTATTCATTAAAAAAAAAAAAATATTTTTTTTGGCATAAAAGCTAATTATATGCAAATTTTTGTGGCCTTTATAGTTTCATTTTTCAAATTTTTTTTTTTTTTCAATTTGATTTTGAACCCAAAAGAATAATCAATATTTATGTTTCATTTTTGCCAATCAGAAGTAGTATTTTTTTTTCTTCTGTTTGCTTTGATTTTTTTGGTTTTTTTTTTTCAAATATTTCATTCATATTCTTAGCCTTCGAAATAAAAAGTTAAAAAAAAAAAAAAAAAATTGGAAAAATAAAAAAAGAAAAAGAAAGGAAAATAATATTAAATTTTTACTTAAACCATTTTTTTTTCTTTTATTTTTTTTTGCTTTTACCAACAACTTCTTAAAAATATAACAAAAATTAAATGTCGAAAAAAAAAGAAAAGAAAAGTTGTTTTTCATTTTCTTCATCGCAAACAAATTCAAAATGTTTCATTAATATAATAGTAAGAGTTTTACCAAATTTTATATATTTACAATATCCCAAATCATTCATATTCAAAATCAAAATTTCATGAACTTTTTTTTTGTCATGTGGTGTACCAATTTTTTTTTTTTTTTTTGAATTGAACGAACCAATATGAATTTATATTTATTTTGATAATTTTACTTTTTACTTTTATAAGATCCAATATAAGCTGTCAATTCAATACTTGGACTTGAAAATTTAGCCCCAAAAATTAGTTTTTAATAATTTAATTGGCTTAAATAAATATTACTTTGAGTTGTATCAGGCTCTTGAAAATAATTGACTTTGAGATTTTGGTCAATAGTAGATTTTTATAAAAATAATAATGATATTTATGAAGGGACTATTAAGTATTAACATAGATTAAGAATAGAAAGATTTATAGCTTCATACAAAATTTTTTCAGTCTTTTTTGGTATTTTTATGTGAAGGGGTTAGTAAAACTAAATAAAATTCTTTTCATACATTGATAATTATCACGTATTTTATTTTGTTTTACTAACACATTCACATAAAAATACCAAAAATAATGTTGTATGAAGCTTAGAATCTATGTATATTCTTAATCTATGGTATTAAGTATTTCCGCATAAGATCGTAATAATATAGAAGAAAAATACAAATAAAAAAAAATGTAGGACATAGTAATTTGAAATAATTTTAATTTTAATTAATTTACATTTTATATTTTATTTCTGTCATTTAAATAAAAAAAAAATAAAAAATATTTATATTTTTTTTAAGGTCAACAAGAAAATTTAATTGCTAAAATTTTATTATCTTACCAATTTTATTATTTCTTTTATGGTTAAAATGTTTAATTTTAACAAAAACCAATTGTAGTATTATTTTATTATTTTGTTTATTTTTTTTTCATTTTAGTGAATTTTCCTTCCAGCTTGTCATATTCACAAATTCACAAGAAATAAATTTTCACAATAAAAATAAAAAACCACCAATTTTATTTGTATATATGTATATACCGTAGATTTTTCCATACGATAAAAAGTTTAAAGAAACGTGTTCTGATTACAAAAATATTTTTTTTAAATTAAAGGAAATGAAAAAAAAATAGATCATCAGGACTTGAAAGAAAAAAAAAATAGAAAAAAATTAACCTGAATTTAGAATTTTTTTATATCTACAAATGTATCTATATTTTATTTTTTATATATACATATACATAATTATATACACAAATAAATTTGTTATGAAAAATTTGTTTCATTTTTCTTTTTGATTTTTTCTTACTTTCTTTCTATAACTTTTATTACTTCAGAATTTTGGAAGTAAGAATATATTTTCCATTTGAAGTAACACGTAAAATTGATTTTTGTACTTAGTCTATACAGAATAGAATCATTTTTTTTTTTTTTAATATTTATGTAATTCTTGATTTTTTTTTGTTCAGAAAATTTATGAGGCAAAATAGTGTTAAATAAGTTTAAATTTTTTGAATATCTATAATATTGACCCCTTACGTAGTTTTTCAATTCACTTCATTTCTACTTTTTTTATATTTTTTATTTATTTATTTCTTTATTCTATCAGAATACAAAAACCTTTACAGAACTTCTATTTTTAACAATTTCAATTTCACTTAAACTATTAATTTATTTCAATATTCAATCAGGATAATAACTTTACAGAACTATATAATTCTAACGATTTCAATTATACTTAGTCTATTCTTATTAATAGAGATTAAAAATATAAATTTATTATTTTACAATAAGAAGATAATAATAAGCTTTAATTCATTAATAAGAATTCTTTTAAGATAGAGTCTTTGAATACTTTTCTTGAACAACTGAAATCCATTAATTCATAATAATCATTAAAATTACGTATATACAACTACTTATGTAAAGGCTCATACGAATAATTTGTTCTATGAATATATACTACATCTATGACTACATATATACTACATGACTACATCATAATGATTATAATGAGTGATGCTAGATAGAGCTACCTTATAAACAGATCGGTTATAGATTTTCTATCTCATTATCTGTGATGATTAATAATTATTAACATAATTACAAACAAAAACAGAGTATCAAAAAATTGTAAATTTATAATTTATTAATATAGAAATAAATACATTCCAATCATTATTTTATTTAATATAATATTTTTGCAAAATAAAAATAAATAAAAAAAATTTTCTAAAATTAAGTGCATTCAAATTTTGGGCGCTTATCCAAGAAAAGAGGAACTTCTTTATTTAAGAAAAAAACAAAAATTAGTTAAATGTCAGAAAATTTTTTTAAATATTTATTTATTCTTTACTACTTTAATTTGTTTTCGAAAACTTTTTTTTACGCTTTTATCTTTTGATGTCAACTAACTACTTTAAAGCTTTATTTTTATTTTATTTTATTTTTGTTTTTTATTGTACCAAAAAAAGAAAATTAATTTTTGGAAATAAGAAGAACAAAGAAAAAGAACTTTAAAGATTTTTTTTTAGATTTTTCTTTTTGCCATTTCATTTACAAACCAAACTAAAAAAAAAAATTAATGAAAAAAATAAAAATAAGAAAACAAGAAAAATCTGAAAAATTATCATATCTAAAGTTTTTCTTTTCTTTTTGTTTTGCTGAAAAATGTTTTTCCTTTCTCATTGTTTTTTTTTGTTTTTTAATTTTATGATATATCTCAACGAAAAGAGAATTTAACACGCTCCTGTAGATAGAAAAATAGTAAAAAAAAAAACTGAGATATTTTATGGTTAAGAAAAAAAAACTCAAGTATATAGTAGTAAAACTTAAATTATGAAAAAATCTTTGATCTATATAATTTTTCCTTAACATATTTAAATGCGTTCAAATGAAGTGAAATTATTGTGTGAAATGAGATTTTCTTAGATTAATTAAGAATATGTCTCTTAATTACATTATAAAAGCCGTCTTCGTGTTGTTTACTTATTGTAAATATTGAATTGTTAAAATTAGAATAATGAAAATTAATTATATCATTTTGTTTTTAAACTATCCCTTTTATTGAGGAATAGAACAGTTTTTTTTAAAGGTCCAGCTTAGTTCCAAAATATTGTCCCTTTCGGCACTTAAAAACAGGGAAAATATGCAACCGAAACTTCTAATTTTTTAACACAAGATTGTATAACAAATTTCAAACTTAATGCATATTTTTTGAGTTTTATATGTATTACATTTGCTGTCTGTGCCCAGAAATCACATATTGCACATATGTTATATACACAAGCTTTGTTTTTACATTCATTATGATTACATTTTTTTTTATTTTTACTTTTCTTTTTCTATTGTTTGATATTTCCATTTAATATTAACTATACCTACATCTAAAAAAAGAAAATCATCTAAAAGTAAAACTACAATTGTGTTGTTTTATATTTTATGACCATTTCATTCTGCATAGATTATAACAAAAAAAATAGGTAGAATAAACGAATTTAGAATAAAAAAAAAATTAACAAAATTTTAATAGACAAATTTTTTTATTTACACATTGTTAATCGAAAAAATACACTACGAGAAAAAAAATGTCAAGTAACTTAACCAAAGATTAAATATTATGGTCTATTTGTCTGGCATAAAGTCGTTTCTCTTTGTTAAATCTGCGTGGAAAATAAAGAATTACCCAACAGGTTTAATTTTTTTTAAGACCTAGACCTTACCAGCATTATTATTTGAATTTTTGTAAATTAGAAAAGTTAATATTTTATGCTTTTATGCATAAGTTGAGTTTATTACATTATTACAAGTTAATTATTCAGAAATTTTTTTCATATTCTTTACATAAATAAATAAAATCTATGATCAGAAAATATAAATAACTTTTCTAAGTGTCAATTTTACGTGCTTCAAGAATAAAATGTTTTGACAACATAAATTGGTGGTATTTTTATTATGCTTTAGAGATAGATTTTTCTTCTTTTTTTTTTTTTTATTTAACACTTCGTTTTCATGTTAGACAGGTACATTTGTAGGATTATTATGCAATGAGAATGAGCTATTTGCAAAAAAAAAAAATAAATAAAAAAATAGAAACACAGAGCTTAATAAAAAAAAAAAAAAAACGAGAAAATTGTAGTGTAGAATAAAATATTGGAAAAAAAAAAACTTTAACTATTCAAAAATATCTATATGTTTATCAAAATGTGTACCTACATAAAACAAAGTACCAATGACGGTCTATTGTCTTCTATCAGGAGGACAAAGTAAAATAAATTTTCAGTATTGTTCTAAAAGTCCGATTTTTATTTATTTAAGAGTAAGGATAAGTATATTGCATTTCGCGAATAAACAAAAATATATATTTTATATTTATGACATTTATGATCAAATATTGAATTGCATTTCCATACAAGAAAAACATTCGAAAATTTTATATACAAATTTTACAAATATTTTTTTTTGAAGTACATAAACACGGAACAATGTTGTTAATTCTAATTTTGATACCCTCATATAATGTTGTTATTTTGTTGTTTCACAATCTCTGATTAGCTTTGTTAAGATTTTACATAGAGATAGATAACTAAAGTCAAGTTAT
Source organism: Hybos culiciformis (assembly GCA_964007475.1). Lineage (NCBI taxonomy): Eukaryota > Metazoa > Arthropoda > Insecta > Diptera > Hybotidae > Hybos > Hybos culiciformis. The sequence goes on along the minus strand of OZ023274.1, from coordinate 35,821,335 downwards.
GCATCTAAAAAGGATTTGGACTTGAGTGTGTTTTAATTAATTAAATTAAAACCAAAAAAAAAAAACATTCAACCAGAACCAACTAAGCAAGTGAGAAATTTTGTATTATACAATACTGATGTCTGCACGAATAATTAAATATATAATTAAAAGATAGTGTATAATAAACAAAATAAAGTTAAGTTTTAGCATACACACATAATGTTATAACTATTATTACATATCGTTATATAATGTTGCTATGAATTTAAGCTTGCATGAATGCCATGTACAATATTTGTAGATACAAAAATGTTCTTGAAATAATAAGTTTAATTTTATATATCATCTTCAAGTAAATACGTATTTACAATGAAAAATAAATTTTTATGTTAATGTTATTATAATACACATTATATGTTTTTTTTTTTTTGGAAATGATAATGAGATTCTTTTTTTTTTTTTTTACCAATTATTTCTTAATTATTTGATACCCAAAATAAAAAAAAAAAAAAAAAAACAAAATTATGAGGAAAATAATATTCGTAGGAAGATGATGATATTCTTGTTCTTGAAGTTTTTGAAAATCTAATTATAATATCAAAATAGCGTGAAACACTCACGAATTGACAATTAAGGTTAAAGTTATTCTCATACACTTTTATTTTCGAAATTCATTATAAATTTAAGCAAAATAAGAGAAGATATTAATTTAAATTTTTACCTGGCATAGTTTATCTGCGTAAATTTTCACTTAATAGTTTTTTTTTTTGTTTTCTTTTTTTGATTTTGCAATTCATTTATAATGACTTGATTTTCATTCTATTTAAAAAATGATAAATGGACATTAATTCTAATGGTTAAGCTTGGGGAAGTAATTATTAAAATCTGGGCTATTTAATTCCCACATTATAACTCTATATTTTTGTATGTATATTTTATTTTGTTAATTTCTTTTACTTTATCTTTCTTTTCCTCTTCAATGATTTAAAAAAATTTTGTGAGAAAAATAAAATGTGTAATATGCTAATGCTAAAATCACGATGGTTCAATAGTTCTTAAAAAATTAAGTGTGCGTGAAATTTTTTGCTTTGGGGATACATTTTGATTTAGTTAAATTAATTAGGTATTATTATTATTATTATATCTCTCAGGTAGCTTACGTGTACAGTCTTATAATATGGACGTGTTTTTTTTTTATTTCTAAAAGGAACCGGGACATGCACAAAAAGTTTAAAACTTTTCATATTTTGATAATGTAGCCGATATTATAATTCTTCGGAAAATTGTTTCAAAAAATAATATAATTAAGATATTGAGACGAGGTACAAAAAGTTTTTCAATTTCTTAAAAGTATTTATTTTATAAAATTTCAAAAGCTTCAAAGTTTAAATGTTTGTACATATTTTGATATTAAAATATTTTCACCTAAGAAGAAAATATTTTTTTAATCATTAAATTGAATGGAATTGACAATAGTTTTAACGATATAAATAAATATTTATTCCTGTACTGTTTCCGCATAAATTTCCACAAACTCTTGATTATTTCCTCCACATTTGAAACTTAATTTTTACTATTTTTTTATTTTTTTTCCAATTTAAAATAGTTTTAAATTAAATTGTTTGTAAACTTAAATACGAAACAAATAGATAGATTTTCTAGTTGAACAAAAAAAAATAAATAAAGAAATTAAATAAACTAAGATAAAAAGCTTAAAAAATGTTTTTTCCATGAAATTTAATTTAATCAAAATTGTTGCAGTTGGGAATAAAACAAAATAAAAATTAAAAAAAAAATAAAGAAAGATTCTCTAGGAGGTAAAGTTTTAAACTATTTTTTTTTTCTTCTTGTGTCTTGGCGCTCTATATATGTATAAAGAAAATTAAAATTTCTTTAATACTGATTTTCTCATAGAAGAAGAAGAAAAAAAAAATTCAAAACTTTTATTTTATGCATATTTTAATATTGAATGGTTTTTTAAACTATTCTCGTTGTTGTTTTATTTTTGTTTTTTTTTTTTTTTATAATTGTTTCTTCCAGGAAACCAATGTAATTTGATATATTTATGATCGAAAAGCGTGAAAATTTTCAAGATAATGTCTTTAGGCCGGTATTCTATGGTTTTCATTAATTTACCTTTTTTGAAATAATATATTTTTTTTTTTTGGATTTTTAATAATTTATTTATTAATCAAATTTAAAAAATATGAAGAAATTTCAAAATGCGCGCTCTTAATCTGTCGCTGGAAGCTCGCGAAATTTTAATATTGTTGACAATTTTGACAGGGATACAAATTACTTTTACGTGTGATTACAGAAGATTGTAAGAATAATTATAGAAGCTGTAAAACAACTTCAATGTACGTTTATTCGAATGTATTTCAATATAATTAAAAATATTATTTAACAGGAATATATATATTTCTTTTTTTTAAATATTTACAACTTTCACTTATTTAAATAATATCTTTGACTTATAATTATTTTATGAAAAAAAAAAAAATGTGCCTATCTAAAAATTTTGATCTTAGATCTAATTAATTGCATGCAGCTTAGTTTCTTTTCTTTTTGCTAATATGTATATAAAATGACAACATACAAAGTTTTATATATTATGAAGATGACACGGTTTTTGAAACGAAATAATTGAATTTTATTTTTTAAATGGAAAAATTTGAATTTAATTGAATGATTTCGTGCGTATAGATTCAAAAACATTAATAAAAAGAAAAATAAAATAAAAATTTGCGAAAATTTTTGTGAATGAAAATTAAACCTGTTTGTTTGAAAAAAATAAAACAATTGTGCTATTTAATTTTTTAATATTAAAGTGTGCCAGTGACAATGAACTTGCTTTCGCCAAAAAAAAAATTAAAAAAATTCTTTTTGTGTTTTTTGTTTCAACTCAATATTTTGGTGCTTCCTTGGTACACTATTAACCCATTACGCGAGTGATTAAATTAGGTCAACGGAATAAAATTATGTATATGTGCAGGAAGAACTTCGTACTAAAGAAAGTTTAAATGAATATAATGTTGTTCAGGGGTTTTATTTAGGGATTTGAACTATATAAGTAAATTGTTAATTATAGCTAATGTGTAAAATAATAATAATACCATGATAAATTACAATTTTTTATACTTTTAATTTATCCAAATTATCTAATATATGCCTTAAACTATATGTACGGTTAAGAAATCAAAGAGTTTAAAAAAAAAACTAGCCATAACCACCATTATGATTAGAAGCTTAAGAAATTATGACAAAAAAAAAATTTACCAAATTATTTGATGTATACATTTATGTTCATTATATAACCTTAACATGAAAATTAAATTTTATGTAAATTATTTTACGTTATTTTTAACGTTATTTTACCTACTTTAGAATGAAAATTATTTTTCTTAAAACTTTGCAATTAACAAAAAAAAATTTAAAAAAATTAAAACTACATAGGATGGGTCGAAATAATTCTGCAAGATCTTGCAAAAATTCATTGCTTAATCATTGTGTTTAATAAAAAGTGATTGCATGATATACAATTTTTTTTTTATATTAAATAACTATCAATTTAATTTGAAATCATATTTAAAAAAAAAAAAATCAAATAATAAGAAAAATAATTGAAATTATAAAATATTTACAACTAATTATTTTAATTGGTTTTAAATATCATTTATTTTCGCAAAAGATACAAGAAATAAAAATAGTTTTTTTTTTCTCTCTCTTAAATTAAATTCAATTTATAATCTTCATTTATATACTTTGCTCTGCATTTTCTTAACAAAACAAAAACACAAAAAAAAGAATAATTAATTTAATTAATTTCTAAGAAGAAAATCACTATCAAGATGATGCAACAAAAAATATGCAATTGATTAATATATAAAAAATAAAAATGAAAAGCAAATGATTTTATTTTTCTGATTTTAAAAACAAATAATAATGTAATAATAAAAAAAAAAAGAAGACTTTTAAAAGGAAACCCTATCGTTTGGATATTATCAAATTAAGCTATATGTGCACTTTAGCACTATACAATAATATTGCAAAAAAAATAAAAATGCAGATCATATTATCAATTTTTCTGGACATATATAAATTCGAATGCATTATTTATATATGAAATAAAAGTTTCCTTAATGCAATTAAAATTAATTAAATTTATGTGCTGATTGTGTACAAAAAAATATATGCATATATAAAGCCCAATCTATTTAAGAAAATCTTAAAACGAAATATTTGAAAGTATATTATGTTTCGGTAAATTAAAAATGATTTCTTATTTTTTGTTATTTAAGAAAGTTTTCATTCACAAATAATAGCTGCGAATTGAAAATGGATGAGTCTCCAGCTGCTTTATATTAATTTATTTAACATCTGTTTAATTCTTAAAGAAAGTATTTAGGTGTTTAAAAATTGATTCAAATTTAGTATTCCTGATTCAATAGTTGATATACTCTCGGCCGTCATGGTGTAGTGGTATTGCCATTATCCTACGGCGTGTTCGGTCGTGGGTTCGATTCCCACCTCGGACTGGAATTTGTGTCAATTTTTCAATTTGTCTCACTTGAATTAAGTGTTTGTGTTTTTTTAAAAATTGGTTTCCTTGTTATATAGTTCAGGTAAGAAAAAAATCGTAATAAAATACAGACAGCTGTAAAAAAAAACAACATACAATCGGCACTACCGGTTACAACCGATTTTATCGTTTATTTCTGCGATATAGCTGCCGCTGCTCTCAACTTTGTTAAACCTAAACGTACTCGAAAATACCAAACGCTTAACATAGTAGTTGCTTTACTGCCACAGCAATCTAAGATATATTTTCCAAATCATATTAAATTATCTGCTAGACATAGACACACATTTTGACACAATAATCTTCAACTAATAATATTTTTCACATTATTTAGATTTACATACTTTCAGTTTTATCTCAATGGCATACTAAGCTTAAAAAAAAATAATCTACCAATTATTGCAAAAAATAGTTTAAAAAAATTTGTGAATGTAATACCGCATCAAATACTAAAATAATTATTGACCACACAAAAAAAAAACCAATACAAAAATAAAAATGAAAAAATTGAATATAATCAATGCGTTAAAAGAAAATTAAGAAATACACAATGGGTTTCGGAAAAAAAAAATTAAAATTAAGTAAAGGTTTTATGGTTTAATCAGCTCATATTTGTCGTGATGTAATCATAAATTGCAGTTAATTTCCCAAAAAAAAAAATTATGTACATATAATAAATTTTTGTGTGTGTCATTTATCATGATGTACACCTACATAATACATAAATTTACGTCCGGGTACTAAATAAACTTCCTCTGACAAACACCTTATTCAAGTCTCAAAAGTTTGCATCACATTACATGTAAATTAAACATATAACAGCTGACTGTATTCAGTCTCTAACTCTTAATTGCCATATAATACCAATAGCATACCATCGTCGTACAACGGTATCTATTGACAGAAGATTGCTTCCATGCCTTTTCTAACCATAATCTTTCCAATTACCAACAGTAGTAAATATCCAGAATTCTATCCCTGGATAGTTCTTTTCGTACGACAATATTTATGCGCGGAATTGTTCCGATTTTTGTCTAGTTGTTGAGATAAATTTTTTGAGATATTATTTTAGCAATAAAAAGTACACCTTCCCGTGCAAGTTGAATAATAAATTGTAATTGTGAAAATTAATGATGTTTATACTTCCCATCCAGTAGAGGTAGACGATAAAATTTTATCCAACTATTTCGACGATATCGGTTGCAAAAGAAATCGGAAATATATTATAAATATCATTTTTTAATTTTGCTTTAAGTAAATACATTTTCAAGTAATTTCTATACGTACCTTGTAAAGTACATTTATGTGTAATTTTCTTTTTAATATACAATTGATCTAAATATATTAACCGGAAATTTTCAACTACAATTTAATTTCAAATTTTAAAAATTCTTTTATTTTTTATTTTTTACTGAAATTATATTACTTTATTTTATATAACAAATTTCTTTACATAATATGTATAACATATAATATGTAAAAATTTAACTATGTATAGTTAGGTTTACAAAAAGTAACCTATAATAATGTACTTTAAAAGAAAATTAAATGGAAATTCAAGTTTTTATGTGGTTTATTACGATAATCAAAGAAATATTTTATCTAATTGCTGCAGTGTATAAATAAATATATATATGTACTTGTTCAGATGTTTAGTACATAAATACTTTTCAGTTTAGGGAAAATATTTGAAAAATTTTAATTTTATTTTCCTAAAAATAATACAACATAATTTTATTTAAAATTCAATGCCATAAAAAGCGATTGAAATGTTTTCCTTGTTAAGATACTCTTTTTAACCCTATCGATAACATTTTGCTAGATTAAGATCGTTAAAAAAATAATATTTAATAAATTCTTAAAAGTTTGATATATATGTGTGAATTCCATAAAACTTGCATCTTAAGATCGAAAGCTCAAAATTGTATCAAAAACAGTCGTTTATTAAAAATATAAGTACATATATATCTATAATATTCCTAATGAATCCAATTAGGAAAAGTACAAGAAAATTTATAAATACAATATTAAATCTACTTTAATGAATTTTTATATAATAAATTATGCTTTTAAAATTGATAAAAAATGCGTTATGGGTATATTTATTTTATTATACATTTTGTCCTATAAAACTACCTACCTAAAACTATAAATTAATGCAATTATTTTTATATACTTATATATGAAGTTTTCTATCATTTTGTTTGTACTTTTATTATACTTAGTTGTATGTTATACCTTGTTCGCATTATAATTTAAATTCCATTTATATTCTGGAAAACAAATTGCCGTTCGCATTACAAAATTTGATGAGAACTGGAATTTGATGATGTAAAAAAAAAAATTGAGAAAGAGAAAAAGTTTTTGTTGTTGAAAATTTTGACTTTTTATCTCGCTTTTTATCAATTTTTTTTGTTTTTTTTTCATTTTGACTCGAATTTGACAAGAAAATTGTTGCCAACTATAGCAAAATTTCAAAAAATGAGTGAAAATAACTATAAATGTAGAATTCTAACCCTGACAAACTAGAATATGAAAGTGGAATATACATATTCCGGAATATTTTTTTATATGAAAAATCTAGTTCATATTCCTGAAATATTCCGGATAACAGCATTTTCCACTAATATTCTCCTAATGCGAACACCATATTAAGGAATCTATTTCAATTTACAGCTCCATTTATGTTTATATGATTACTACAACTTTTAATTATACATCTTTAAAAGTTAAAATAAAATAAAAAAAAAATTGTTGTAATTATGCATTTCGTACCTATAAATAAATAAACAACTTTTTAAAAATAAGACTTTGACAATATTGAGGACTAGGTACGAAAATTCTGTTACAAAAATATTGTGAGTACAAAATTATAATTTTTTAAATTCCATTTGTCTTAGATATTAAAATAAAATTTATTTTGATTAAATAAACTTCACAAGTGAATTAATAATAAAAGTCACACAATAATCCATTAGCAATTTATGACGAAAAAGAATTTTTTTGCGGCTTAACTGACTTTATTTTTTTTTAAAATGAAATATCAGTCTATAAACTCTATCAATGAATAATGTCTATAAACGTTATCAATGAAGCAAGCAGATTATTTAGCATAAAAGTTTATAGAAGTGATGTTAGAACCACAAATATTGAAAACTCAAGTATAATAACTAAAGAATGGTTTTTATTCCAAACTAAAACCTTAAACTTTATGTGAATATAAACTAAACATTTTCCGTAAGAAAATCTGTAGCAACTTGCAGGTAAAAATAAATAACTTTTGGATGATTAAACTTGTTCTACTTTAGATTTTTTATAAAAAAAAATAAAAAAATAAAATAAAATAAAATTTATATGTATGTTAAAAGAGTCTATAAAATAAAAGATTTTGTAAAATTTTTATGGTTTTAACGCGCTATTAAAATCTTTTATAAGTTTAACTTTTCATAAAATATAATTATTTTCTCTTCATTTTATATTAAAAAAAAAAATTAAAGTTTTATTTTTAAATTTTCTTTAAATAATTTTCAATACTTCAAGTTGTTTTTTTTTTTTGTAATTTTAAGAAATTATTTAGTTCAACAATTTTAATAATATTAATTGAATTATGCTAATTTACATATTTTATTAAATTCTATGTAAAAAAGTTTTTTTTATTTTTAACCAATAATAAATATATGGAGGTTATTGTAAATAATTGTGGTTGCAGTAATTTTTGATTTAATAATTAGTTCTAAGTGCCTGCTGATATAATAAATATGATCTAATTAATTAAATAACTAACAGCAATTAATCTTGCAGAATACTCAAAGATAGATAAGCATCTTTAAGAAAAGAAAATGCTTTAAATTCTTCTTGTACATTATATCCTAAAATTTTAAGTTATTTCGAAGCAAAGACCTTGTATTTATAATTTTTTTTTTACAATTAAAAAATAATTCATTAAACTCAGTGTAAAATTTTTAGAGCAAAAAAAACACTGATACTTTTGAAATATAAATGCACAAAAAAAATAAAGTAAAGTAATGTAAAGAAAAGTAAAGTAAAGTTTCCAAGAGTGTTAGCACTCACTGGTAAGTAGACTTCAAATCTTGTATATCGTAAATACGAAAATATATGTAGGTATAGAATCAAATTAGTTTTGACATTAACTAAATTTCCATAATCTAATTTGGTACATGAAAACTGATAAGGGTCCAGCTATATATTTTTTTAATTCAATATTTTGCTGGTTTATGAATTTTGTTTGTCATAATATTTTATTGTATCATATTTATGCAGTCAAATTTGTAAAAAAAAAATGAATTATCATATTTCATACTAAAATAGTATGTGATTTATGTATTTAACATGGCGAGACCACAAGATTTATATTAAATTAATTTCTCTGGCTGGTTTTATTTTCTTCTTGAGTGCACTTATTTAACATAAATCTGTGTTATATTTTTCGCCTTACGGTTATTTTATTATTTTTTTCATTTTGTTTTTTTTTTTTTTTTCAATATTACTTTTGGTTATAAGTTCAGGTAACAAAATTAGTACTTCAATCCTACACATAAACATTATATGGTATTATAGAAAGTTAATAGAAAGATATCAAATTTTATGAAGCTATTAAGAAGGTTATTACACCTTGCTTTGTTTAGATAATTTTTTTTTTTGGGTTTTGCTTTGAATTTTTGAAATTAACTTCCGATTTCTCATTTAAAAAGTAAATATCCGATTATCGCATAGTTACAAAAGTAACGATAGCTCACCTAGCTAAGATAAGTTAAGAATAAGGAATTAATACATATTAGATGGTTTTTAGTTAGTTTTGGATTTAGAATGAGATTATTGTGGCTTTTGACACAAACTAACTTAACAATCTAACTCTTAGTGACATTGGTATAACATTAACAATTTATTTATAATGGATTTCTAAGACAAAAAAATTAAAGAATGAATACGAACGACTAGGTGTATTAGATTAACCTAACCAATCCCTATATAAGTACATATATGTTGAGTCGTAGAGAATATTTGATCGCATTTAGATCATCATAAATTATTCATACCACATAATCCGCATGCCTTTAAATTAACAATCTAATAACATTTAGTTTATATCATTTTTATCTAATATTGTTGGTAATTAAATAAAAATAGCAATAATTTATGTCCACTTAGTGCTCTTACTGTTTTCCACTCTATATATTAAAAAAATAAAAAAATTAAAACAAACTTTTATTAAAAGCTAATTCAGTGAAATCATGGAGATTAAAAAAAAAAAATTGAATTACATAGTCAAGTATCATCAGTGGCAACTTTTCATGACAATTTTGATTTTTATAAAATAAACATTTTTTCAATTGATGCCAACTTAATTTGCTTAGTGATTTCATTCACTTTTTATGTAAACCAGAAATTGAAAATGAAAGTACTATATATGTTTTTTTATATGGATAATATCAATATATAATATATGTCTAGAGATACGTACATACATACTTTGTTTTTAATATTAATTTTTTTTCTTTTTTTTTTTTCAAATCGTCGGCGTAATGCCACGAAATTTCAATCATTAAATTAATTTAATAAAGAAGTGCTGCTGATCATATTTTTATTCTGTCAAAATTATGATATTATTTAACTTCAATTAAAGCTTGCGTGCGGATAATACTTATACTCTTTTTTTGCATTATAAGATTATATTGTAACTATTTTCATAAGTATGTGGTATGCAATTCTAATATTAACAGCATATATTTCAAAATATTAATTTTAAAATTTTAAGTATGCAGCGATTGTAACAAAACGCCACACGCCGACGAAATAATACACAAAATCAAAAATATATATGTACTTATATTGTATATAGCAGGCCTGTCCATCCTTTTTGTACTAAAGTTCGACTTTTTTTAATCCAATACATCGAGATCTACCCATATACAAAACAATTTGATCGGTATAACTTGAGTTTATTTCATTTCAATTTAAAATACGAAAAAATTGACACAAAACAAGTCAAAACAAATGTAAATTATCAATTAAAAAATTTATGAATTAAAAAATATAACTTTATTTAAAATAAATAAAAAATATAACTTCATTCATCGTGATAATGGTAGATTTTAGTTTTCTTTCCAACGCTCACGATTAGGGAAAGTTAAAAAAAAACTTTGTACAGAAACAATAAAACAAGTAATTCAAAATTTAAATAATATAATTACCAAAATAATAATAAGTAGTTGGTCACGTGAATTCTAAATCGAAACTAAAATATTCAAACAAATTTGAGTCAAATTCAAATAAATCGCTAGAATTCAGTAATTTTGAAGTTACTTAAAATAGGCAAGTAAAATAAAATTTAAAATAAGTTACGTAAGAATCTGTTCACTTATTAGCAATTATTTAAAAAATTTTGGGTAGTATAAGATCGAACCAAATTCGTGTCGAGATCGACTGGTAGATCGCGATCGCCTGGTTGGGCAGCCCTGGTATATAGGTTTATATATATAACAAAAAAAAAAGGCTTAAATAAAAACCATGTATAATTCAGGCAGAGAGTAATTAATTTATCAATACATAATATCTATAACTTATAATTAAAAAAAAAAAATAAATTATTATGTAAAACACCTGATTTAATCTATCAAAACCATAAATATTAGTTTATCATAGAAAAACAATATATGTATTTTAGGTACATTATAATGGTATATATTTAATGTAATTATTTTTAAGATCCTAAATTAATGTACAAAATTTGACATGCATGCGTGTAACATTTTTATATACTTTTTTTTACTTTTTTTTAAAATTTTTTGAAACGTGAAAAATTTTATTATCTAAAAAATAATTGTTTCTTTTTTAAACATATTTATTCAGAGAAATAATAGAAAATCATTCATTGATTATGAATGAATTAAATAGTATAATAGTTTTTTTTTTATTTTTACTATATCAGGTTACTTATTATTATACTCTCTGTATCTATATGAGTATAAAAATAATGAATAATATACAGTGAAAGATAAATATTTTTGTTTGTTATATTACTGATTTTGTTAACCATCGAAATGAGAGTTTTCCAATTACATGCTAGTTTAATTTAGTATTACTAATTTTTATTGGCAAATTTTTAATTTAATAATAAATTAAATTTTATAGTTGCAAGTGAGAAAAAAAAAAAATTTAGTTATTGAATAATATATAGGTAATTATGGTATTGCAATTATAATTAGATTATTATGATTATATATATTTATTTAATGATCAATTATAATATTAATATAATATTGCTAAGTGCATATATTCTTTTTCTATTTTTTTTTAGTCAAATTAATTAAAAAGTTGAAAACAAAAACTATATGAAAATTCAAGAAAAATTATGAAATATTTACAAAAGATTGATATTCTTGTAAACTAACTTCACACATAATATATACACTTTTGTATGTAGACTGTTATGTAGACTGTTAAAAAAAATTTTTTTTTTTAATATTTTCTTGACCATTGTTTGGTGTTTACGAAAAAAAAAAAAAAAACACAGAAGTGAAATCTGATTTTTATTAATATTTTTTATTTTTTATTACACCCTTAAATTTTTATCCGGAAACAGAAATTTTATTTTTTTGGTAAAAAGCGAATAAAAATTGTGTTGCTAATTTAATTGAATTTTGTGTTGAACATATTTTACCTTGTAAAATTTAATTAAATTTTTTTCATTTCTAAAATTATGTAATTGTATTTTGGATGTTCGATTTGAAGTTAATATACAAAAAAAAAAATAAAAAAAAATCATAAAAAAAGTTAAAGATATTAAATTTAAGAATAATTGCAAATAAAAAAAAATTATTAACGCAAAAAAAATCCTGGTTATTTTCAAAATAAAACCTGTATTGCCAGCTGAAATTTAATATATCATATGGTAGACAATTAATATTCTGCTTTCTAATTGTATAAAAAAAAAAGAAACATAAATGAATTACACATGTATTTCTCGAACGCAATTATTTTTATGCAGTCTTAACATTGAAAATTATCTGGGTTAAGCATTAAGAGTTTTTTTGCGATTAAAAAAAATTGAGTTTTTGAATCAACTGTCAAAAAGAATTAATTTATAAAAACTTAATTTAACTTAAATGTATATATAAATGTATATTATTATGTTATGATAGAACTTACCGCTTGGGATACGGTATCCGTCTGGTTCTGAAACAATTTTCCAAATTATATGGTCTGCCAATTTTAGATCCAGGCATTTTTAAAATTATTATTTTTTTTTTAATTCACTTCGTTTTTAAGTTTAATGCACTTCGTAACGAAGCTTAAAAAATATATAAAAATATTTTTAAATTAACTTAACATTCAATGTTCAATGTTCCTTGTGACCTAATATATTTGAGAAAGAATTAAAAATTAGAATACTATTTATAATATTATATTTAGATTGATTGCCTCTCTTGAGGGCAGAAAATTTGGCGCGATTTTTCACTTAGTGTAAGATAGAGATTTTTGAGAGGGTAACCAGAATAATTATTATAGATTTGAGTTTACTTAAAAATTTATGGATTTTTTTTTTTTTTTTGATAAAATAAATTAAGATTTTTGAACCGACAAATATTGAAAAGGTTCAAATTTTAACGAAGAATATAATTCAGATTGAAGTTGAAGGAATTTATGTGTTTGTTGCCACTTTATTAATAAACCATTGATCCGCCGTAGTATTGTACTAAAAAAATTCCTTTTTTTTAGGGGGATCAATTTTGTCTCTGGATCGACTGGATGATTTAATTTTTAATTTACAAAACTTTGTTTTTATTTATTAATTTTGTAAGTTCACAAAAAAATTAAATAAAATAATAATAAACAAAAATTTCACAAAATTTCTTTTTCATTTTTTTTTTTAAACATTTATTTAAAAAAAAAAAGGTAAACAATTAGTTTTTGTTGACAAATCAAATTTTTACCCAGTTTGTACACAATAAAAATAACGTTCTTTTTTAACAATTTATTAAATTAAGTAATTTTTTTTTTTTTTTGTTTGGAAAAGAAATCGCGTGCGAAAGCGTTGACTATCACGAATCAACTGAACTTAATTTATAAATTTTTAAAAAAATTTTAATAAAAAATTCTTTTTTTAGGTTTTATTTAGTAGGTTTTTTTTTTATGTTGTTAAAAAACATATAAAAAAAAGAAGTTATTAACTCTTATACGGTTTAAAAAAAAAAACATTTATTGTTATTTTTTTTTTTTTTTTTTTTCAATATTATTTTGAGCGCAAAAATTCGTTAACACCTGGTTTTAAAGTGGAAATCGCAAAGAAAATTATGTTTTGTATCTTGTATGGTATGAAAAAAAAAAATAGAAACAAAATCACATTAAAAAATATAATGAGAGAAAACAAAAAAAAAAATTGATTAAGAAATTGGTTCAAGAGCGTTAAAAAAAAATGTTGAAGCAAAAAAAAAAATACCGGTGAGATATTTATATCTAAATTCATTGAGATCAGAAAGTAAATAAAGCACGTGAGTTGCGTAAAAACTTTTTTCTTTTTTCAACATTATAATATTTTCTTTACATCATTTTTCAATTTAATTTGTTGTGTTTAGTTTTAAAATGTTACAAGTGATTTTTGGTTTTTCATTAATTCACTTAATATTGAAAAACTTATTTTTTTAGTGTTAAACAATATGCTAATTCAAATGTATCTTTTAAAACATCTCAAAGCTGGAATATAAAATGGTTCTAAAACCACAAACTCAGCCCATTTTGTCCGTCATTAAACTCTTTTTCTACGAACTTTTATAAAACCAATCTTTTTTATATTTTTTACCTTAAGTTCCTGTCTTTATCTTCCTAAAACAGTAAAAATATTTGCAGTCGGCTTAGCCCTTTGGTCTGTATAATTTTTAGAAAATACTCATTTTATGGAATTTTTCGTTTGTTCATTTATTTTCAATTATAATCAAAATTTTACATGAAACTTGTATTTTAATATGTGTTAAGATGACGCTTTCATTTTAAATTCTCGACTGACTAGAGTCAACAAGAAAGATTACCCACTGCAAGAAATTTATTACATAAAAATCATAATTTTATAGAAGATATAGAATAATTACACAATATTTTCTTTATAAATATCTCACCATTATCATTTAAGTGAATTTAAGCTTTTGTCATTTAGAATAAATGAAAATTATAATTTATAATGAATTAAAGAAATCTGTTTTACATAAACTTTATAAAACTGCTTCAATTTGCACAATTCTTGTTTTTCTTAACACAAATTTCACTCATGATTTGCACTTGAGAAAATAGTGAGTGAGAATTTCTATCTGAGAATCTCACCACTATCTCTAACACAGTTCAAAAATTTATAGATAATAAAAGTAAAGTGTTTTTTTTTTTTCAGTTTTCGCTTAGGCAGCCACAGAAAATTTTTTTTTTTTTTATGTTGTGTCGCTGACCTTTAAATTGAAACTATACCAATTTAATATGCTTACATTAAGATAAAATAAAAAAAAAGTTAATATCTTTCTGATTTATCTTCTTTTAGATTATACTTGTTTTTAAAACTTTTTTTTTTCTTCTTATTATTATTTCTTTCTAAAGTTCAATGTTCATGAAGAAATTTATAATTTACACTCAAAGGAAATCAATATGTTTTTTTTATTTTTTTCATATATATTCATTTCAAATCCAAAAGAATGAAAGTTCAATCGTTAGGAAAATTCTTCTATATGATAAAGTTTCAGGATGAAAAAAAATAATTTTTTTTTTCTAATATTTATTTTTTAATTTTTTTTGCTTTATCGAAAAGTGAAAATTCATCTTAAAGAATTTTCATTTTAAAATGTATAATTCTTATTTAACTATGTTAAAATTACTTTTGATAAATTATTTTGTTAAACTTAGTTATGCCAAAGAAAAATTGGTTATTTTGAATTACATTTTCAAGAAGTACCTACGTACTAGACACAGAATATACAAGAACGATGTGTACAATTTATTTTTCTTATTTTGAAGAATGTTGCCATTTACTGAAAATATATTGTATTTTTGTATATATGAATGTATTATAGATGTATATAACTTTGATTGTTACAACGCCCTGCAATATCCACTGTCACAAATTTTTGGCAGAAATATAATTTTTGTTTCCATAATATGTCAGGTATCTGCTAAGTTCAATTAGTCTAGTTGCTAAGCTGTAGATTATAAAACCATAATACAATCTAGTTGCTAATATCTTGATAGAAGAACTTGTTCAACGCAGAACCATAATTTCACTTCAAACAAGTCATTACAAAAACCAGCTACAAGATCTTTAAGTCCGGAATAGATTTGCACCTTGTTTAACTATAATACATATTATGTCATTGTTAAAAATTAATTATACATAAAATATTCAATGTTGAAATAAAAGCGACACTTATTTCAAAGTCTTTTTCAAATTTTATCTTTCTTTTGTTTTTTTTTTCTACAAGAAATTGATTAAATCTGGATTATTTTATATTTATTTCCCTTGAAACATGATGATGATGATAATGATGATAAATTATGTTGGTGCCAATAATGGTAAAAATGATTATGCTACAAAAACATAAAAATTCTCTGCATTTTAGTTTAGAAATGAATTAGAGCAGTAAAAATAATTATTTTTTTTTATAATCCGACTAATTTATGCTATCACTTTTAGAAAATTAAATGATCACATCACATCATAATTATAGTAGAGTGAGTCGTTAAATAAATAAATTAATAAAAATAATATATTATAAGCTTTTATTTTGTAATCACATCAGTCTCACAGACTCACGTAAATATTTTATATTTATTTAAAATAATTAAAAATTTTCGGACACGTCGAATAATGACGAACTTTTAAACGCCAAAGAACCAAAATTTCCAAATCTTGGCTAAAAAGGTATATAAATATATAATATATGTAAATAATATAAATAAAATAATGTAATGTTTGAGCTAAATCTTTCTTTTATAATGTCTCGATGATTGCTGAGAACATATTTATCATTGAAATATTCCTTTCACAGCTAGGCTAAAAAGTTCCAAGCATAAATTATTAAAAATTTATTTTTAACGTTGCTAACTAAATTTAGTATTTAAACTCGTATATTAACTTTCAATAAATAAAATGGTTAGGTAATAATTTGTTATCTTTGCACATCATGTTTATTGAATGATTAATAGAGAAATATATAAATTCATGTTAAAGGTATAAGTATCAATTTTAAATTGTGAGAGAGTTTAATGGTTTTTTTTGTGTAATTTTTTTTCTATCAAAATAAAGGTTTCACTTAGATTTGTTCTTTTAAAAGCCATATATGTACATTTCATTCTTTTCAATAAATCCATCACAGAATTTATAGATCTGTCATAAATATAATATGTTTCAATCTTGCAATACACAATTTTTTAAATGGAGAATTTTGTTGCAAAATTCATTGGCCATCGGACAATTAAAAAAGTATAACGACGTATCATTGGTTACATTTAATGATAAATTAATTCGAAATATTGATCTTATGGTTATGACAAATTTAATTTGATTAGGTTTAGGTTATAAAAGTTTAACTTTGTAATAAAAGAAACTTTATAAAAAAGAATTAAAATGAAATAATAATATTTATAGAAATTTAATTATTATAGGCGTAAATTGTTTGTGATCCGAACATCCAAGCTACTTTAAAGAGCCAAAAGCTTTAATTTAAATTATTTAAACAAGAATTTTCAGTGATCGAGTTATACTTTTTTGAATCCATATAAATTCTAGGGCACATAATATTACTATATAATAAGTAAAGGAACAACAAAGATTGGATGACATATCTATAAATACCATGTACATATAATGTATTATTTTATGATTTTCTATGATTGATTATACTATGTTTTGATTTTATGTTTATTTTTCAAAAAGAAAATGAGATTTCCATTTTTGCTGTGTATACCTATATGTTGTTGCACATTTTTCATTACAAAAACAGTGAATTTGGTTTAAATTACCTAGGTATGTTCATAAAATAAATTTTTTATTTTACTTTTAAATCTGCAAAAAAAAAAGATGTAAAAGTTTTAAATTTTTTATAATAATTTATGGTGAACAAATAATATACTAAAAATTGTTATTTTCTCATTATAGGTGTAGTGACTTAGCGAGTGAGCTATAGTTTAATATATACGACTATGTTATTAAGTTTGATGAAAAAAAAAAAATTAATTTAGGTACTTTAATTTTTTATATATGTGCATTTTAAATTGTAAAATGTGTTTAAAACAACCCAATTAACAAGACATTCAAATTCACATTATATGTTGTGATATTTTTGATGATAATTTGAGCATTAATTAATTTTCTGCACTTAAAATATTGGGTAGATATGTAGATGTACAGAAGAGCATAAGTTCGGGTACATAATCGCAATCAAACTGATAAATTTGATAAATTTTAAGAGTAGTTTCAAACATATAAATACATTACTTCGACTGTATCTGGGCACAATATAGTTTTATGTATAGATGTTATGCATTCAAAAAATTAAAAATTAACTTATATATAGTAATTTCCAATGAAATAATGAAAACATAATGATTTATTTTATGCCATTTTTTGTTGACCAGCAAAACACATAAACAGCAGAGAAAGAGAGTAAAAATTGTCATCGCACCAGAACAGTACTTAAATATACTCATATGTATATAGAAACAAAACATATTTTAAAATTTTTGTATTAAGATTAATAAGGTTTGTTTTTTTTGTAAACCATTTCTGCTGTCTCATAATATGTCACTTTTCACAGATAACGGTATTATTTAAAATTTATATTGAAAGTTATGTAGTTGTTTATATTTTATTTTTGTGTGATTTTTTTTTTATTTAACTCTGGCTGTTTTTTTTTTATTATTAAGTCAAGTCCAATACGATAAATAAATAAAAATCTTTCTCTTTTATGTACAAAAATAATTTTTATATTAACAAAAAAAAATACGGAATTAGTTTTATTATCTGGTTATTCGACCAAAAATATAAATTACTTTTGACAAAAATAAAAGATAATACCTTAGGTACATACATAAGAGTATATATTATGTGTATGATTATTTCATAAATGTGAAAATTTTTTTTTATTTATAATTCTGAATAAATTACTTTTGGGAGAATTTCAGTTATGGAACCTTGAGTTAAAATGATCCAAGGCTATAATGTTAAACATAAGCGAATATTGAAGTAATATTTATATGCAAACATCATAGCAGATATTATGTATAAAAAGTATCGTAATGTGTGCAGTGAGACTATGACGGTATAATATAGCCAAATTTTTCGATTTTCACTTTGGTTTAGGCTATTAAGTATAAGTATTAAGTATAAGTAAAAGTGTCATGTTAGATTTAACCTTAATAATTTTTTTGGAATTCAATTAACATTTCCCTCTACATTGTAACAATAAGGAAATTATGAACAAATCGAACATGAATCCAATAAGAATTTAGAGGTTAAGGGTTAGAAATTCTCTAAAACTCTAAACTGTGTACATAAGTTGCTGCTGCCGTAGGATCACACAGTGATATAAATGATATATTGATTCATAAATAATTTCTTTAATATCGCAGTATAATTATATTTACAATAACCAAATAGTTGAATTTTATGAAAGTGGTATAATTCCAATAAAAAAAATGACTCAAACTCTGAACTTTTGATGGTGCCGAATAAAGCTAAAATAATGCAATATGACTAAAATTTAATTTTTGAATCACAAAAACTATTGAAATTTGAATTATTAAAATTATAACATTCCAATTTAGATAACTGAAATAACACTTTCATTACTAAAAATAAAAATGGATTATGCAACAAAATAAAATTAATGGAATTTTCATTATTAAGTACATTGTACATAATACTACTGACAATTTTAATGTACTTTTGAAGAGATGATTTTAATTATATGTACATGTATATTGAAGATGAAATCACAGTAAATATATATAATATAACTGAAAGTAAACGTAATAACAATATGATGATGAGTATTTATTAAATGAAAGTAAATTAAATTATATCGAGATTTAGTGCATCGAAAGTTTTTCTGATGTTTTTGGATAATTTTATATTTTATGAATTTTTTTTTTTTTTATAATGTATAAAATCATATTTTTTTTTTTGTCGAATTTATATGGTTGGATGCAGTGAAATAGTAATTTAACTTTATACAAATAGATAAATGTATAATAGTTGTGAGAACGAAAGCGAAAGATAATTATAAAACGCTTAAAGTCTTTCATATGGAAACGATTTTTGATTTTTTAATTCTATTTTGTTAAACATTCAGTTGTTAATATTTGTAAATTTGACTGAACCCTGTGATTTTGTATGTTGTAGACACTTTAACTGAAAATTAATTGAAAAATTAGGTATACATCTTAAATTATCTTTTCAGGTTTACTACGTTCATAAACTTATCAACATTAATACATTTTTGAGCTCTCATGAATATCTCATGCATTATTTTTAATTTTTAAGTCCTTAATCCTTGTGATTTCGATATTTAATTAAAGAAAAAAATTTAACATACAATAACATTGCCTTGAATAAAGTTTTTCCAACATGTTAAGTGGATTTAAAGTGATTTGAATACATTTCAAAAAGAGTTTTTATATTGATTCAAATCATATTCAAATAGTAAACATTTTGTAATTTTTTTTTTATTGACTCAAATCTCTTAATTTTTCAGGTTAAGTTTTATTATAAATGTTTCTTGCTTGCTACCTCTATGTTTTGTTAAATTAGAGTCATCTAAAATTATAATATTTCGTATTGACTATTGAGAGCGTAATTTATTTTAATTTTTTTTATATCACTGTTATCAATTTTTATGTAACAATCTGAAGTTTTTTTTTTTTTTTGAGTTGAGAAACTTCACAAAAAGTATCATCTTTGAAAAACTTATATATGATTCACTTAATAAGTTCATAATGAACAAAAATTATAATTTATGTGAATTGTCAATGATGCAATCAATAATATAAAAACATTAAAGAATTTGGATGAATAATTCGAATTTGTGATTGGAAAAATTTTTGTTTATAGTAATTTTATGAAATTTATTTCCAGAAATAATAAAATTTGTTTCAAGAAAAAAATCAAAATTGTTCGAAAAACATATTATAGAAAAAAAAAAATTAGAACTCTGTTAAAATGAAGTACAAAATGAACTTGAGTAATTAAAATTAACATTGCGACAGAAAATTTAAAGTTTGTTGCACAGCCCAGTTAAATAAAATAATGAAACTATGGTTAATTTGTGACTAAGGAATAATATTCAGATTATAAATGTTCGAGTTTGTAAATTCAATATGATTTAAATTTGAACAAAACAATTAAGAGTATTCTTCAAAAAAAAATTAAAGGCCTTGAAAATGCGACAAAGATTGGATGAAAAAAAACCTCATAATCTCAGCTCTCCTATCCTGGACTCAGGTCTATATTCTCTAACATGTCAAAAAATCACTAAGGTCGAGACTGTTTAAAGCCTAAAGCAAAACTAATACCAATTTTTCACACTGAGGTCTCCTCAATTAATTTTGATTTATGTAACATTATCTCACGGTACATCAATGCAGGCTGAACTGTTTAATATATTGATAATTCCAAGTTCATCGAATAAATTCTTATATATGTATAGGTATATTTGAAAAGTTAAAAGAAGTAGGTACTAACCTTAATCTCCTTATGGTTTTATAATTATTGTGATGCCTCAAATATGTTCATATGTTAAGGTACATGTAATAGTTTTATGACGAGATTATTCAACCGACTGAAAATTTATGCTATAAATTAAAAATTATAAGATTAAGAAATCTCTTATTATTCAATATTCTTATTAAAGGCAGATCCAAATCATAATTAATTCCTATTCTTAAAATATATGTTATGTATGTATGTAAATCATAGTAAAGCCGGGATGTCGTTAAAACAGAATTTAGCAACAGAAACAGAATCCCATACATTTGAACAGAATTTTACAACAGAATTTAGCGACAGAAAAATTCATTCTATCCACACAATTTGAATAACCTCAAACCAGGTTATTTTCTGTTTCTGTTGCCAGAATTTCAATTGAATTTAATTTTTTTTTTTTATCTTTATTTATTTACGTTTTTTCGAGTTGTTTTTGTCGGAAAATGCGAAAAAAAAAAATTAAATTCAGTCAGGACGAAGAGGAGAAAATTGTTGATTTCGTATAAAATAACGAAATTTTATATAATGTTTCTGTTTTAATGGCAGCAATCTCAAGAGATCTGACCAGAATTTCAGTAGCAGAATCAATTTTTCTGTCGCTGATTCTGTTCTGGTGCTAAATTCTGTTTTAACGACACCCGGGCTTAAGAAAGAACCGAAAATTAGAAAACTTTAGTTATATATTTATAAAGATTAAAGCAGTAAAACAAAATTGGAGAGATGATAAGTAATAAAAAATGTCAAACAATTCAATTCAATTCAATTATTTTTTGACCGCCATCAGGCGCCGCAAATCCCACTGGGCCGGCGGTCCGCAGCCTGCGGCGACAATGTTCGCTCATAATTTTGCGGATAAGTTATGTGTTTTAAAAAGGGTTTAAGTCATCCGAAAAAGTTGCCAGATCAGTTTTATTCTTCTGAAAGCACATAACTTATCAGCGATGGATGAGTTATGTGCATTGCAAAGGATATAAATCATCGGCCAATTTTCGGATGAGTTAAAACGGATATAACTTATCCAAAATCGACCTACGAGTTAAGTACCGATAAGTTATTGCGCGGACCCTTAAATTAATAACCTAAAGTGGACAAATCTAATTTTTGAAATATTTTTTTTTAATTATTAACAATTTTTTTTTAAATATTTTAAACGGCGTAAGATATGTATTCAAGGATTCCAAACCGACCATCAATAAATTTTTAATATTAAAATGAAATAAAATTATTGGTTTATGTTTAAGATTTTAGCATAATTAGTTATAAAACAAGGGTCAAAAATCTATAAATGTCATTTTTTTTTTTTTTTTTCGAAATTTGAATTTCATATTAAAATGATTATTAAAAAAATAAGAACAAAGATTTCGAATAATAAAAAAAGGGGTGAATGGCTTTTTATTCTTTAACTATCTACATTTGGTATACTATTTTTTTTTACTAAAGCACACATTTCTCATTTATTTATTTCAAAAATATTAAAATTAATCAACTAATAAAAAAAAAATCTGAATCGTTTTGGAATCTAAAATCTATATTGTGGCAAAGTTTATTAACACTATTTTTTTTTTGCATACGCATATTTATAAAGAATTAGCGAAATGATGGTCTTTTATCTGATGGTCATCCGACGATAATTCTTAGAAAAAAATTGATAAAAATTTTATTCTATTCTTGAAGTCTCCTTTTGTATCAACGTGAATAATTATGATTTGATTACATAGAAAATTAAGAAGTTATAATAATTAGAGCCAGGGGCAAATATATATAATTATAAATGTAATGTTGTGTCGGTTAATTATCTTGAGACACTAATTATGAAGGTTTTTAAAGTAAATTAATTATTTACTTGGCCAGACATGTACATTGAACCACATACATGTCCTGAACATGAATATTAAAAAGGTTTGTTCATCAAGCGGCTTAGAACTTTTTATGAACACCAATAGATAGTTGAACATAACTAATAAATTCCTAGGTACAGGATTAAAAATTACAGTCAACAGGGTTAGATTTATCATATATTTATATCTTTAAAAAAGAAAAATAAAAAATATTTCATCGAAGAAACTTTTTATTTTATTTTCATCACATAATAAAGTTTTAAAAAAGAAGGTTTGTTTTAATTTTTTAATAATAATTTAATTTTAAAATCATTTTTTTAACTTGTTTATTTTTTAGATAGAGCTTTTTATCACCTGAGCAAAAAAAAATGGCCCATTTATTGACAGTTTATCGTTATGTTATCAATATATCTATAATAATTACAATAATATTTATTTTCATTTGTCGAATTATTTTCGATCAAAATGAAGCTTGAGTTTTTGAAAAAAAAAAAAATAAAAATTAAAATAATCATCCTGTTAATTTTAATTTAACTACACTCTTAATATTAAGTTCAAATGTAGAAAAATGAAAAGGTCATCGATTTTATATTTATTTTATTTAATTTTTTTTTAAAGCAAATGATACTCATTTTTTATTAACGTAAACAATCCAAAAAAAAAAAAAAAAATACACCTCATTTAAATTTTATAACAACATAAAAAAAAAATTGTTCATATAAAATTATGCTTATTATGTTAATTTTATGTTATTTTATTGGAATAAAAAATACTGTGCGTAATATTTTCAAATGAATACAAAAAAAAAAATTGTTATTAAACTTGTTACAAAGAAAATGCAATTTATTAAATAAACATTAAAATTGATTGTAAATTATTAACCAGAGTAAAAAAAAATTATATTTTTTGCTTAATTATCCATTTTTAAAATATAAAATACCAGAATTTGCATATGGGACTTTATTTTTGATGATTTGTTTACTTATGATGTAATTGTAGACTCATAAATAGTACTATATAGCACATAGAAATAAATTTGAAAAATATCCAAGTGTTCACTGGTCCCATGAATTATACGATTTATGTTTATTTAAAAATAAAAATTAATTGAAGCGATCTGGTACTTAGAACTGAAAACAAACGATTAGGGCTTACTATCTATTTGTTTCCATCAAATCGGTGCTTTTTATGAAAAATTTATACTGACCCATGCTCAGAAATCTTTCAGGCAAGCTGTACATAGGAATCTGAAACCCATATTTAATGTATAATTGTATATAATTAAAAATCGTATTATCTAATCTCGTTATACAATATTCGCACACAAATTTCTTCTTTTGAAAAAAAAAAAAAAAAAATTAATACATAATTGAAAAACTATCCACTTGCAGAAAAAATAACTTGTTCATAGTATAATTGTTGCTTTTCTAGCCAATTAATTGATAGAATGCTTTTTTTTTTTAAATTATTATTATTATTCATAAGTACATATTTTCCTCTTTGATAATGGAAAATGTTTTGGCATCATTTAAAAACAAACAAAATTGTTAAATTTTGCAATTTTTATTTTATTTTCTATTTTTTTTTTAATGTTTTTTGGCAAATAAACAAAGAATAAAACAAATATTTTATGTGTATATACATAGTTCTAGAAATATGGATTTTTTTTCCATTATTATTTATGTTTTAGTGTAGTGTACAAAATCAAAAAAAAAAAAAAAATTAATAAAAAATATTTCGACATTTAAAGTTATCACGACTGGAAAAATATCACGACCGGAAAATGAAATCTCAAATAATTATTATTAAATTTTCTGACAAAATCTTAGAAATATTATAAATTGCAAAAATCTAAATTTTTTGAAATTTTATCCAAGAAAATTATATTGGAAATATATTAATTTTGCGTAGAATTAAAAATTTTCCCTAAAAATTTTAGCATTTATAACAGATAACATTAATAAATAATAATGATAACAAATTTTTGAATAAATTTATCATAAGAGCCGTAAAAGAAAAACAGTTTTATTTTGTTTAAAATTTTCCAAAAAGCTGAGACAAAATCAATGTAACAAGGTCAAAGAATATGATAATAAGTTAGGTCTTAAGATAATCTATCTATGTTCATCATAATTTTATGAGAATAAGCTTGCATGGTTATACATTTTGTCACCCACGGACAAACATAGTTAAATTATGCCACTTTAGTTAAAATGTTGAGTCCTAATATGTCGTAAAATTATCATTTTATATTTAAAATGAGCTGAGCTTCAAACGACGTAAATCTTTCCTTAACTTTGAAAACATAAATGTCATGATAATAAAATCGTATAAAAAAGTTAGTATTAATAATTCCTTAGCAAATTAAAAAATTTAATTTTAATAATTTCAGGTTATATTTCCAAAATAAGATGGTTTATAAAAAATACAAGAATTAAGATACTAATTATATAAGAAATTTTTTTGTTAAGAAAATATAATAATAAAGGTAAGGTAGGTATATTTACATAATATAAAATTCTTCATTTTAGGGTCATTAACATTATTTTTATATGTTTAGAATTTTTATGATAAAAAAAATATTCTCAAAATAACTAATTTATGATTATTTTAATTTTTTTATGAAGTTGCGGAATTTTTTTTTTTTTTGTAAGATCAGCATATCAGTTTAATTTACATATAATTAAAAAAAATAATAATCATCAACAGTGATGGTCATAAATTTTGAATTCTAGTTCGATAGGGTCCAAATTTTGGATCTAGTTTCCATAGAAAAAATTTTTTTTTTAGAAAAATAGTGATTCTGTTTCTGCAATGTCTCAAATTTACAATTCATTCTATCGTGAAAACAAAATAACTTTTTCCGAAAAGAATTTATTTATATAGCTATGAAATTAAATTTATCAAATCATCAAATATCGTTAGTGAGTACTTAGTACGCCATTAGTCTTTACGCTCTGAAAATTGTTAATATTGGGTAAAAATAAAAAATATTTACTCCTCAAATAAAATACTAAAAGTTTGCTATTGTCTTCGGAATAAGTTTTCCCTGATGCAAGAAATGTCAAATTATATGCTATTAGTCATATTATTGTACATATTTTATTTTTCTATAAAGAAATAAATGAAAAAAAAATTTCGACTAAGAAAGTAAAAGACAATTTTTTGTCTATGTAGAAATGTTGATGACTGTTTTTTTTTTAATTAATGTTAAGTTCCAGCAGAAATTTGTTAAATGTTTTTTTTTTATGCGTAATATCAAAGATGAATAATATTAATTAATTAATTTTTAAAACATATTTTTAACATATACATTTTTCTGATTATTCAAGTTGTTCTTTATGGCAAAGAAAAATCACTGTCGGCTATAGAAGAGATGCGAGGCTAATCAAAAACTATATGGAATAGAATACGATTATAAAATCATTATAATTTTGTTCACAAAAATAATTTCCTCGTCTTAGTGAAATAATAACAAGTCCCCTATATTAAAAAAAATTATTAAATGTAAGATTATTTTAATTTTTAATCAAAAATTTGTCTTTAAGCTAAATATAAAATCTCGACTTGAGGTGATAAAAAAAATCTCTAAGAAATAATTTAATTTAGATAATTTGTATTCCACATAATGTTAGTTAATTTAAACAAAAACAACTTAATAAAACCCTCTTGAATTAAAAATAATAACGACAAAATTCTCTATTAAGTTTTCCATTATTATATATATAATTCGTACATAAATGCATAAAAAAGATAATCATGTCAAAAACATCAACATAAAGTGAACTTTTTTTTCATATTAACTCATTTAGCGCTTCATGCATTATATTTTAAATTCATTAATTATAATTAAGGCTATTAAGGCAAATATACTTAAAGATCTTATAATAGAAAAGGATTATGTATATTAAAAATGTATCATTATAAGTGTTAATAAAGTTTTTCTCATTAATAATTTTCAGGTCAAGGCTAAATGAATTTATGAAAATCAATACTAAATGTTGTAAATTCTGAATAGTGTTAATAGGTATTATAAGTATTATATTTATGTAGTAATTTTATGTAATTTTGTTCTGAAAACATAGGAAAAATATGACTACAAAACTCCTTTTTTTTATTCAACAAAAGAAAATTTAATTCGTCAATTCAAAACATTTATTTATTACTTCACTTTAGTTTTAGAAAATTTTAATTATATTTTAGTACTGAATTGTATTCGAACTCGAATTGAATTTGTATCGAACTTTGTCCAATTTATTTTTAAAATAAGAATTACTGATTTTTGAATTATTGTTAATTAATAACTAGTCAAAAACTTTATTTAATTCCTATGGTCTTAGTATTCAAAATTTTAGAGTACTACTAAAAATAATAAAACCATGTAATGGTAGGAATTATGAATTTCACTAAAGCGTTGTTCAAATATTTGAAAGCGTCTGTATCAAAGAGTCGGCAAAAAATAACTTCTTAAGAATAAGTCATTAAGAATTTCAGATTTTCGTAACAATTTTGGAAGAAAAGAAAAATTAATTAGGAATAATTTTAAATGTTCTTACAAGCTTGTTGAAAAGTTAATACGATTAGTTAATATATCATTAAATTTTATTTATAAAATTTTTTTTTTTAGATTTCTTCGAGTTTTCTAATTGGCACATAAAACATCTTTAAATCGTTCTGCTTTATTATGTTGAGAATTTATAAATAAATATGATTGCATATTTACAGGCATTTTCTAGTACTATAATAATTTTATCTTATTTCAACAACATTTTGCCCTTAACAGTTCATCAAGACCGCAATACTTTATTGAAAATTTGAATATAAATACTTCTTTTAGTTTAGCACCAAATTTATTCAACTTCGATCAATAATTCTTAAATATTACAAAGATCTGTCATCCATACATTTTAAAAACGTTATTTACTTAATGAAATTTTAAGATGGTCATTGGCTTAACACAAATCTCTGTAAACCATTTACTTGATTTCATAAAAAAAAACAAAATTATCCCTTGGGAGTCCTTGATTGAATCCTTGGAACAATTTTCAATTAAAAAAAATTAATAATTTTCTAAACTTGTTTCTGGTGGGAAAATGCAAAAAAAAACAAATTTTATAATTTTTTTTTTATGTTTTAAATTTATTTTTACTATTTGATTCAGTGCATCATCAGTTTGTTTCTTACACAATTTTTAATATTTTAATTTTCCATCTTGTTTTTTTTCTTTTATTTTTGTTTTTAATATAAATAAATAAATACAACATTATAGGTATAAATTTCTATTTTTCTTTTTCATTCATATTTTTTTTTCTTCTGTTTTTTCATCTTTGAAAATATTTTCTGAAAACATTATTTTTTTTGTTTATTTTTTTTTTGGTTTTTTGTTATTATTTTGTACAAAAAATAGCATAAAAATTCACTAGAAAGAACTAATTAATTAAAAAAAAAAAAAAACCTAAAATAAAAGATAATTTTACATTTAAAAAAATTGTTAAAAATAAAAAAGTCAAATTAAAATTTTTTTATATATATTATCTTTACGTATTAATAGATTTAGTATAAAAAATTAATAATTTATTTATTTTAATTATATTTTTTTAATAAAAATTACTATTACAACAACTATATGAAACTCAGATTTGCATTATGAAAGATAAAATTAAAAACAAAAAAGGCGCCATAACCTTAAATGAAAAAAGATACTTTGTACAACAAACATTATGCTCTGTGGTGAGCATAAATGTTTTTCTTGTGTAAATTAAATGAGACAAATAGGAAAATGATAGAAAAATATGTGGAGCTTTACACGCAGTTTAATTTAGTTAGAGGACTTGGCATGTCTGAGCTTACTATGTAATATTATGCTGTATAGATGACTTGACTGTACGAATTTACTATGTAATATTATGTTGCTGTAAAATACTTACTATGTAATATTATGTTGCTGTAAAATATTGAATTCTTACACGGTTTTCTTTAACACAATATATAGTCAAAAAAATTAATTGAATATTTTCTGTTTTGAAAAATTTTTGGATAAGCCAAATTATTTTTAAAATTTCGAATTGATTAGAAAATAATATAAAAACAGAATTTATGTAGGTACTTACTACATAATGTATTTACTTTTATTTAAATTTAGATAAATCGCTGTTCAGAGACAAATGCAGGCGAAAATAATTTTATTCCAAAAAAAAAAAACCTTTGCCAACATATTTTCCTGATACACATATTGATTTATTCAAGGAAACTAAAATTTTGAATCTGAGTAACATAATTTCTATATAAACATGATTAATTTTATCTTTTTTTAATAATTATACAAAAATTGGCACCATTTAAGTATAAATTTGATTCCATTTTAAAGTGTGTTCTTTACTCTATAATTTTATATATAGCAGCTTATTTTTAATAATTTATTTTGTATAGGAAAGATTTTCAAATCAAAAATAATAACTAGAGTCATACACATAAGTATAATAATTGTGTAAGTGTTGGTATTGAAAATATAAATTATTACGGAAAAATCATCGCCTCAATAATTAATATTGGAGAATAAAGTAAATATTTTGACATTAATTAAAATATATTAAACAAAACGAAATATTTTTGATAAAACGACAACTTTACTTGTATAATGTGCATTTGATTAAAAAAAAAAAAGAAGTCTCATCACAATTACAAAGGAACTAATTAAATTAGAAGAAAATAATTAGCGGAAAAACGAAATGAACTAAAATTATATAATATCATTTTAATATGTTGGAAAAACTCAGACAAACTTATGATACTTTATTTAAATGTCTGAGAATGAAAATACAGTTTAAAATTGAGACGATTTAAGGGTTAAAAATATTTTTCATAAAAGGACGGTACACAGATATTTATAGTTTAATAAACGGAAATTATTTAGGGAAAAGTAATCTTTTTTTTTTATATAATGTATATGTAATTAAGTTCTCTAATTGTCGTGATAAAATCGCGAATATCTTAATAAAATTTGTAATATTTTTTTTTTTTTTTGGAAAATTTACATATTATTTTTTTGGTTTTGTTTTTATGGTTCACATATTTTTTTTTTATTTTATTTTTTGTATTCGTATTAATTTTTTTTTATTTTTCTTTTTGCTTGTTTACATAATTTTAAATTTGTAAAGTGCATTTCTAAAACCGATTAATTTAATTTTTTATTTTTTTTTAATTGAAGTTATTTATTTTTACATAATATTTTCATATACTTTACATTGATTTTTCTATAAATTTATCTAATATCATTCATATAATTTAATTAAATTAATTTTTTTTTCGCGGTTTTAAATTAATTTTAAATTTAATGAATTTTTCACTTAATTATAGGAATTTTTTTGCTTTGTAAATATACAATTTTTTTAATTGAATAACACACAGAAGAATAGTCAGAAATTAATCTTTAATTTAAAAGAGGATTTATTCCAATTATAGCGTTCAACCATTAAGCCTATAATGTAATTGTGGCTTTTCTTTTTATTAAAAAAAAATAGGGAAAAAGAAAACCTTTTCCGAACATAAGTTCTGTATATACTTAACAGAAGAATTTGAATTTTTTTTTTTTTTTTTTAATTTTAGAGAGTAAAATAGAAATCGAAATAAGAGAAAATCAAAGAGTTGATTATGAATTTATAAAAAAAGGTTTAAATATTTTATTCAAGCTTTTTTTCGATGTTTCTGACGTTTCAAAAGTCGACAGGATAAATATGATAGCTGCAAAGCCTCATGTACCTACCTTCTTTTATATTGCTCACTATAATTTCCATTACAGTAAGCATATTCCGTTTTTGAAACTTCTGTGTACTTTTCTTTAAAAAAATATAACAAAATTTCTATCTTATAATAAAAAAAAAGAGCTTCAACTAAAAAAATGTTCTCTTATACTTTAATATTTAATTTTATATTAATAATAATTCTAAAGTAAATTAAGAAGTTGCGACACGGTCGCAGTAACGTTCCTGTTACGCCCAATCTCTAATATTAAATTTCAAATATCGAACCAAAATTGATATAGGTACGTATAGCAAACAGAAGATGTTATTTATTATTTCTCAAGTCCGTATATTCCGGAAAATGCGAAAAACTTTGATATCTATAATTGTGTATCAAAGTTTTTATATACAAATTGGCAAATTATCAATATTTCAATGTTCGATATTTAAGCTGCTGACATTTATGAATTAGACATTATAACAAAGTTCAGGCTGTGACTGCGAACTTTTTAATAATAATTATTCTATGTTCTATGCTTTCATTACTATAATGAGTTTTATTATAAAATATATTATAAGATATTTTATAAATACAATAGCATTTAATATATATTATGCTATATATGTATAATATAATATATATTAAATTAAATATTATACATTATAAATTTATATTTTGTATATAATTATAATCAATTTCATTCATTATAATTATTATAGTATATTATAATATATATATATATATATATACATATTAATTTAATAATAATTAAATAAGTCTTTGATTTGTCAACTATAAACGTACTTTTTTTTATTTATTTATGGTTTTTGGAATAATTCAAAAACCTTAAATCTTAAGAATTTAATTCATTATACATTTATATACTATATTTATAATTTTATTTCATTAATTTAAATATAGAATTTGTAAAAATATTGTAAAAAAAAAAAATTTAAATAATAGTAGTAAAACAATTTAAGCTTTGTAGTATTTTTTGAAATTACCAAAAATTCCTTTAAAGCTCTAATATTTTTAAATTTAAGAATTTTTAATATCTTCAAATTATATTGACTTCAGGATTTATATTACGCATATCAAAATTTTCATAATATATTATTATGCAATAAATAACATTAAATGACAAGCGAGCTACATAATATTCAATTAATGTCTCAAGATGTAAAAAAAAAATTAATTTTCTCGCTGATTATGAATTATATATAAAATTTATATGTATGATT
The DNA here is from genome assembly GCA_964007475.1 of Hybos culiciformis. Taxonomy (NCBI): domain Eukaryota; kingdom Metazoa; phylum Arthropoda; class Insecta; order Diptera; family Hybotidae; genus Hybos; species Hybos culiciformis. The sequence goes on along the minus strand of OZ023274.1, from coordinate 35,789,199 downwards.
TCTACACATTATTTTTCTCAAATTGAAGAATTCGACTCGTTTTAAAGCTAATTCCTTTAGATTTCAAAAACTCTCAGGCTTTTGAAAGTTTTTACATAAGGTTAAATGATAAATGGATACTTGACAACTTCCAAACACATATTATAATTTTCATTTGGATTTTCCTTTAGGGCCTAACATAATATACCCAAAACTATAATCGGTTTTACTGTATTTACAAAGTCTGAATTTTTTCTTCGGAGTAAATATTTTGTTTGACTGAAAGTTAATATAGTATAGCGAACTTAATAAGAATCTTAAATATATATATTTTAAACGATTTTTTAGCGATCTCTAAAATTAGACTAATAATTTTTTAATAATAAAAAAAATTAAATTTAATCTTATTAATTTTAATAGTTTTATACTTATTTTGTTCTTTGAAATTTAAAATTTCTAAGAATATTAAAATTTATCAATATTTTTTTTTTTATAAATAAATTTTAAATTAAATCTCTATATAATTTAATAACTAGATTTTAAATATTTTTTAGTCATAATCCCTTAAAAATCTAAATTTTTTTAATTTTTTTAATTTTTTCAATTTTAAGTTAAAAAGTAAAACTATAGAATTTGAGTTTAAGATTTCATTATAAAACAAAATGCAACATATCACACTGTAGTTTCCCGATCGACATGAATATATTCGACCGGCTGAAGCCCGTGTCAGGAGCCTGGATCAATGAATAAAGATTCTTTTTTATATGTATCTTTTTTTAACGTACCATTGAATACAGTTTTATGATGAATTGATTTTTTACGCTTTCTAAGTAAACCTAACAGACAGAATATTAAGCAGGCTGTAATTGCAGCTGCAATACAACCTAATGCTGCAAATATACCACCTGATAGTTCTAATAATCTTCTTGCTGTTCCACATTCTTCTTCGGATTCATCAAAACCAGATGGGCAATTAAGATGTCCTGTAAAAGAAATAAAAGGTAAGATTTTAGCGTATTGCTGAACAAATTGTTATAGACTTTCTTTTCTGTTGCTAGTGAAAGTAATTAAAGTTTACCACGTTGGAAAATCAAACAACAAATTAGAAAAATTTACCAGATAATTATTTAAAATTATATTTGAAAATGAAAATTAATGTAAAAGTTTCCCTGCAAATGCATTTGTTTTAATTTTTATTTTTAATGTTAAGAAGAGACTTGTTGTGAATTAAAGCATATAAAATATAACTTCTTGTATAATATTAATAGCAAAACTATCCCAATAACAATTTTATCCAAATTAAAAAAAAAAATGAAAGGAAAATTAAAGGAAAATTATTTTAAAAATAATTTCCCTTGTTTAAATTTCATAAAAGATAATACAGCAAAAATTGTTTGCTGTATGTTCTCGACTGATTCGCATTGAAAAAAAATATATATATTTTATTTTTTATTTTTTTTTATTATTTTTATTTACAGAGTCATAATTTTATTTCTCCAGTTCATATACATGTCCGTTGCTAAAAACATATCAAAACAATCAAAATAGTTCCGCAGTACACAAAACAAAAACAAAAAAAATGATTTCCTTAATAGTTTTGTTTTTCAAAAAATAAAATAAAAATTTATTTTTTCCTAGACAAAAATTTATTTTCCCTTTACTTAGTATATACAACTTGAACTTAATGTCTGCAGAGACAACATTCATAGTAAAAAATTATAGAGAAAAAAAAATATATAAGTATATTTTTTTTCAATTCAATAAAAGATGAAAATCATTTTATAAGAAATTGTTTTTCTTTAATGTTTATATAATGGAATTCCTCAAATCTATATCTCGTATATATTGTACAAAGTGAATATATATATATATATGATAACTACTTATGTACGTATGGTCATACATATGTATATAATTTATTGGTATCTTATTGTATCTTAATTACATACATTGAGAATTCTTTCAACTTCAAAAGTTTCGATATTTTGTTAAATAAATAATATTCTCAAGTTTGTGGTAACAGTGGTAACAATGTTCTATTCTATATAATATTCATCTTAAATTCTTTATAAAATGTAATTCAATTTTTAGTTGATTGGGCGTAGAAAAGAAAAAAAACTAACATTTAATATAAATGAATTTTATTTCAAATAATTTAATTCGATCTTTAAATTAATTTTGTAATTGTAAATTATCGTGACGTATATTATAGATAGAGCAACGACTTATATAGCTTCAATTTAGTCAAAGTTTAATTTAAGCATTTCTTTTGATTAAACTTACATCAAGGAAAATAAGTTATCTTTATTATTTTTTGTAAATTCAAAAAACTAGATCAATGACTTTTTAATTGATTCCAGAACTAATATTTATTGAATAAAGAATCTACAAATATATTTTACATATAACTTCATTTCATTTCATGAACATGAAAATATTTTCATATAATGTACCTGTATAATAATTTTGGATAAAAGCAATATGTCTGTTAAATTTCAGATTGTTAGATTCTTGTATGTATAAACTGATAAATTGAAAATGAAAAGTCTAAATTACTTACAATGCAGAAATAAAAATAAAAAAAATAAAATAAATAAATTTCCAATGTTTTCATTTCATTATAGAATTGATTATTTTAAGGATGTATACATGTATATAATATACATTTTATTCTATAGTCATCAGTTCATCTTGTTCTCTTATATTGCATCCGATTTGTAACAAGATTTATATTTACCGCAAAATTATCAAATTATTTTATTTTTTGGAATAAATAGTAAATAAAAAAAAAATAAATAAATAAAAAAGAAGCATAAAACATTAAACAATATACAAATGGATTGTAAAATTTTATGTAATTTTTTGATATTAAAAATTTTTATTTATGCAGAAAAGACCTCCATCATTTCCGTATTTCGTTAAAAATATACTTATATAAATTCATTAATTTGACATAATATTTATTTATATATTTATTTTTATTGTAAATGTAAACTATATTTGTTGATCTTATCTTTTATGAGCTATCGTTATATTTATGTTTTCCAATTGTTATTGTTTTATTGTAATAAAACATAAATGTGTTATGTGTCAGTGAGTACAAAATTTTTTTAAATTAAGGATCATCGTCAACATCCAATTTAAATATAATCTCATTTACATTACAAAGTCTTGATCAGCGTTTAGAAAGAAGATAAACAAAATGTTCACGTTCATAAATTTACGCTATATATATGTACATTTCATTTGTCGTCCCTTTTACCAATGGTAACACGACTAAACAATAACAAATTATCTTAAGAAATAAAAAGAAGTAAAATGTATTTAATTTATGTATGTTGGTTTGGTTTACACATTTAGATAAAATAATGATAAATTTTTTTTATTGTAACTGAAATATGTAATAAAAATAAAAAGACTATGCAGCATAATTTGTGTCACAAAATACTTAAAATTATTGAATATAAAAAATAAATGACTTGTTTTTCTTACCATCACACCATAAGTCACCAGAAATACATGCATCTATTTCAGGACATTTATATTCACAATCAGAATCCTTTGGATAGAGTCCAAATTCACCAAGGGTGTCATTAGCTGAAAAATTTGTGTGTATATCTAATTGCTGTAAATATGATGCTCTTGTGTGCTGAATTTCTAACCATGTAAAATGTAATTCTCCAGGTTCCTTAAATATTGGTTCTAATACTAAACTAATTGGCCTGAAATTAAGTGAAAATAATTTGAAAGGAAGAAAAATTAGTTTCTTCAGAAAAAATTTAAAAAACAGACTATATTATTTCATTTTCAGTCTGTATATGCGGCAAATTGGTATATTGTGGCTTTAAAACTTCTACGTTTTCTAAGTAATCATCAAAATAAATAATTGAAAGAATTACTCACTTATTTGAGAATATTGATTGCCCAGTATTCCAATCTTCTGAAAATATATGCAATGATGACGGTCTTGGCCCAGGTGGCGATGGACAGACAACTCTCATTAATTTAAGTGGTCTACCTGAATATACCATAAGTCGGTTTTTTGTATGGCATCGCATGGCATCTTCTGAAGTAGGATCATTTGGTAAATAAGAACCCCATGTTTGAACAAATAAACTTCGATCTCTGTTCTGAGCTTCAATGTACCACGATGAGCCTTCACAACTTGAATCTTGTGTTTTCAAGGGATATTTTATTTCATCTTCACCGCCATCTCCTCGAAGTTTAAGTTTCTTGTGACATTCAGGAACTCGTTTGAATTCATAAGATCCATAAAAATAAACATCAGCAAAATCTTCAGAAATATTCAGTTTCGTCACTGTGAACTGCAATTCCATAGTACGTGAATTTGAAATAAAAGTTAAAGGTGAATTATACAATGTACTTGTGTTATCACAAAAACAACCCAATGGAATTTTAACATCACGAAATGGTACATCAAATAATTTTAACTCAGTAATATGACCATCTGCATCCATAATATTACATTTAGGTCGACCAGTATGTAAATCAGAATCCGTTGTACAAGATGTACCTTCACCGAATGACACATTGTGTAGCACAAGTTTTACACGTTCCGAAAGAGCTGCTTCAAATCGATACAAGCATGTTAAATTTTTTGCTCCTCCTCTGCCATAAAGAAAAGTATTTCGTGGTGATTGTACATTTCCTTTTCTTTTGCGAAAAATTCTCGAACACAATGGTGGTACAGGATCTTCACCCCTTCTACCAATCCATGGATCACCACCCATTTCAGTATCAATGAATTCGTAATTAAGTGAAAATGTTGCTGGATACAGAGCACTTCCGGTATGCGTGTGAAATTCAATTTTCTGAAAAATAAATTTTAATTTTGGAATTTATAAATGGATTTTAAATGATAATATTTTCTATAATTTCTATGACAAGTCCTACTTATTTGAAATCAAAATTACAACTTTATGCGCAAACCAATTAATATTTTAGTTTATTTGAAAAATTTCCATCCCGGGATTTTCCGAGAAATATATTAATTTTCAATTCCAGGAAGATCGGGATTTTTTTTTCATTTCCCGGGAAACTTTATTTTAATATAAAACGAATGAAAATAATGGTATCAATTAAAAAAAAATCTTTTTCACTGTAATATCAATCAACATAATCTAAAGAAATTATTTTCAAACATAAAATTAAAATGTTTTAAATTTTATTTAGTATATGATTTTGATTTCAATCATAAATTTGGAAGAAATTAAACTAAAAAAGAACTTTCAAATTGTAGTCAATAAGACAATAAGTGTTTCAAAGAAATGCAAATTTGGATTATGCAGTAATCTTCAAAAAAAATTAAAATATTTGAAAAAATCGGCGAAAGGACTGAAAATTTACAGAAATTATTTGATAGTTTAAAAAGAATAATACCTACTTTAACTGAACGTGAACGGGTATTGTCAATAACATCACTATTTTCGTAATAAAAAAAGGTCATTACTAAGTAACCAATGACTAAATGCTTCTTGAAAAGCTATTTTTTCCAGTAGGATGGAACTGATACTAGTTGCATTCTACATTTATTCATTCCCCGATATTTTCATTTAAATTGCAATAAATTATAAGATATAGTTTTTCAACTACGTATATTTTTGTTTTCTTTAAAATTGTTCAGATTTCCCAGTTTTTTCCGAAAAAATAAATTTTATATTTCCCATTTCCCAGAAATTATAATAGTGCCGGGAAATGGAAACTCTATTGATTTATTAATTTGTATAAATAAATAATGCTTTGGATAGATTTAGAGATTGTAGGTTAATTTGTATAAATAATTGTAAAAATATACAATAAAATATTTAATAAAAACAAAATCTATGCCCTAACGAATAATAAAATTAAATTCTAATTATTTTTTAGTAGAATTCATTTCAAAGGAAAATTGAAAAAAAAAAAAAAAAAATTATTATCGAAAGCAAAATTCTAGAAAAATTTAATTGTATGAAAATATTTTCCACTTTTCTTGTGAATTTTCTAGGATTGTATAAATGCACAAAAATAAAATTGTGCATTTAACAATTTTTTCAATTTTATTTTTTTCTCTCAAAGCTCCCTCCCATAACAGTGGTAGAATATTATGAAAATCATATGATATATAAATTCTTGGAAAAAATTGTAAAAATTTTCAATTTTCAAAAAAAAAAAGAAATTTTTACCATTTTATTCTATGTATATTTTACGATTAATACAGTTATTATTTTTTTTTTATTGTACATAAAAGTTTTCCGTACAATATTTATGTATAGAAAAATAAAATATATGATTTCCCGAAAGAATTAAATAATAATATTTTCACACAGTTGAATTTTACAAGCATTTGAAGAATTTAATAGGGATTTTTAATTACAAGTTTGTTGGTTATTTCCATTTTACTATATTTCTCTGTTCAAGATTGTGCTTTAACCGCATGTTTTTGGTATTTAATTAAAAGTCATAGCATTTCATTTATTAAAAAGAAAATTATTTTATTTTTTTTTTAATTATTTAGAAAACTAATAATAAAGATATTCTTATTAAAAAAATAAATAAAAAATTTACATTGATAGTGCACATATAGGGTTAAAGCATCGACTACATTTTAATTTTTTTTTGTATTTTATCACAAGCTCAAGATATGAAAAATCCGTTTATTATGATAAAATCGTATTAAAGAAATAATCTTATTTCGGGATTTCAGGATCAAAAAAATTTTGAACATTAAGTGCTTATTTGTTACAAAAGATAAGGATTTTTAGAACTCTTCTATTCACGATAATATTCTGTATCTCCTAATCATGTTGTTTCAGTTGTCCAGTATAGTTATTGAAGAGAAAATCGAATTACGAGATATCAGGATGTTGGAAATAAAGTGCATATTTCTTACAAAGTGATGAGTTTTGATTATTTGTATTCATAACTAGTGCTCTGTATTTCCTCATTTAGTTGTTTAGATCGTCCAGTTTTCATTAAATTGTGAAAAGTTGACAAGAATTTTAGTATTATCAGAATTTAAGATCGACCTCCAACAAACAAAATAAATATATTGTTACGAGGATGTATTATAAATAAATTTGAATTAAATAACTATAGGTGTCAAGTATATGGAGTGCTTACCTTATGCTACATAATTTAATTTCATTTAAATAAAAAAAACTAAACTTTATTACAAAAATTTCTTGGCCCCATTTTTCTTATCGGTAGTTCTAGTGTACAATATAGTTAATTAAAAAATAAAATTGTAGAAAAATAAAACAAAATTATTGTTAATTTTTGCAAAATCTTATTTCATATTTGTGTAATAAGTAATTTATTTTAAAATTTTAATTAAAAAATTAAAAATAATTTTTTCAATCCATATTTTATATTTTTTAATTAATAATTAATCTACTCAGGTTTTTGTCATTTCAGCGTACTATAAAAAAAGTAGCAAGACTTGGATGTACTTTTTGTTATCCTCAGCAGATACATATTGTTGTCTGCAGCAGATACATAGCAAATACATACATATAGATAAAGAAAGAACCAAAAAACTATAATTTTCAGTACCATCGACTGAAAAAATTTAAATAGATAATCCTGGGAAAATATTTATGTAGTAGTCCTTCTTGCAAAATTTGCATATTTGAAAAACAGAACAGAAAGAACTGAGTGCCATCGACTTCAAAAATATTATTTAATAATCCTGGGACAATCAATACAAATTAATGTTCCAGGAGTTATAATCCTTTTTGCATTTCAAGACTAAAATCAATTTCTTTTTGAAGAACTTGAAAATTTTTTTCAATTTCAACTGAAATATCAGAAAAAATTGCGAATTATTATAATATTACTAGAACTCTACTTTACAAAATAGTGCAAAGATCATACACCATTAAATTTTAATAATAAAATTAAAAGATTAGATACGAAATGTATTTCCAAACATGTCTAAAATATAAGCCACAGAAACTTTAGGGATATCATTTTATATAAATTAATTGAAGTTTGTCTTATTTATTTTTTTATTAGACTTAAAATATCAGATTTTAGCTCAAAAAATAAATCATTATAATTCTTCTATAAAGGAAAAATTAATTTCATATTATTGGTATAAAAATATAGCCACAAGTTTTAAATCCCAAAAGTGGATTAGCTTTGATAATAACATTGCAAAAAAAATAAAATAAAAATAGATATTCCATTTTCTATGATAGAATTTTTCTTTTTATTCCACAAATAATGTTTATTGATTATATGTTTTTATTTTATGTTTATTGGTAAAAAAAAAATAGAATAAAAATGAAACTAAAGTTTTACCAATTTTTCTTTTATGGATTTATTTTATGGTCGTTCATTTCATTTCATTTTTTTGTGGGATCTTAATAAATTTTAATAGTAGGAGGTGAAAACTATGTACATTGTACATACATATACAATATATAAATGCATATACATATATTTATTTAATATTTCATTTATTTTATAAATGTCCCCTAAGTTTTATAAAATAAATTGATGTTCAAAAAAAACAATACACTTTTAAGTTGTGTTTGTATAGAATGACTCGAAATATTAAAGCCATCTGGTAACAAATACCAAAAATAAAGTTATAACTCATACCATAGATCAAGAATACTTTTAGATTGTTAGCTTCATACGACATTATTTTTGGTATTTTTATGTGAATGTGTTAGTAAAACAAAATAAAATACGTGATAATTATCAATATATGAAAAGAATTTTATTTAGTTTTACTAACACCTTCACATAAAAATACCAAAAAAGACTGAAAAAATGTTGTATGAAGCTATAAATCTTTCTGTATTCTTAATCTATGCTCATACCCAATTCTGATATGTTAAGTTCTTAAATCTAAAGTGTTGAAAATTTGGCATTGGCAACTACAGGAACAGAGAGAGAAATGAGAGGATTAGGATATCCTTACGCAAATTTGCAAATCGTGGTAAAATCTTTCAAAATTTGCCAATTTCATGAATCCTTAGGCTTAGGTAATTAAATATTCTTTGCTTTACACATAAAAAATTATGTACTATATGTACAATAGTACAATACGAGTAGTACAATAGTACAATTACATAATATATAATATATAACATAATAAATTAAAAATGTTCTTTAATTTTTCATTATACTAAAAGTTTAAAATAACTTACCAAATCTCTTCCAGAACTAACATAACTTTCTAATGGACTACATGGTCTTAATTTATGACCATTTGAATTTGTAATGGCAGTGTGATCACATAATTTTGGTGTCTCATAATCATAAATTTCTAGCATAAGTTTTCTTTTTAATTTACCACCAGCACTATTTGGATTTAATATACCACCACCTTTAAATTCACTCGATGAATCTTTATTATTTTTATCAAATTTAGTATTTGCAATAAAATTAAATGATTCTTTAACACTGGTTAAACCATTTCCATTAAATTTCTGTTGTAAATAACCACCATATTTATTTTCTTGATTAAATATGCTCGCCTGTGTTGGTCCATAAATATATGTATCAACTGGATTCCATGCATTGTCTATATTAACTCGTATATTTTTACCATACTTTGGATTTTGTTGACTATAATAATATTGACCTATATGTGAATTATTTATATTATTATTGTTGACATTTTGATAACGTCCTGTATTTGTTGATGATGGGTGTTGTGTTGTTGTAGTTGTTGTTGTTGGCAATAATTTGATTGGCGTATATGTACCATAACTATCCCACATACGTAGTCTTGTTATCCATGGTGGTAAATCAGCCTGATTGTTAAAATAACACAAATTAGCTTTTTAAAATTAAATCAGAATACATGTGCACATAAAAAAGTACACTATAAGAAGAAAAAGGCCCTATAGGCAGCCTCTAATTTTCATTCATAATTATTATTAACATAAGGAAATTTTATTCAAGATCGAACGAATGTTTAGAATTTTATATGTTTCAAACAAAGTTTAACTCTATCCAAAATGTATATATTGTCGGATTTAACGTTAAGATTGAAGTAACTTTTCAAATTCGTGCTTAAATTGGATTATATAGATTTTCTTTTTTTCAATCGTAGTTAAGAGCTTTATGTGTTACTTATAATTTCGGTTTAGAGATCATAATTGTCAATTAGACATTTTTTTGGTCCAGGAAGCGATTAGATCTTTTTCTTTTTCATTTAATGATTGGAAACTGTCTTAAAAGTGTTTATTGGCGAATAATATTCATTAATATCAAATTTTTATCATTGTCCATGATATTGTGTCACTCCAAGTATTTATAAGAAGGATTTATTTTTCTCTATTTTAATTATTAATAACATGACTAAACAAAAAAAAAAAACTACGATAACATTTCAGTTGTTTTGTGATAATATTCTTGAAAAAACACAATTGCAATAACATTCTAAAACAGTTCCTTTTTATGAAAATCGGAAGAACCTTTCTTTTTTTTTTTTTTTAGAAAATATATTTTTATATTGTTTTTCCATAACCAACAATGGAAAATAAAATTCTCATAATGTCTTATCAAAATCAGATAGTTATAGTGTAATTTTTTTTTTTTTTTTCAAAAATGAATTCAAATAATGTTAAAATAAAAAATTATGTTGCAACTGTGGGAATTTTTTTTTTTATTAAATATGTAATTTGTTTAAATATATCGTTTTAGAACTTACACGTCCTAGTGTGTTATTATCGTGTATTGCTTGTTGAAGTATTTGTAGGTTATAACTGGTAAATGATATCCAAATTAGGTCACCAGGATATCCATGAAAATAATATGTACATGTTGTATTTGGTGGCAATGTATGACGTGGGCTTACAATACGACCCATTCTACCTCGACGTGATATTAAAACATCATCTATAGAAAAAAAAAATAAAAAAATTTTATTATTGTGGTTATGGAAATAAAATTAATTTATTCACATTTTTAGATAATGATACTCATGTGTTTGCTATATACATAGATCTACATAAATTGAACATTAGAGATTACATATTTATATTATCGAACTTGTTAAAATGTGTTCAAACAAATGTTATTAACATTTAACTTCAATGTGGATATACGCATAACAATTCACAACTAAAGTCTCAAAATATCTAACGTTAAATAAGGAATGAAGAGTTCGACTACATTTTAAGGTAGCCCAATGAAGTTGTACTTCTCAAAGTGTGCACAGTTCCGCTGATACTTCTCAACATTTAAAAAATCGGGCGCACTCACCCGGAGCCGATTATATACTGAATATCAAAATATCACTTCAGTCGAGATTGTATTAACCCTACAATCAAAGCAAAACAAACAACAATTTTTCACAATGAGGGCTCTTAAGCTTAACAAAATTTAATTTAAAGTTTTCTTCATTCAATGGTTGAGTGATTGAAATAAATTCCCTTATCTATTTTCCTGAAACATTTACAATACTTAATAATAATCTTATCAATAATGTTACATTATTATGAGTTGTTCTTTAAAACTCCAATTTCACAAAAAATTATTAAAATTAAAAAGAGAAAAATAGTTATTTTTATATAATGGAAAATAAAATTCCAAAAATATATATACAAAAACATACCTTTTAAATTCTACTCATTTAATATTTTTTTATGTGGTATTAATGTTGAATTATATAAAAAAGAAAAATATTTTTTGAGTACATACATTTAATAAGTAAAACATTTATATAGACACGTGTTACTGTCCATTTTAAAAGAGAGATGGATTTGAAGTAAATTCAAGTAATGAAAGTATAAAATTTAGAACATATAATATGATTCTTTAAAATTATTATTTCATTGATAATATGTTAGGTTAGGTGTACGATTTATATAAGCTTTTATGTTCTCAAATACACAGTGTTTCTCCTGGTCATAAATAGGAACTCATCATGTCAATATGTATGTTTCTACTTCCACATAATTCTTGTATATAATTTTAATTCCCATCAAACCTTAACAGAAAGTTTTTATTATTGGAAATATACATTTGGCATTATATATTGATTTACAATCGTTCGTGGTCGTCGTTTGGAACAAATAGGCTAAATAATTGGTTTGTTTAAATTTATATAAAGTTGGAAAAGTAATTAATTTTGGAGAGAATTTTCATTCAAATGATGAAGCAAAAATGAAGTCTTGATCATTAGAATTATTTTTTAATTATTTCTCCAATTAAGCGAGCAATATTATTTGTTGCTCATGAATATTTTTTTTTTATTAAAGAAAACACACTATTCAAAGAAAACGTAGTTAATAATGTTTTATCAAACAAGGTTAAGAAAGAAAATTTGTAAGAAAATATTACATATTATACTATTGGAGTGAAAGGAAAGAGGTTGTGTTTACTAAAAATGCTGTGCAAACTATGCTCATTCATGCATTATTGCAAGAAAATTATGATGTGAAAAGTCAAATATATTTCTAAGGGTATAGAATAAATTTTTCTTCTATTAATAATTTTTTTTTTGAATAGGTAATTATTTGAATTATTGAAATATAGTTATTATAACAAATTGAAATTTATTCACCCAGTAAAATTTTACTAATGATGATTTTATTTTCACATAGATGTTGAATTTTCCTATTATTTGTTGAATATATTTATTTTTTTTCTCCTCTTTTATTAAACTTTTGAATAAAAAAAACCTTATTTAAATGTATATTTTTCACCCTTTTTTGTATAGGATTTTATTTGAATTTCTTTCTATAGATTTTTTTTTGCTATATAATATTTTCTACAAATGGCAACATACTAAATATGTATATAAATATATGTAAATACATAATAAATTATAAACGTACATGTATTTTTGTTAAATATATGGTTCATAGAACTTTCAAGTGTTTTTTGTCACATTGAAAAATAAAAAAAAACAAAATGAGCTTATATGTACTTTTTTTCCGATTAAGATTTATGTGAAACGAGCAATTTAATGTCATTTTGGAGAAAGCAGCCACAATTTTTGAAACATTTGTATATCCTTCTCTGTGGAATGATGAGCAATGGTTAAGTTGTCTTCTTTAAATATAAAAACTAGCAAACTCTCAGTCATAATCTTCATCTTCCAAATTAATCCAGTTGTTATATGAATACATTTCCTTTTTTATTATTTTGTTCTCTACTCAGTCTGAACAGCAACGTGTTTCAATGTTATTAATATTAGTATGAAACTTAGAAATTTAAAACCATTTTTAGTTTGTTTACTTCACGAAGCCTTCTCCAGCATTTCAAAGCTTTTTTTGAACAAATTGTATTTGGCTTTTAAAATCGATGTTTTTTTTTTAACTTAAAACTGTTTCAATTGTTTGAAATTATTGGGATAAAATAAGAGGCTCTGAGAAGGGTTCCACTCCGCTTTAATTAATTAGAAAATTTAAACAATTTTCAGAATAAAAATTAACACGGCTGTTTTGTCGAAAATTATACTTTTCTAGTTCAAAGAATTAAATTAAGGTCGTACTTTTAAGTCTTATAAGCTCCCCAGCCTAAATGAATTGATTAAAATATGTATATAATAAAAAAAATTAAAATTTCCGGTTCAACCAACTTTTATTTAACGTGAAAAGGCTCTGCATAAAGTAAAAAAAGAATCTTTGTGACAATTTCTCTTTCATTTGATATCTTTTTCCCTTTTTTCTTTAGTATAAAAGGAAAACGTATTATATGGAAAAAATTAATTCTGTAATTTTATTTTATTATCATAAATAATTCATAATATGATTAAAAGTTACATAATTTTGATAAAAAAAAAAATATTATAAAAGTATTTAATTGTAAAAGTTTCATTGTATGTCATTGTACATTATTATTTCTAATCTATGAAATACTGAAGGTTTGTGTGAAATACTGAAAGTTTACATACATATTTTGATTACATTTTATACGATGATATCCAAATATGTATGTACTTTGTTTGACATTTTAAAATACAAGAGTTTCCTTTTTTCGTTCATAATGTGTACGATCATTTACTTTTTGTATTTTAAAACTTATTATTATAATATTTAGTTATCTCGAATTCGCTGGATGTAAAAATCGTAATGGGAATCATAATGAATGTTGTCTATAAGATAAAGCTCTATGGGTTGAAATTATTATACTAATAAACGGAGCTGCCTCAAGCATTAGGTTTAAAGACAAATTGTAAAAATGTCTATCAGAAGATTAAAATACAAAATTTTCATTGGACATTATTCATTTCGAAAACTGAATCAAAATACTAATACCCGTAATAGGAATGTTAGTGTTGCCCTATTATTAGGTAACTCTTTTCTAAAATGATGTGTGCAATATTATTTTGTTCAATTTTAACAAAATTAATTTTACAAAATACATTTTAATAAAAACACAATATTTTTTTATTGCACATTATTCATTTCGGAAACTGAATCAAAATTATTAACAGTATAATATACTAATAATAAGTATAATTACAATGTTATTGTAGGGAAACTCCTATCAAATTGAAAAAACGTTGTAGATGTAAGTAGTATAAATTAATTTTTCAAAATATTATACAAAATATTATTCAAAATTCTTTTTCAAATAAAATTTTGTTATGATTTATTAAATTTTTTCTTCAGTAAGGATTTTCTTTAACATTATTATAAAATTTATCGAAGTGGTGGGTCACTGCACAAGATGCATGCATTACTTTTATCTTTGGCTGCATAATCGAAGTATATATCCAAATTTTTTCTTTTTGAACATTTTATAGATTGGCGAAAATTGCCAGCAGTTACTATAATTCTATAAGAGGTGTTTATTTAACAAAGTCAAAGTAAGTTTTAGGACTTATTTTATACATAAAAAAAAAATAAACATAGATATATATGAAAATTTAGAATATATAGTGTACCATAAAGAGTATTATTAAGCTCTACCAAAACTTATTTTCTTAATTTTAATATTTTTCATACGCTTCGCAGCATCTCTAATTCTCTAATTTCTTTTTATATAGAAATAGCTCTTGTTTAATTTTCAATTTCCATAAATAAAATTCCTTAAGCTTCTTTATTGTTCCCACATTATTTTGAACATGAAAAACTTAATTATCATATTGAATTATAAATCACAAAAAAAAAAAAAAAGCTATCACTCCTTAATAATGTAACTAAAAGTTGATCATTCTCCTTTTCTATTAACATTTAAAATAATTATTTTCTTTCAAAAAGAGCATAAAGGACTTAAAACTTATGTTATCCTATATTATTATTTTTTTGTTCCAAAACTATATAATAATTCCTTTTTTGCCCTTCGAAATAAAAAAAAAATTCTATAATGTTCTTCTTAGTATATTTTCATTATAAATTCTTAATTATTATTATAATAATATATTGAAAAATTTAATAGTTTACATTACGGATAAATGAAAATTTAATGAGATTCCGGAATATTTAATAAAAATAAAGATATTATATTTGAGATGGCATATTTTTATGCGAATGTTGGTCAAGAAAACGTTTTTATTTAATTTTCAATGACTTATCTAATCGAAAATTATATAACCAACTATCTAAACGTTTATATCGCTCTCAAAATACTTAGACTATAAAGTCCTGTCAAAACCGATATGTTTATTGTTCAATGACACATATTATTACGAACTATTTAATTATATTACGAATCCTATATATATATATATATTAAATAGAATTAAATGGCTCGTAATAATATCAATTATTATATTATACATCATTCATAATATAAGATGAGCTTTATAACAGATATTATGAAAGCATCATTATTATATGATTCTTAACCGTAAGCCATAATGTTCTTATCACAAGGTCGTTTTATTATCTAGCCCCAATATTTTTTTCTCAAATAATAAAATTTTCTGATTTTCTCAATTATCAGAAAAGTTTCTGATAAAAATTAAACTAAAAATTTATTTTAATTTTACCCCAAAGAAATTTTATAGTTAAAATAAAGTATATTTCTTCAATGTTTCCCTCTTGATTTGTTTTTGCATTGCATTTAAAAGAAACTTTTATGCGATCTTTTCATTAGAGATACAAACATTTTTATATATGTATAATTGTGTATATTTTTTAACATATAAATATACATTACGTACATACTATACATAAATTGCTATGTATAATGAGAATATATTTTCCATAAATTAAAAATGCCTTTAAGCATCGGCCTATAAATATTGTTTCTGAACTTTAATGAAGTTCCCCATTTTTATTGCACATTTTTAAATCGTTTTTTTTATTTTTCTTCTCCATTCTTTTGGGATATTTAAATAGTGCA
This sequence comes from Hybos culiciformis, assembly GCA_964007475.1. Taxonomy (NCBI): domain Eukaryota; kingdom Metazoa; phylum Arthropoda; class Insecta; order Diptera; family Hybotidae; genus Hybos; species Hybos culiciformis. Next base: position 35,772,960 of record OZ023274.1, on the reverse strand, counting down.
CTTTTTGTGTGCAATTTTGTTGTAAACGCTTTTTGAAAAGTACAATATCTGGATTAAACATTCGGCATTAAAGAAATTTCTGTAATAATTATGAATTTGACACTACGAACACAGATTAATAATTTTTTGGAAAATTATAAAAAATTTCTGAAATGTTCATTATTTCGATTATTAATCGGAAAATTGAATTACTTCTATAGAGAACATATCAATAGCATATCAAATGGTGAAAGAAACTAGAAAATATACCGGATGTTATGAATTTTAATAAAATATTTTACCTATCAATTAATATCCCTTGAATAGATAACTCGTTCTCTACATAAAGCATAATTATTCTATTTTTAATTAAAAGCTTTAACTAAATATAAGTTAAAATCGTACCGCAAAATAACACAGAATTCAGTATAAATTATCAAGAAATATCACCTAATTACAGAATTTATTATAAATATTAAATTTGTAGTGCCATGCTGTAGTTATTGCCGTTATCTAGGGTTGAAATTAAAAAAAAATGTATATGTATATATATGTATATAAAATAAAATATAAATATGGCACAAAGAGTAAAAATCTAAACATTTATTAAAGAAAATTTTTCATTATGAGCAAAAATTAGTAAAACAATTAAAAACATTCGCGTCGTTAAAATTAAAAGGATTTTGCTGTTTATTTCACGCCAGGATAAAAATACAGCTACTAAATAATTTATTTTCTATATATACATAGTATTTATGTACGTAATTTTTTATAATATTAATACAGAATTGCGCCACAGTGACCATCCGTCGCTCTATATATTTCAAGCGGTTGTTAAAAAGTATATTGCAAACATAACCATTTTATTTTCGTTTAGCATGAATAATTTTATTCTATAAATAATATTTCTTCAATCTTCTTTCCTTAAAAACCTCAATATAAAAACCTTAATATAATTTTTGAACGTTACAGAGTTACTAAAATTAGCATTGGCGTTTATATCGAATAATTCCATTAAAAACCGTAGATTTAGTGTCATTCGCAAAAATTATTAATTGTATAGAATAGGCACTTGATTTTTAATAAAGAAAATGAAAAATTTAAAATATTTTATTTAGAATCATTTTGAATTATTATATTTTTACAAATATATTATTACAATATTATTCCTAAGTGCTTACGAATGCAATTGACAATTTACATAAAAACATAATCTGATATTTTTTTTATTTATGCTGTATACAAACGATGATATACATTTTTTTTTAGTAACTTTATTAATAATATGAAATGAAGTATTGACAGATTTTACAGCTAGCTTAACTGACTTTAAATATTTAACATAAGAATATAATGCATAATATATAAATATAATTTTCAATTTATATACATACCCGGATTTGAAGCGTTAATATGAAATTCACATAAATATTTATTAGGTCCTTTAGAATAATCATATGAATCTGAATCAGCAAAAATTATATCTACATCTAATTCAAAACCTCTATTTGGTATTCCAGATTGCAGAGGTGCTGAAAATGGACTCGAATGAAATGCTACTAACATTTCTGAACCTCTGAAAAATTAGAAAAAAAATAATTATTAATGTAAAATATTTAACAGATTATTATCGATTTGATATTAATCAACAAATTTTGGAATTTAGGTAAACACTATTATCATCAAATCTATTTTTTGTTAATAAGAAAAAGGAAAAGTCTCAAAGAATTGACGTGCAAGTAATATTTCTTTTCATAATAAAGTGATGATCAAAGCAGTTTTTCTTATACACAGGGTTTTAGTTCACCATTCAAAATGATAGATCCTTTTGGTAATAACGAAACTTCATCATCTATAAATTTTTAATAAAAAGCAGTTTAATTTTGAAACTCCAATCAATATATTAATTATTTTTCTAATGTTTATTACATCGAAGATATTAATTGGCAAAATTGTTGATAAAACCCGTAAAAAAAAATAATATTATCTAAATTGCAGAGCAACATTGAAAGCAAAATGTTTATTGTTAAATATTCGATTTTTCCAAAAAAAAAAAATAAATGTATATTTATTGACAATAAATTTTCTTAATATGCAAACTTGCATTAAATATTCAACATTAAAAAAAAATAGAAAGGAAAACATAATATTTAAAAATGAACAACAGCTGTCTTTTTACACTCAGTTCATTCACAGAGCTTTTATAATTTACGTTTTGTAAAGTTTACAAAATAAAAAAAAACATACAAAATTAAAGAAAAGTGTTGTAATATTAACGACAGTTTTCATTTTTTTTTTCTGGTTGAATTGCGAGAAAAAACCACAATAACTGTCAACCGCAAAATTAAAATTACATTTTGTACTTTAAATTTTATTATATATTTTGTTTTATGGTAGAGAGACATCCTTTTAGGGAAAATGAGATAAAAATTAAAAAAAAAGAAATGACACAGGCAGGACGTATATTTTGATTTTGAAAATGTATGTGTCGCAACTATGTATAATTTTTTTTTTTAAAAGCAAAATCTGCATAATTCCTGAGATATTTCAAGAATTTTAAATTTTTTACATTATAATAAATCATTGTTTTCATTTGCCCGTGCCATTTTCATCTGGGAAAATTTACTTAATTAAGATTTTGTATTTTTGATGTGTATTTTTCTTCTTTATTTAAAAAATAGACAATATTAATTTTTTTTTTATATTATATTAAAATTCAAGTGTCATAAATTAAAATAATATTAAAAAAATAGATTTTTTTAGATGGTTAGTGTTACTATTTATTTGTAAATACATACATATATAAATTTGTCTGAAAGCCACTATATGTTGTGTTCTTTTATCTGAAAAGCTATTTTAATGCCGAAGTGTGACAGCCTTATTACAGAAATTTTTTATATTTCGGTATCATCATAAGCAATTGATGTAATGCTTTCTTTTAATTATTTTTCATGTATTTTATATAGTTTTCCCCTATTTTGATACATATAATTTACATTTTCCCTACAACTAGCCTTGACATTTCAATTTCTATCTCTTTAGGTAAGAAATATAATATTTACAATTATAAATGCTTCATCTTCAATTATTGTGATTCTAAGTATAGAGTAATTACGGGCAATGTGGACCGGTCGGCTAATGTGGACCGGTGCGTTTTCTCAGCTATTTAAATTTAAGTAACAAATCTAAGCATGTGGAAAAATGCACATTATTAAAGAACAAAGAGAAAAAAAATTTCTCATTAAAAACTCATTCAATAAAAAAGTTTTAGTTTGATAGTTGATTTTGGCAAAAAAATTGTAAAAAAAAAGTGAAAACAATTTTTTGGCTTGAAAGTTCATTTATTATTCAATTTTAAAATTTAATATTTTTTTGAACAGAGTAAAACAAACAGCATTCGAAGAAGTCTAATAAATATTATTAAGTCTAAGTTTTTCATATTTTTCAATTTTTTTTTTTGTGACGATAACCAATGCGGGTAATGTGAACCACCCAATGTCGGTACTGTGGTACACTGGTCCACATTAACCGCATATTTTGTATTTTGAAAATGACCAAGAAAACTCCCTAATTTAAAGCTAGTCCACTTTACCCGATGCTATGGTCCAAACTAACCGCACGTTATCTAAAACTGGCGTTTTGGACTTTTTCCACATTTTAAGTTATAATTATTGAATAACATGAGATTTTTGTTTTTTCAACTAATTTTTGTAACGGATAAAGACCAAAGCTTCAATATGTACCTTTGGTTAAAAAAATTGGGAAACAACAACGAAAAGGTGCAGTGGTCCACAATACCCGTACTTCCTCTAACGTATAAATGCTAGACAAAATCCAGATTCTAAAATAAATATACCTAATATATTATTTTCATAAAGTTCAATAACATTATTTTTTATAGAGAAAATCTTTTCTTTTTTTTTTTAGAATTTTCTATGTCTCGTGAATACATAAAATAAATTTAATTCATCAAATTTAATGGCATAGCAATAAAATATAATTTTATTATTTTATATTTTTTATCTTCAAAATATATATATTAAAAAAAAAGAAAAAACAAAAATTTTGCGCCTTAATAAATAATTCAAAATGGTTTTCCGAGAAATATCTAATCTGTGTGGGTTTAAAATTTTTAGTAAAACATAAGGTGAGATGAAACAAATTTTATGCTAAAAATAAAAAAGATTGTCAAATTTTGTAAATTTTTTTTTTTTATTTGCCACACAAGACCGAGAGTAAATGTACAATAAATAAATTGTAGACGGACATAATTTGACATTTAAGTTTTGTATTATTTTTTTTTTTTGCTTTTATATCAAAATCTTCCATTTCATCTATTTCAAAGTAAACTTTAGATAGATGGTTTTTTTAAAAAAAATAACTTTACGTAAGATTTCGGTAAAATGTCAAAAAATGATAAACTCGGAAAAAAAATGTATAAATAAAAAAAGAAGGCTCATATATATGTAGTTAGTTTCTCTCAACTGACTCTATTAGCAATTTTTTTTTATACAAAAAATTTCACAGCATAATAACAATTACAAAAAGAAAAATAAATAAAAAGATAATTACGATTTTTAGGATGGTTCAAAGTATACATAATTGAAATTGTACTCCTCTTAAACCTCCCTTTTATTATTATTATTATTATCTGTTTTAAGTATCAAAATCCATTAGTATATTTTTATTCTTATGTTGCATTATAAAATAAGGAAAATTTTTTTAATTGTTTATGGGAGTTATAACATTTACTGCTTAATTTTTTGAAAATATAAATAAAAAGAATAAAAAAAAAAAAATTATTATTTTGTTTTTATTTGAAAAATTATAAGTAAAGTTTTGCCTGTCATGGTAATTTGTGTAAGATGTGTTTTTTTTTGGTTTGTACACATTTTACAAAAAAATATATATATATTAATAACCAAAAGAGGTAATTATTTATGTTTACAAAAGTAGTTATTTTAATCCTCAGGAGATATTACCCTGGGGATTTTATGACTAGTTTTTTTTTACGGCAAGTGTTGCTGAAAAATGTCAGAATAAATGAAGAAATAATTCAAAATGTTGTATTTATACAAAAATTTCCCTTCAAAAAAAGATGTTTTGAGATAAAATTTTTATAACTATTAAAATTGTTTGATAAAATCAATTAAGTTGATAGAAATTCACAACAAATCAGAATCATTAATCAAAAGAAATTACTTTCAAATTTTTTGCAAATAAAATATATAAATTAACAAAATTTAGTTTTTTTTTTTTATCAAAGAAAAAAAATGGTATTTTCTGTCACAACGATGGACACGGACAAAATAATAGGTACGTGGGAAAATAATTTTTTTCTTCCCTTCATTTCTTTTTTTTTCACAAAGTAAACACAAAAAAAGCATAACGATTAAGAAAAACTTTTTATGAAAATTTTATACAAAAAAAAAAAAAAAAAATCCAATAATAACAATAACCAAAAAGGATAATATTAACAGACCAAAAATTCTGAAACATAAAAGAAAATAAAAATAAGACGTACACAACAAAAAAAAAATTCGTTTTTTTTTTCTGCTAAAAAGGAACGATTAGGACTCTTTGCCCTCAGATATTATTTTCCTAAAATCTTGTTTCTTTTGTCAATAACACCTACAACCTATTTAGATTGGTTCAAAAAAGTGTAAGTATATTTTAGAAAAAAAATTCTTTTAAAAATTTGCGGTTGCTTGCGGCGCTTAACAGTGAAAATTTCTAATTTCGATACTGCTAACAGCAAAGTGTTTAATATGTCTGTACAAAATCAAGATTCTTTAACGATCAAATGAAATTTCTTAGACAAACATAACTCAAAAAGTTTGAAATTAATTTGTAACAAAATATTCAAAATAACTTGTAATATTGTATATTTATTATTAGTAAGACCACGATGAAGTGAACGTTTTATTCACAGAAAGCACGACACATATTAATTTAAAATATTAATTTTTTTTAAATTAAAGTATATTTTAAATTATTTTATATTTTATAAAGCTGGTCGAAAAGTTAGGCGCAAAAAAATGTTTACAATCTTTTTATAATTATTTCTTCATATTTGACTATTGACTATTTCGTTTATTATATACTAGTCGAAATAACCGGCTTCGCACGGTAGTACAGAATTTATAATACTATCAAAACACTTTAATCCAGATTTTGTGCAATAAAAAAAACGGAATTTCAGAATTTGTTACATAGCCCCTTTCGCGGAAACTCAAAACCTCGGGTTTTTTAAATAGGCTTTTCGGATCCAACGCTACTACATTTTATAGGAATATACCTAAATTGCACAACCGGCTTCTAAGGTAGGCTCCCGTCGGGGAGTTCTTAAGTTCAAATCGGTCCAGCGGCTTAGGCGTGATTGAGAACAGAGAAACAGAGAAACAGAGAAACAGAGAAACAGAGAAATAGAGAAACAGAGAAACAGATAATTTTCATTTTTATATATTAGATATATATATAGTCAAAGTTTGTAAGCAACTATAGTAACAAGAATAATATTAAAATTAATTTTGACCTACAGATTCAATATTTAAAATCGGAAAATTTTCTTTCGCCAGAAAAGGGAATTTTTTTTTTGCCATATAAATCGTGAACGCACTTCTAGTGTCGAGTCATTCTCAAACCACCCTAACAGTTTTAATATGAGTGTTTTCATTAAATTTTCTTCTTTTTTTTTTACCTCAAAATATTTTCTATATTTTTTATTTTATATAAAAAATTTTTTTTTTATATTTTTGTTGGTTAGGTTTAAGTTTTTTTTTTTTTTCTTATGAAAAATTAAGTAAGTAGTTACTTATTGTTATTATGTATACAGTGTGTATATGCATACATATATTTCAATGTATGGTCTTAAGGATAGCTCTGCAGGTGGATTATAATCATTTTATACATCTACCCAACTATTATATTATTTAAAGGAAAGAAAAAAAAATAATGGCAAGGAAGTTTTCTTTTTCCAGAACTTTAAGGGAAAAAAAAAAATAAAATAAAAATATGAAAGAAGAAAAAACCAGAAAAATATACAAATTTTTTTATTTTATTTTATTTTATTTTTTTTTTTGTTTGCTGGATCTTTAGAAATTATAATGTTTTATGGTTTATTATCCTAAATATCCTGCTCGCGGTATGGGAAACAAAAAAATAAAACCTTTATTATTAGACGTACATACATAATCTGTATAATTTTTCATTTTTCTTTTAAAGGAAGGTTGCAATTTTTTTTTTTTTTTTTTAAATAAATTGTTTATTTCATGGATCGTTGGTTACAATTTGAGATGTTTGCTTTAAAAAAAATTATAATAACAATAAAACGATTATAATAAATATAAATATATGTATAATATATAAGTTATTATATATTATGGACAATATATTATTTATTAAGTATGAGCATTATGCATTAGTCAAAATATTGACAAAGTATTAAGCTAAGAAAAAAATTTAATTTTCCGCCAAAAGTTCATAGTGTAAATAAATCATTTACCTAATCACTGTATACAAATATTTCTATATAATGATTCTTTTGAAATGATTATATACCCTGAACAAAATTGTACAAATATTTTTGGAAATTGGTTCTATAGCTTTTCTATATTATTCTACAATTAGACCCCAAAAGAACATTTATCTGGTCATTAAATTATTTAACACCCTATATATATATATTTAGGGAATAAAAAAAAAACTGTTTTATTGTCATAAATTAAGTACCAGAATATTTTTTTTTTTATTATCCTTTGAATTAAGACATTAATGTCTATGCTTACATAAATAAAAGAATTTTCCGCAAGTAACTACTATTAATTTTATAATGTGATGGAAATTTATTTTGTGACAAATAATAAAAATAAATTTTTTTTTATATTTTTTTCATGAATTCCTTTAGGCAAAAAGACAAAATTTCTAACGAGGATAATTTTAATTTTGACAATAAATTTGTTAATAACTTAAAATATATATAATGATGACTTAATTAAATTGAAGTCAAATTTTCGTTTAACAAAAATTGACTTAAAAATCCTAGGCATGCAATTGGAACTTTAATAAAATGTATAGATTCCCTTGATAGCCGTCATGGTGTAGCGGAATCGTCCTTATCCTATGGCATGTTTGGTCGTGGGTTCGATTCCCACCTCGGACTGGAATTTGTGTTAATTTTTAAATTAAGTGTTTGTGTTGTTTTTTGAAAATTGCAAAAATTTTCCCAATTAAAGGACCATATTTTCTGTAAATCTGTTTAATAATTTTCTTTAATTATTAAAATTGTTAATGAAATTTTCCAAATTGTGGAAAAATGGTTAAATAAAAACTATATATAAAATAAAATTCAATTACAAGAATCGAAAGAAAAACAATAAAAAAACGAATTTACATATAAAGCAAATAATTGAAATTTATGTAAATAAAAATAAAACAAAAATTTACGTAATTTTTTATTTTATTTTATTTTTTTTTTTTCAATAAAGTCATTCCGTATACGATTTTCAAATAAAAAACTTTATTTCAAAAATAAAATTTCCATTATTTTATTTATCACTTTTTTTCTATATTTTGTATTCAGATTTTTATGTTTTAATCAAATAAATATAAGAGAAAAATTATAAATAATGCACTTTCCAGGTGTTTCATACATGTTAATCCCCAAATCTTATATAAAAGTTGTTGCTTTGGAAATAAAATTTCACTTTGGTTGAATTCAAATTCGAAAAAAAACATTTTTGAACATTTTTAGACCAAATTTATTGGTATGCCAAATTCTTCCTCGTTTTTTAAGAATTTTTCACAATTTAAACCGTTTAAGATTTTAATTTCAGAACTAACTACCTAAAAATCTTATTTATTTTAAGTCATTAATCATAAATTAAAGAAAAAGAAATATAAATTTCTTATATATTTACCGCGATACAACTTTTGGTAACCAATCACCACCACAATATTTTGCTAAAACTGGATCATTTGTTGAACTGCCATCATAAAATATTAAATGATCTCTTTCACCTGTACAGTCTGACCATGCACGTATTGACCTCGATGTTTTATTAAAACTTGCTATCGACCTGAAAAAAAAAATGAAATAAAAATTAAATGAAAAATTGCATTTAAATTGCCTTTTTTGATAACTTTTTTCAGTTTCTTCAAATCAGATTGAAGTAATATTGTGTAAAATTTAACAAAACAATATATACACATCATAATAATGACTTATGCATAACAAAAATTCGACATATGACTTCCAATAAGATGATCTTAAAAAATTTTAATTCATAAAATGTCATAAAGTGGTGGCTTATAGATTTCTGATTAATCTAAATATTTACGTTCAAAAATATTTCAAGGATTTATTTGTGACTAAACTAAACGAAATAATATAGAATACGAACTTATTTTAACCTACAGATTTTTCCATTTATATTTAGTATACTTTCTTTCTATTTCCTGAAAAGGTTATTCACGTTATAATTTGCATAAATTTAAAATCAATTTTATGATTTACATGGAAGCGAACTGAATAATTGGTAAATTTATTAATTGTTTAAATTCCAATTCGTGGTTTAAATTATTTTGTTGTTTGTAACTTGTACATATACACATATGAAACCAAAAAAACAAACATTACCAATTTGTTTATTTTGTTATTGGCAAAAATAATAAATTCAAAAAATTATTATTTTTCGTCGTAGTGTTATTTTTGTATGATGATAGTCAGTAGTTGCACTTAATTTTGAACAAAATTATACTTATAAAATAATGGTATAAATTGGAAATTTTCACCCTTTATTTAATCATAAAAATGGCACATAAAATATCGTATGAAATTTCCTTTATATGTTGCTAAAGTTTTTTTGTTTTTTTTTTTTTTGAATTCAGAAACTTTGACTTTTGGTCACATAAAATGGTCAGAGATTAAAAGTCATAAATTTATGAAAAGTTTACCATACTAATTATTTAATCTAAAAACGAATAATTTTTGAAAATTTTCCATTAACCTATAAAACCGATTAATTTTGAACATTAACATTTTGCTGAACTTGAAATTGAATTATAACTATATAACTTTATACTTATTGGTTGAACTTTTTGATTCATACTAGCTTCTTTTTTTTTTAATTATATGTAATACTATTTATTTTCCTCATATTTTGTTTCTATATATATTTTATTTTATTAAAGTAGAATTTTTGTGGTAACAAGGTTTTGAGATTTTGTATGTAAGTATTATTTTAATTTTATAATTTTTTTTTTTCTTAACATTAGAAATTCTTGTTTTTAATTTTTATAATTTATGGTACATTGAACTCTTTATGCGATTTACATTAAAACTAAAGCATAACAACATTATGTATAAAAAATATAGAATTTAAGAATTTTTTACATTGAATTAAAAATATTATAAAATTTCCCAATGCCAAGTATTCAAGCTTTAGAATTTTAGTTATACACTCAATTAGTTATAATTTCGAATAAATTATTTTCAATTATAAATTTTAATTAATTTTTTTTTTCGTACCTAATAATTTTAAATTAAAACCAAAAAAAAAATTTTTCTTTGAAGAAATTCCAACACGTAGAATTGATTAACCAAAATTTTAACTAAAAATATTTAATTAAAAAAATTTAAATACATTTTATATGTGTTACCCAACCCACCTTATAATTTTTTATTTCTTATGTGATGAAAAAGTATAACACCAACATCACACATATAAAACCAGGAAGTTTGTAATTTGAAATTATAACGATGCGACAGACTTTAATATCACCGCATCATCAGCTTTAGCAAGTAATGAATTTTTAGTGAATATTTTTTTTGCAAAAAAAAACTCTTTTAATTAAAAAAAGATACTTAAAAATATAAATTACATAATTTTTTTTTCCAAAATTGATGCACAGACTAACTTTAGTTCGGAAAAAAGGTTAAAAATTACTTTAAATTTTTTTTGTAAATGTTTTTAGCCGAAAAAGACTAAAATCTTTTTTTTTTTTTCATTAATAAGATTTGAATATTAAATAATTTTATTATACCAAGTCTTCTAGTGTTATCTACGTAATAGCTTGTTTAAGTTTACACTTAGATAATTTAACATGTTCGGACAACGAACATGTTCCGTTGGTGTTTTTGATGTTGTTTTTTCATAGTAAAAAAATTAAAACAAAAACAGGTTCTTCAACAGGTTTCTACAAAAACATGTTAATTTTCAGGGATGAATGAGTAATTTTTGAATAATATTTTGTTAGACAATATTCAGTATGCATTAATTTTTGACTTTAAAATTTTATAAAGGTGGAGATACACTCATGATAAATGACGCGCGAGTTCTTAACCTTGACACAACTTCATATATTTTAACTTTTTTGACCGCGTCAGTTCCTTTCAGCTTATCTCCGATATTATTTGAAATTTTTTATCTGACAGAGTTAAACATGTTAACATACGGAAAACATCGTCTGAACGGTCGATTTTCCAAAGATGTTTAACTCCTTTCGAACATGTTAAATTAGCGAAGTGTGAACAAGGCATAAGTTAAAATCAAAATGATTCAAGTTTCAGGCCTTCAATATTATAAATATGTACGTACAATTTTGAAAAATTTAGAGCATAAATGAAGTACGGGGCTTATTTTAATTATTTCGATTTAGGATACTTTCTTTTCAAGATACCTCAGCCACAATTATCATTATACGAATACAATTTAGTCATATGCACAAATATAACAATTTTCATCAAAATCCAAACCCAAGTCCAAGTCATCTGTCTATTCAAAATTTTTGGTTGAGAGCCTCCAACTCGGAAACCTAAAATGGTGGAATCTCAATTTTTAGTCGAGGAGAAAGTGAACGAAATAACATATGTTTTGGCTTTGAAAATCGCTCGACTGGTTCAAAAGTCATAAGTATTTTAGTAGCGGACGGTAGGACGGAAATTTATTGAAAACATACAATCTATTTTTTCATTTTTGATGGAACTCGGGATAAAAAAGGGGAATAAATGAAATTTAATAAAAGTGTTGAAAAAAAATTGTTAATGAAAGTCTGAAATAAAAAAAAAAAAATTACTGCATAACACATTCATTTTTATTACATAAAATATAAATTTCCAAGTACCTATCTTTTTTAACTTTTTATTTTTTTTATTTTGGATGCAATTTACAAGCTCAATTAAACTTATTCATTTGAATTTTTTTTTATTCTGAAAAATGTTATTTTAATTATAAAATTGAGTATAGTTACTTATTCCTTTGTAATTTTATATATAGTTAGTCATTCAAAAATATAGTTAATTAAATTGAATTTATTTAATTTTAACAATTTATCAATGAGTGGTTATGGCCAGCTATTGAAAAATTATTGAGACTGGAAAAATATTTTGACTTATATTTTTTTTTTTTATTGTGTTTTTGTTTTTTGTTGTTGAAATTTATTATAATTTTTGTAATTAATATAAAAATGATTTGGAATCAAATCGATACTATTTCCCGAGTATAGTCAGAAAATTGCATTAAAAAATATAGGCGCTAAAAGATATCAACATTTTAATATAACTTAATGTGTTTTATACACCTATCAAAAAGGACATACTTATAAAATAAAACAAAAAAGAATGTATACATAAATAATTTCTAGTATATATTTAGAACAGAGGTGGCCAACCCGCGTCCCGCCTTGAACATTTTTCCGGCCCTCGAGATTCATCACACCTTTACAATATATATTTATTTTATAATGCTCAAAATCAATGTATGGTATTTAAAAAAAAATATTAGCATACAAAATAATTTTATATGTATCCCGCGGAGTTATGACGCATTTCCGAAGTGGCCCGCAAGAGAATTTGGGTTTGCCATCCCTGATTTAAATATACATATATTACTAAGGTTTTTCTTTAAATATACTATGATCGAAAATTCTTAAAACAAAAAAATAAAAATCACTTCCAAACACATTTCTTCTTTTTTGAAGATTTTTCAAATAAATATTAAATTTTAAACCACTCGAACATAGAAAAATTATACTTCAAAAGAGTCTTGAAATAAATTCCAAATCGAAGGATCTTATTTTACATTTCAAAAGGATATGTGATGGACATTAGAGAAACAAATGCAATGGAAATAATAGGTATAGTAATATGTTTTTTTTTATGAGAAACCAGTCTGATGAACAAAATAATAGAATCTTAAATTGAAAACTTATTTACTATTATAATTTATCAAAAACAAAAAAAATAAGTTTTTCGTTGAAATTGTGTTATTCTGATTTCTTGAGGAAAGTGATAAGTTCTTTTGCAAAAGAATAAATAGTTTCAAAAATAAAGTCAACATTGATTCTTTTCTGTAGAAGAAGTTTCATTAATATCCAACTATTTCCAAAGTCTACAAAATTTTCATTATAGAATAAGATAAATCAGATTTAGTTTAATATATATTTAAATCCTGCTGGAAATTTTTCCCTATATTTATTGTTTGTTTTTTATTATTTGGACAAAAGTCTAATTTCAAAAAAATAAAAGTTAAAAAAAATACTATGGGCTTTATTTCCTTGTCTTTTGAAATGGAAATAATATGTCCGTAGTATATGGACTTTAAAATAAAAATAATAAAATTTAAAACTTTCTGTTTCAACATTTTTTATTTTGTTTTATTACATAATTTAATTTTTTTTTTTTTTGTATCATTTTTGAAACAATCAGCTTCAGTTTAACTTCAATAATAAAATAATAAATTCCATTCATTTCGTTTTTTTGTGTTTCCCCCAATATGATAGAAAAATTTGATAAATATGGAGGAAAAAAAAAAGTTTGACCTATTTATGGTTCATTGAAGAATACAATTATAAAAGTTTTTTTTTTTTGCAAGTTAAATGAATTGTTTATCTCTTTTATTCATTCATATAAAACAAAATTAATAAATTTTTATTATTACATTTACTTTTTTTTATTTTTTTTTTGTATAAACAAGGATTGGAGTAATAAAAATTAAAATTTCCAAATTTTATTCAGTTTTTTTCAGGACATAATATTATTTATGGTCATTATTGAGAAAAAATTACTATGATCCTGGTTTAAATTCTCATTTTAGACTGCTTTCCATCAAAAATGACTGCTGGGTCTCACTCAACATGGATTTCGATGAAAATTAGTATATGAGTAGATGTCAGTAGAAGAAAAAATGTTTAGCTGACGATTATGATCGATATCTTGAAAGTTCAGTATCTTAAATCGAAATGTTGAAAATGCACAAGAATAACTTTAAAATAAATATAGCATTGAATATAATTCAAAGGAATGGAAACTTTGTTAATTTGGTACAAAAAAATAATCAAATTTTATCATTTTCATTTATTTTTCCAAAATTTGTTTCATTGAGCTTTCTGTATATTGATAATATATTGTCAGAACATATTTGATTCATTATTTTAAAAATGTTATTTTTATGCTGATTTTGTATATCTACCTAAGCATAATAAAGATTCTTTCTTAATCAAAACAACACCCACAATTTGTGTTTTTTATTTTTTGTTTTATTTTTTATTTTATTTTCTAAAACAAAAGATTCATAAATTTCATTCTGATAAAAAGAAATAAAATTTTTCTACAACCCACAAAAAAAAAACAACAAACAAATAATCGCAAAACTCATATCTTTTATATTTTATGTATTTTTTTTTTTTTTTGAAAAATATTTATTACATAATTTGATTTGAATAAAAATCAGTTTAGACTTTCTCAAAAACATGTATATATGTACATTATGTAATATATAAAAAAGGAGAAAAAGAAAAAAAAAATTATAATTGGATCAAACTGATATTTTTTTAATACGATTTTTCTTCTTTTTTTTTTTTTCTTATTTTATTTTCATATGTTATAATCAAAAAGAAATAAAATGAACCCTTTTTAAAAGCATTATAATTTATTTATATTTGCATGCAAGATTATCTTGTAACATTAAAAATCTATTTATGTATTTTTTCTTTTTTTACAGCATATTTTTTGCTCCAAAAATATAATAAAAAATGTTTTTTTTTTCTTAATTTTTAATATTCAATTTTAATTTCATACAAATGACAAATAAAATAATTTTATTTAAAAAATTCAGTTATGACTTTTTGTCGCTAATATTCTCGTTCATCGGAATCAGCTGTTCAAAATAGCTTAATAAAAATTTGTTCAAAACCATTCTTTACTAGTGGATTATTATAAAAAAAATGTTGAACTTATTATTTTCATTTGGAAAAACGTGTTCTGAGCACATCTCTGGAAGCGCCATACCCTTACATACAAATGTTTACAATAACTATAGTATGAGCGGTTTTGTGTGCTTTCAAATCATAGACAAATATAATTATATAATTACGATTTTATATAAGATCTTAAATATTTTTGTGATTTTTCTTATTTGATTTTACTAACAAAAATTTAATAAAACAGTCAGTTTCCCTGTTCGTAAGTATGCAGTCGAAAATCATCAAAGTCCTTTGGCTACGTCAATTTCTATGCCTTTCTATCTAGGTATATATTTTATCTAACATTTTTGATAAAAGCAATTCTATAAATAACACCTAAAAACCATCACAGTTATTTTGTCCTTACTTTATATATTTCATAATATTTCTTGTACTAAAATGTTAATGAAAACTAAATCCAAATAATGACTTTATTTAAAATTATTCAAATGTTATTTATTTCATAAATTAAGTGATATCAAATTTTTTTTTATTATTGACTTACCTTTTTACTAAAGCTTTATGCTGATTTTCCTGACTAACAGATATCATTGCATGTTTACATGTAGGAACTTCTTTTTGCCGAATTGTCCAATAACATGTTACATTTCTTGGATACATTCCAGGATAATTGGGACTTTGTAGACGACAATTTTTTCTATAACATTCATCAAATTGTCTTGTGCAATATGTGCCTGGGGTAACTCGTCCTAATTCTAATAGTTTATCTGGTACTCCATATCTGTTATATATTTGTTTTTTTTTTTTTTCCAATAATGAAAAATATGAAAAAAAAAATATATATAAAATAAAAAATAAAAGAAAATTTAGTTTTTATAAAGAATATAATGTACATATATATAGACAGTTTTGATTAAATAAATTTTTTTTTGTAGATATTTTCTCTTCAAGTCCTTAACTATATGATAAAAAATAATAATAATAATATAGATTTATGTCTACATTATATTTTTAATTTTAAATATATTTTGAATAATTTGCATACTTATAGGAAAAAATTTATTATTAGAACTATATGATAATTTTAATAATTTTGAGGAAAAAATTTCATTAAACAATTCTCCTTTAAAAAAAAGGAGAAAGTTTTCCTTTTTTTTCTTCCTATCGCAAACTACAATTAGGATAAAATAATCAATGTGATGTGAAAATATGTAATTTCTATATAATCTATATACATTTCATTTACATTCATTTGAGAAAGAAAATTTAGAAAGATAAAATAACAAAAAATTTCAATAATGTAAATTTTTCTGAATTAATAAAAATTCTCAAAGAAAGTTCCATTAAAAAAAATATATATTTAACATCTATTGTGTATATACATATTTTAAGTATAATATTCTCCGAAATGCATTCTCATTGTTAAAAAAAAAAAAATTAAGAATTCAAGGATCATAACCATATATTGCATGTTATGTACATTTTAAAGGTATACATATCCGAAACTATTATCATTATTTGCGAAAATTAATTTTTTTTTTTTATGATTGTAGAAAATCGATATATAATTAAAATATCAAAGAAAAATTAAATGAATCAGTGGAGTATGTATATAAATTTTCATAAGACCTTCCATATGTATAGAGAATTATCCTATTTTTATTCCAAAATCATCATGAACTGAATTAAGAAAGTATATATATGTATTTCAAATATAATAATGTATGTCTATGCGAACATGAAGGATATTATTCTTTGTATAATTAAATTTTTTTTTTTTAATTGCATTTATGTATGTTCATATGTTCAATAACAGATGTTCGCCAAATAAATATGAAAGAAAATTTAAAATAGATTTAAATATGATATATACGGTTAGAATTTTAAATACATTTAACCGTCCTCGTATAAAATGACATTCCTCTGTAATTCGACAAGATGAAGAGAAATGCCACTGACGGTAACATGAGATTAGGAATCAAAGGGTGCTTAAGGTTTTTTGTCATTCGAGGATTCAAATTTATCAAGGTAATTTTTTAAAACTAAGGAAGGAATCGAATATGGTTTTTGTCATCATAAATAGTTATTTATAATTTTTCGTTAAGGGATCTCTAAATTATGTAAAGATTACCTATTTTTTACGAATATCTATATTTGTTTATTTGTTAGGTATTTCCAAAATTATTAAGTTCAATATTACATGCGGAATGGTAAATATTTTTAACACAAACTATCAAAAAAAAAGACTAATTAATTACCTAACTAAAGCATCAGATTGACTGATAAATTTATATCTTATTCTAAATTCAAATGAATTGTCATCAGGCTGGATTGGCGGATGAAAAACCTGTAACAATAAAAAAAATTTAGTATTTATTATTTTATATCAAGGGATTTTCAATAAAATATTGAATGACAAGGTCCAAAGTTGAATCATGAAGTCCAATTATAATTATGAACCAAAATGTCGGATTATGAAAAAGGATATCGAAATATAAAGTTAAATAAATATGAATTCAAAGTTTGGGCTTATAACTTTTTCACCACATTTATTTAATCTTGAGTTTTTGATTCATTCATATTTTTTTTTTTTTTAATATATCGTATCCTCTTTATTTTACAAATACGATTCATACATGCTTGCGCTAAATAAGAGTAGAAAAAAGATAACAATGAAAATGATTCGTTTTTCTTCATTTTTTTTTTGCCTTTTTTTCATTGATACTACTTTGTCTTTTCATTTTTTACTTCAAAGCCTCATATTTGTCAATATTTTTTTTTTTTCGAATAAAAGTACTTAACCACGTACATTGAAGCGAAAAAAAAAATAAAAGAAAATTTACAACAAAATGAAAATTTTAAATGTATATGAAATAAAAAATATATATATTTTTTGTAATAAAAAAGAAAAATCTATAAAAATGAATAAATTATTCATCATTGGAAAAATGAGAACAGAAAGAGGTCCTCCTATATACATTTTCCACATTTTTTCTTAATAAAATAATAAAAAAACAAAACAAAAAATCAAAATATAATATAAAATTAAACAAAAAAAAAAAAAATAGATTTTTCACATAAAAACAGACGTGTTAATTACTCACAAAAATTCATAACATAAAAAGGAAAAAAAAAAAAAGTTCCTATGTATACACTACATAACACAACATCTAAAAATGGAGCCTTAATAACCGTGATTAAAATAAGAAGAAAAAAAAAAAAAAAACTGAAAAACAAAAACTTTTAATGGTGATACATTAAAAAGATATTTTTATGCTTCGTCGTCGTAAATTTTGCACTTGGGATTGAGAGACAAAAAAAAAAGTATACCCCCTAAGTACAGAATTTAAAGGTCAATGATACTTCTAGTTGTTGTTCCCTTTTTTTCATATTTTATATATATACTTATATTTTATTTTGAATGTGAACATAAAAAAAAAATAAATTAAAAAATATTTTTTTTCCCGCAATCCTTTACAAAAAATTTAATACATAAAAACTAACAAGATATGCATAAAAAAAAATACTTTTTTTCTGAGAGTAAGGTGACGGAATCAGATTTCAACTTCCAAACAATTTCGAAGGACTCTAACCAGCGGCGGACTGGCACCAAAATTCGGCCCGGCAATTTCAAAATTCGTTGCAATATGTCACGTCTTTAAAGTCTTTTAAGAGCGTTGTAATGAAATTTGCTTAGAAAATAATAAATTTCCTAAATCTAGCTCATTATAATTTAAAAAATAAGCTTATGTAAAATTTCTATGCATCTATGTTCTATATCCCAATCAAAAAATCTGAGTCTATAGTACGATTCAAATCACTTGACCAATGAGCTTTTAAGAGAGGGTAAAATTTGAATAAAATTATTATACAAAAATTGCATGAGCTTTTTTCTTAAATAATTTCCCCTAAATTTTGTATGCATTTTTTAATGGAAAGGGAAAGCTTTACATAACGGATTGGTCAAGTGATTTGAATCGTACTATACCTCTGTGTATGAAGAAAAATTTATTTTCTACTTTTTCTCAGCTTTGTTTAAAAACTAGTTTTTTATTTATTTTTATTTTCTGTCTTTTTCACGTTAAGTAAATTGTTTTTACAAATTTTTCTCGATTTTTCATGAAAGTTTTTATGGTTGTTGAGGATTTATCACTAATCATACCGATGAAAATTTTTCTGATGATTTTCCCGCTTTTCCGGGTTTTCCATGGAGTTTTCCACAAAAGCAACTTTATACAACTCATTACGCTCTACAACTTTGTCTCAGATTGCAAAACGCTCAAACGGAGAAACTCCGGAAAAGCGTTTTACCTGAATTCTCCTAGATTTTTTCTGCAAGTTTTCACCATTGTCGGAGAGAAAGTAATGATGGCAGTTAATAGGTAACTTGATCCTGCATAATTTAGAAAACTTTTTTACCGGAAATTTTTTCGGAAAAATCGGAAAACTCTGCATTTTTCCTGAAACGGATTTATCACTAATCAAATTTGTACCAAATTTTCAAATGATTTTTCCGGATTTTCCGGGTTTTCCATGAAAATTTCTGGTTCAAATTTTGATAGATTCAATTGTCACGCGACGTGAACCTGTGTGCCAACTTTCAGCTCGCTGTGATGACGAAAAGCGGGTCTACGAGAGTGTTGAAAATTGTCAAAATACAGACAGACAAATTCGTGTACGATTTAATAATAATTGTGGACTCAAAAAGGAAACTAACACTTATTTAAAGAAATAAATCTTATGAAATCGGCCTCAACAATTTAAATATGTAATTGTTTAATTTAGAGAATTCCTTCTTGGATAATCAAATTATTAAAATATTACATTTAATTCTAGATTCATAAGCTTGTAAAGAATATATAATATTAAAAAAACTGTCGGCCCACCGGGCATTTGCCCGGTATGCCCGACTGCCAGTCCGCCGCTGACTCTAACTCTTGTAGAGAATCGCTTGTAATAAATTTCCCGTAAACACAGTGAATGGATAAACACTGTTTACTCTCGTATTATAAGCTTCTATGTACATTAAAAATGTGTTGCTTAAGGTTCTAAATTCTCAACATCTTTATGTCTTCATAGACATTTTTTATTAGAATCAAACCATTGATATGTACACAGAACGAAATCTTAGCTTAAATCATCCGTCTTCAATGAATAATTCAACATTCTCTATATCTACATAAAGTAAATGAAAAATAATAAAGGGCAATATTTGTATGTTTTAACACTTTTAAAATATGAGAATATATAAATTTTTTTTTTTTTTCATATCATTACCTTTTTGAATAATTCATATAAGTTAAATATAAAAGAAAAAGGATAATTAAACGTTATAAAAGGTATATATACTTAAGCACAGAATAGGTCTACAAAAACTCCTTAGATTCGAAATGTGCAAAAAAATAGTCGAAGGAAATGTATCTATTTCTTTTTTGTTTGTAAATAGGTAGAAATTTTGAATATTTTTGGTAATTTTTAAATAAAGTCGATTAAATTATCGAATAAATGAAATCGATAAAATTATTATTATTCATTGTTTAAATTTAAAAATTAATGAAAACTATATGTCATATTATAGTTTTTGCGTTAGCAAAATGCTTGATTTCGAAAATAAGCTTTTCTTGTCTTAACAAAAAACGAAATTGTGAATCACCCTAATTTATAATATGACCAATGTTTGACTTTATTAAGAACTTTTAATGTGCATAGGAATATATGCATAGCAACAACATATTAGAAATATTTTCTCAAAAAGGAAGTTAAAGGTATTTATTTTTTTTTTTTTAATTTCACTTTTTACAACTTTAACATAAAAACTTTATATCAGTTGAATATTAAAGAATAAAAATACAAAAAAAAAACTAAATTATTTATTGCATTAAAAATTTATTCACATTCATGCGTACTTTTCGATTAACTTTAAATAATTTATATGTTTTACATGTTATAAAAATTGTAATTCTACAAGTATTATGTAAATTACAAGTTCAAAATAAAACACTGAATCCTTAAAAGAAAATATTTTAATATAAAATATAGTTGTTGTTGTTGTGAGAAATTTAACTTCATATAATTTAAAATGAATTTAAAAAAAAATTATTTCTTTCAGGTCATTATATTAAGTTTTTATAGTTGATAGTTTGTTAAATGCAATTTAGAAAATCATAAAAATTTATAATTTTTTAAAGTTAGATATTTTCATTTTAAAAGGGCCCATATTGATGAGACTTAATTTCGAAGAAATCACAATAAGATTAAATTCCAACATTATTTTCGTTTACCAACACTTTTCTAAGGAAATATCGAAATGATCTGAGTTTGCTTCTTTTTTTTTTTTTTTAGCATAAAATTTCAAATTTTCTAACTGTTCAAACATATGCAACATAAAATTAATTTATACTTTGAGGAAAAAAAAAAATTGCGAAAATTGCAAATCATTTTTCGTTAAAAAAAAAACACAAATAATAAGAATCTTATATCCTTTTAGAAAATTGTAGTAAAACAGGATTGGTATATATATGTAGTAAAATAAAAACTGTATTATCACAATTTCCTGATAAAAGCAGAAACGAAAAATTCTCATTAATAATTCACTTTATTAGTAAATCAAAGTAAAGATAATCTTTTTTGCATGAGATATGTTTTTTTTTTCTTTTTTTTATAAGTTTATAAGGAGTATTAAAAATAAAATATTTACATATTAAATACATCACAAAATGGAATTAATTTTTTTTTTTTTAATTTAATATTATTTAAAAGAATTTTTCTCTTTTCTAAAATTAAAATGCTTTTGAATGAAAAACCTGTTTCAAAGGACTTTCAATCTTTAAATAATATCAAACTTATAAATATCTAATCCTTAAATATTTTAAATTAAATTTAGTTTTCGTACAAAAAAAAATTTTTGAAACCCATTTTTTTTTCTTCTAAATAATCTTAATTGGCTTTGGTGGCATTATCGACTTTTCTGGTAATGTCATCAAGTGATTATTCTAATAGAATTTTTCGTCTTTTAAAAACAACACAAACACTTAGATCAAGTGGACAATTGAAAAATTCACACAAATTCCAACCCGAAGTGGGAATCGAACCCACGACCGAACACACTGTAGGATAATGACAATTCCACTACACCATGACGGCCGACATGTGTATGTATCATTATGATTCAAAGGCTTTAGTAAAACAATTTTTTTCAAATCTATTACTTGTTGTGATTGAAATAAATTACAAATTATATTTTTGCACTCACCTTTACTGATGCTGTTACAGTTGAGGTTTCACTAAAATATAATTGTGGTCCTGAAGCTTTCCCACACCATGATCCGCCTGTGAAAGGTCTACCTAATTCACTTAGCTGAAATAAATAAATAAAACAAAATACATAAATATAATATGTATGCATAGAAGTCAGTTGCAAATAAAAATATGTTTTTTTGACATTTTAGATTTTTGAAAATAAAATAAAAGAGTCAAATTTCAATGAGAATAAAAAACATTGAATGTTCAGGAAAATTTCAGATGTGATATTTTAGGATTTTTCAAACACAAGACTTAGGTATACTTAATATAATAACAAATTTCCATATTTGTAATTTGAAAACAAAGAAATAGAATAATATACATAAACATCATTTCCGCTTTTATCAAAGCTTTGTGTTTTCTGTTTTTAACTATTTATTTAAACAATGTAGTTTCAAATATCATCAAAAATTTTGTTTGTTATATAAAATATACCTAAATATTAAAAAAAGAATTTTATTACCGAATTTTTGTTTCTTCATATTGAATTTTCGAAAATAATAAAAAAAATTGTTTTAATTCATTAACATTTCTCTTGAATATTCTTTCTCTTCATTAATCAAATCACTTATTGCAATGTCTCAATCAAAAAATCTGAGCCCACCTCTGTGAGTGAAGAAAAATTTATTTTCTACTTTTTAATGCGGCTGGCTCTCAGTTTTGTTTGAAAACTCGTTTTTTACTTAATTCTATTTTCTGATTTTTTCACGTTAACTAAATTGTTATTACAAATTTTCCTCGATTTTTCATGCAAGTTTTCATGATTGTTGAAGATTTGTCACTAATCATATCGATGAAAATTTTTCCGATGATTTTCCCGCTTTTCCATGGAGTTTTCCATAAAAGCAACTTGATGCAACTCATTTCGCTCTAGAACTTTGTCTCAGGTTGCAAAACGCTCAAACGCTTCTTTGGTCGGAAAAACTCCGGAAAAGCGTTTTACATGAATTTTCCTCGATTTTTGCTGCAAGTTTTCACCATTGTCGTAGAGAAAGTAATGATTCGAGTTGATAGGGAACTTGATCCTAAATAATTTAAAAAACTTTTTTCCCGAAAAATTTTCCGGAAAACTTGGAAAATTTCAGAAATTTTTTTCGGAAAAATCGGAAAACTCTGCATTTTTCCTGAAACGGATTTATCACTAATCAAATTCGTACCAAATTTTCAAGTGATTTTTCCCGATTTTCCGGGTTTTCCATAGATAGATTGATAGATAGATTGATAGATTGATAGATAGATTGATAGATTCAATTGTCACGCGACATGAACCTGTGTGCCAAATTTCAGCTCGCTGTGATGACGTTAAGTGGGTCTACGAGAGTGTCGAATATAGTAAAAAATATACAGACAGACAAATTCATGTACGAGTTAATAATAATTGTGGCCTCAAAAAAAATTTATTTAGCTTATTAGCTTCGGCAAAAACTTCGACAGGTAGATAAAATGAGGTCCTGATCCTGACAGATTAAATTTACAAATAAAAAATCTTTTAAAATTGTGAATTTCAAGAATATTGGGCCTTCTTCATCCAACATATTTCTGTATTAGATTGTTTTCTAGTGTTTAGGTATATTATTTCGAAATTTTCCTATGTTTGTTAAAAAAAAATGTTTTAACATTGTACTTAAAACTATTAAAGAAGTGGAACTTCATATTTCTTATTAGCCTTTAGAATTGATGAATTCATATTTTGGTCTTGAGTTGCGATGTATATATTAAATTAGTAGTAGGTATATTTTTGAGCTTATGACAAATATGTCATAAAGAATCTTTTAAAAATTTGATAAAAATTCTTAGGACAATTTATAAAAAGAATAATAATAATTTTATGTTCCATAAAATTACTAAGCTTCACTAGAAGGAAATTGAAATTAATTTCTTTCAAAATCTAGAAATTAAATGGAATATCTTAAAATTTATATACATAAAAAACAACTTAAATTTTAATATAAAAATTACTTCATTACATAGATTTGTTTTTTTCTTATTATTTAATTAATTTAGTTCTATTCTATTGAAATCTCTTAAATACAGAACTTAATTAAGAAGAATTTATAAAGCTTCATTTATCGTCCTGTACATACATACATTTATTTTGTTTTTCATATTAAATTTTTTTTTTCTTGTATCTATCTACCGTTTGTATAAGTATTTTAACTTCAAAAAGTTTCCCTCTTCAGAGACATAATCATTTTAAACAATTATATCAAAGATTAAGTGTCTCTTTTTATAACAATAAAATATGGTTTTTGGGTATATATATAAAAGTTAATCTTATACATTTATGTCCTTGAAGAAAATCTTTTGATATTAAATAATATTTTAAATCAGAAATAAAAATATGTTTTTTTTCAAGAAACACCCGAAATAATAAGGTTTTCATTTTCAAAACAAAATTTTCCATTATAACATCAATTGAAGAGTCTTGAAAACCATATACATTTATATGAAATCCGTATTTATGTAGTTAAATTTATGTTAAATATAACATAATAATTTTTTTTTTTTTTTAATTTTTAACATTTAATTGAAATGGAGAGGAAAAAAAAAACATCTGTCTTATGTCAATTAAATTAATTTTAGTTGTGTCTGCAGTAATTTCAAAAAAGGTCTATTTCAATGAAATATTTGTTAATTTGTATGTGGATCTTATGAAATCTTAAATTATTTAAGTGATACGTATAAGACTTGAATATTTTTCGCTCAATTTATTCAACCGAAAATGTTATTAAAGTAGAATCTATTCATTTGAAAACATAATTGATTTTTTTTTATTTATTGATAATATTAATTCATAGTTTCTCTATACATAGTTATGAATACATTTAATCCCCTCCGCCAGCAACAATAATATTGAATTGACAATTTTTTCTTCTAATATTATATATACATAATATACGAGAATGCATAAATTTTAACCTATTCATTAGCATAAATATAATAAATATAAATAAAAAAACTGCCTAAAAACTATGCAGAAAAAGGAAATTGTATGTTTTATTTTTCCATTATAAAAGATTCTATTGAATTTTCCTAATAATTATTTAGGGCAGTTTTTTATAAAGAAAAACCAAAATGAAAAAAAGGTAATTTATATGTATATTTTATATATTATTGAATAAAAAAATTAATTTATGTTAAGTAGTTCATTTGAATGGTCAAATAAATAATATTATAAGTTCATATTAGGAAACTGAAGATCGTCGAAGAATTACCACTCAAAACTTTGTATATATACGATAATTACAAACTATACATTACAAACTATACAAACTTTACGATATACAAAAGACTATAACACCCGCAAATTTGGAATTTAAAACCGGATAATTTTTGATTCTGAATTTAATTTTAAAGTATAAGCTTTTAAATTGATAACTAAATTTACGGAATTGGTAGAATTGAACAAAATTTTCAATGTTTGAATCAATATTACATTTATGACAAAATAAGAGAAGATAATTGAAGAATTATGGATTTAAAATGAAAAACTTTTTTGAAATTTTTCTCTGAACTATGAGCTGGACTTCAATATAATATCTATTTTTGAAATATCTATGAATGATTATCATTCATGTTTTATATTATGCCTTTGAAAAATATTTAAGTGAAAAAAAATTTATTTTTAATAAAAACTGGAATATAATAGCCGAACCAAAACATATGAAAAAAAAAAAAAGGATTTTTTTTTGAAATTTTGCAAATAATCCCTCTGTACTAATTCCTAAGGAAAATTTTTACGTGTGTGCATTTTTACATAAAAAAAAAGATAAATTTCAATTTCTTTTTGCCATTTTTTTTTTCAGAGAAAAATTTCATGGTTTGCACAGTACATACTAGAATTTTATAATCAAAGAAGAAAAATTCATCTTTTTTTCCACTCATATGTAGCTTATTTTTGAGAACAGAACAGAACACTAACAAAATACACATAATCCTTTAAAGGATAGTTTTTTATTTCTTCAATATATGAAGGGTTCAGAGAAAAAATGGAATTGCATATCAATCGAGTTTTTTTTTTTTTGCAATTCAACTATTTTCGCGATTTTCATTTCTCTTTTTTAATCATAAATATTTTTAATAAAGAAATTTTAACTTTAATAACTTTAAATTCAATATAAACCTTGGTATTATTTAAAGAAAAACAGATCAAAATTATATTCTCTAATTTGTTCAAAACGTATATTTTACTATGAACACTTCATATATATGTTGCATATCCTGTTTCCTGCAAAAAAAAAAACATAAATAAAATTTTATTTTTTTGTTACAAAAAAAAAAAAAGCTAAAAGATAAACAAGTTGAAAATTCTATTAAGCGTTTTATCATCACATCCGGACCAAGAATAGATTTTAAAATCAAATTTATAAGAACATAACATAATAAAATGAATTCAGTTTATGTAAATATGTGAATCTTTAAATTTCATTCCAGGATTACAAGAAAATCCTTGAAAATTGATTATAGATGTATTATATACAATATACATAGTAAAAGATATGCAATATAAAATAAAATATTTAAATATACAGGTATATAAAACAAGCAGAATATTATTATGTTAATTTTCGATAAAGTTATAGAGAGTAAAAAGTTTTATATCCAAATCTTTTAATTCTGTTAAATAACAGCAAAATAGATTTCCATCTTTATTATGTGACTTGAATAGAATAAATATTAAAGGTATTTATAACATATTAGGAGCATATATCTTTAAAATAAATATTTTACTATCTTATACATATTTATAAAAAAATGTGATAAATCTTATGCAATTTTTCCATTTTTACAAACTTTATTTGATTCTTAAAAAGTCTTCGATCGTTGCCAAGGATTCGGGCGGCTGGGTGTCAATGAAATTTGTTATATTGGTATGCGATATAGTATATGCTATATGAAATTGGGTATTGAAGGAATCTAAAGAATAAGCTCAAGTAAAGTTCATTTATGAGCTTCATTTCTACATTTTTATACTATTTTTTTTTAATTGAATATTTTTGTTTCTTCAAGTTTTGAAATGTTTTCTACATTCCAATATTTCAAAATCTCTCAACATTTAGAGTGCCTCCAAGAAATACTTATTTATATATATTTCAATTTAAAAAGGTATTCAACATAATTGAAATATGTTAAATTCTTTTTAAAAGATCAAATTTTTTTCTGCTTTTTGATTTCCATATAAGAAGATTACTTTTACACGTAACTTTGGAAACAGTAAAATTTCTCTTAACTATCTGAAAACAATGAACTAAAATTCTAACTATGTATAAAATAATATGAACTTTATGTAAAACAATCAGAATTAAACTTAAAAAATTTCATAAACATTTTGAAAAGATTTAAAAAAGAGAAAAAGACAATAATTGTCAAAAACCTAATAATGTTTTGTTTTTACAAATTCTGACATATTTTCATCAATTCTTGAACCTTGCTGTATGTTGAAATCTTTTGCTAAGAATATCATACAACTTCATATACGAAAGAGTTACCTGTTTGATTTGAAATTTTCATTCACATAAATTATTTTTAATATTAAATATCAATTGTACATAAATTATATATAGGCATTTATACACATAAAATACAAATATTTTCCTTCTACTTACATATATCTATTAATTGTTTATATAGATTTATTTATGTACTTATTTAATTCATTTTCCTATCATAATAATTGAATAAAAGTTATATTCGTATAATTTAAAATTTATCCTAAGGCTATAAAATTGAATAGAATTAATTACATAATTTCTTTTTATCATTTTATTCTCTGCATTTTACAATCAAAATTCATAGAATGAACAATATGATAAATGAAATAAAAAATAAAAAAATCCAAAAATTCATATTGTGTATATGTAAAATTTGAAAATTTATTGCCTCAAATCAATAATAAAATGTTTATTTACATTTTTGTGGCATAAATTTCATAAATCTATCTTTGTCTTTTATTTGCAATTTTAAATCCTACTGAAACAGAAAAAAATAAATAAATAAAAAAATAAACAATATTCATATAGTTTTCCACATTTATTACAATTTAATTAAAGCTCCCAAAAGCTTTTTACAGGCCATCGAAAAATTTTTTTTTTATTGATAACTATTATAGTTTATGAATATACAAAATCTGCATTCTAAGCGCATTTTATTATAAAACTGAAATAATTATAAATTAGAATAATTGAAATTCTATAATGGACATTTTATATCTATATTTCACTTTCAAGTATAAATGAATGGAGTACCGATCCAGAAAGTCCAGACAATGTAATTTTAATTGTAAACACATTTCTAAGGAACGTCAAAGTTATTGTTTTGAACTTCAACAACGAAGAAACTAGTCAGGATTTTCATTTTTCAACATAACTTTGTGTTGCCATTGAACTTCACAATAGGTCCAGTATTCATCCTAGCTATTCCATCTATTATAGATCTAAATTATTGAGAAATTTTTTTTATCTTCAACACAAATTACGCTATAGTTGAATGATTATTATTCATTGGAAAATAATTAGTTGAATTTTAATTTTTTTCTTCAATTCTTAAACTAGGGACGCATAACTAGAGAAGATATATAATAATTTCTTTTTATGGTATCCGAATCGGACATTTGAGTGAATGAATAAATAAATTTTTGTATTCGTACATAAGTTATAAAAAATTGTTATGAACAATTTATTTTTTTATAACTCAAATTGCGGTTTTATTTGAAATTTATTTCAATTAGATATTTTCGTTATAATAATTTTTAATTATTCGGTGAAAAAATTTTCCAATTTGGAAATAAATAAATCTTTACTATATAACTACATATTATACAATTATATATGAACTTATTTTTATGAAACTAAACGACCAAAATAAAACTATAACCTACATAGAACATAAATTTTAGTTATTTTTTTTTTTTAAATAGGTTCGCATAATAATATTTTATGTTTATTATTATTATCATACTTATATCACATACAGAGTATGTATGTTTTTTTTTTTTTGGAAATATAAAAATAAAATTTATTTAAGGATAAAACAAAAAAAAGATAAAAACAAAATTTATTATACCTGCATAAAACCCTCAGGGCATCCTGGCAATTCACCAGTTGGACTAAAATTTGAATCGATTCCATCGATGTCAGGATCAACCATGCCTTCATCAAAACGTCCAACCGTAAATCCATCAAAGATAATCTGAATAAAAAAAACAACAAAATTTTATATATTAGTATTTTTATAGATGCAAAAACAAAAATAAAATAATATATTATAATAATATCTCTTTTTTTTATTTTTATTTTTTGATAAAAAAATAAATTATATTTTTATGTTATATATATATGGGGGAATATTTAAAATCATAAATTTTAAAATTTTTTATACATGTTTAAAAATGAATAATAAATGTTGAATATATTTGTTTTAGAAAAAAAAAAAAAAGAATAAATTAATATTTTTATTTCAATCTTCAATATACCATATTCTGATAAACGGATAAGAAAATGCATTCTTAAAATGCATCAATAATCTATCAGATGAAACACTTGATCATATACCAAATACGAAAGGCTCAACTATTTAGTCTGTGAGTTATACTTAGGAACTAAAACGTACCATAAGTTTTAAAACATAATTTAAGAACTTCTTCATTTATTTTCACTTAGTACATCCCACAGATTTGGAATAATTTCTATGTATTTTAAAATACTTTAAAGGAAATACGAAGAACGCTATGCGTTAAAATAAACGTTAAGTATTTTCCGAAATATCTCCTACACAACCACAACATTGGTAACGAAAAATTGTTAAAAAATAATAATAACAATAAAGATAGAAATCTTTAACATGTGCTACACTTCGGATAAAACTTGTTTTTGGTCAAATTTTTTTTTCTACAAGAAAAATAAAACTTATAAAATTATATTTTGTCCTTTATATAAAAAATCATTCATTATTTCATATCATAATTGAATCTAATTCCCAAGGTCTCAAAATAATATATATATTAGACTGGTTCATTTTTGAGGTCATGTTGAGATTTTCTTGCCGCCCATGCAGATTTCGAACAATTAAATAAAAAAAACGAGAAAACGCTCTTAGATTTTCCGAAATTTTGTTTCCCCATCAAGCGCAACCAGTTTTTGTGATGGTTGAGGCCTAGACCTAATAAGGTGGGTTCAAAACTCTGTAACTTTTTTCTCTTTGAATTTTTTTTCCTCCTTTTTTTTTTGGTTTAACTGTCTTGATGCTCCCTTCATTTTTTGTTAACATCGTAAGGCTATACGACTTATCCTTTTTTTTTTACAACTCTCTTAAGGTGAATTCAAACTTTTGTCCCCATTTTATTTTTACTTTAAGACACCATATCTTTTCTAATTTTAAGAGAAACATTTTTTTTTTTTTTTTCATAAATTTGGCATAAATTTTCATCATTTTTAGCATTATAACTAAAAGATAAAATTATATTAAGTTCTGGTTTTTAAGCTACAATTAATTTTACGACATTAAAAGCTTCGCTTTCGTAATGCATTGGTCATTTGATTCATTTGTTAACTGATCTATTTTTTTTAATTAGGAATCAAAAAAGGAGATTTAGAATAGAAATGAATAAGAATTTAAAAATTGTTTTAAATTTATATTTATTTATGATTAATTTTTTTCAATTAATTTTAAAAATATTTGATTTTGCAATAATCGCCATGTTTGGCCGATGCTGGCTCACGATTTGGAGAATAATTTGTTTTTGAGTTTCGTCAGAAGTTAACGATGTGTTAAATTCCGTCATTAATGCAAGACTCCTCTCGGCGTTGTCATTAACAACTTGTAACTTCTGAACTAATCGAAGGACGTCTTGATATCCTGCATCAGATTTCCATAGAGCTGGATCAATGTCTAATGACAACGCCGAGATGAGTGTTGCATTAATGACGGAATTTAACACATCGTTAACTTCTGACGAAACTCAAAAACGAATTATTCTCCAAATCGTGAGCCAGCATCTGCCAAACATGGCGATTATTGGAAAATCAAATATTTTTAAAATTAATTGCAAAAAATTAATCATAAATAAATATAAATTTAAAACAATTTTTAAATTCTTATTTATTTCTATTCTAAATCTCCTTTTTTGATTCCTAATTAAAAAAAATAGATCAGTTAACAAATGAATCAAATGACCAATACATTACGAAAGCGATACTTTTAATGTCGTAAAATTAATCGTAGCTTAAAAACCAGAACTTAATAGAATTTTATCTTTTAGTTATAATGCTAAAAATTATGAAAATTTATGCCAAATTTATGAAAAAAAAAAAAAAAATGTTTCTCTTAAAATTAGAAAAGATATGGTGTCTTAAAGTAAAAATAAAATGGGGACAAAAGTTTAAATTCACCTTTAGAGAGTTGTAAAAAAAAAAGGATAAGTCGTATAGCCTTACGATGTTAACAAAAAATGAAGGGAGCATCAAGACAGTTAAACCAAAAAAAAAAAGGAGGAAAAAAAATTCAAAGAGAAAAAAGTTACAGAGTTTTGAACCCACCTTATTAGGTCTAGGCCTCAAACATCACAAAAATTGGTTGCGCTTGATGGGGAAACAAAATTTCGAAAAATCAAGGACGACGTATTTCGTTTCTTGATGTAAGCTTTCAGAATCTGTATGGGCGGCAAAAAAATTTTTTTTGTGAACCAGCCTAATATATATATATATATACGTATATAGATCTATTCTTTTTTTTTCAGGGCATAACCAATTTAAGACGAAATTTTTATCCGTATCAAATTGATTCGTTAAAACATATAAAAAAAAAAAAAATTATTATTAAGAAAATTGTCCCGTCAGAAATCCCTTAAGCTTATTTTATTTTTATATACATATATGTATGAAAGTGCTATTTTGCAAAAACAAATTCATATATATTCATATATAATGTGTGTATATATTTTTTATTTATTTAATATTCTCATAAAATGTAATAAAAAAAATTGTTACAGGATTATCAGAAATTATTGAGAAGATAAAAATAAAAAAAAAAAAACTCAACCATTAAATAATATTCATAAAAATTCCATTTAATGGTTTTTTTTTTTATTTTTATATGCGTGTGCATGAAAAATATTTCCAACAATTGATATCAATTAAAAATAAAATTATCCAATTCAATAATATTTTCTTTTCTTTTTTTGAGAAAAAGTGCGCTGATTTTTCATTCCCCGACCAATTTCAAATTATTGAATAAAAAAAAAATAATAATTTACATAACTGATTACATATCCTTTCACAGAGAGGAAGAATCAAATCATTTAGAATTGTTGAAATCAACAATGATGGATACATAAAAATTGCATTTCATAGATATAAACAAGTTAAACATACTTAAAGTCACGTTAAAAAAAAACTTTTTTACGTGACATAAAAATAATGAAAATTGAAAATTATTGTGGAAAAAAGATTAAAAAAAAAAAAAAACTATGTATTTCATCAAGTATTTTTTCCTTGGATATGGACATGCACCCAATTTTTTTTTTCATCACTAGAATTTTATTTAAAATATTTCTGTGTGAAGGATATTAATCATTTCTATTCATTTTCAAAATCTTTTAATTCTAAATTCTATTAGAAAAAAATATACATTATATATTTTATGTTTTCTTATCTGATTTTTGCAAAAAATATGTTCAAAGAGTTTGCTTTCGAAGAAAAAGAAGAAGAAGGAAAAGAAGAATTAAAATTATGCGGTTGTATCTTTTTTTTTAGTCCATTAGTGAGCATGAATTATATGCGGATATATATATGTATATTTAACCTTTATTTATTTACAGCATATATTGGAAACAAAATCCCCATCTATTGGAAAGAAAAATATTATTTTTATCATGACTTCTATTCTTTTGCTTCTATTATATTTATTTATTTTCCGTTTGGAGCCTAATCTCGAAAATTACTTAATTTACCATTTTGTAGACAAAATATCTAATGCTGTCTTCAAATGAATATTAAATCAAAATCGAAATTTTATATTCCAAAATATTTTAAAATTCTGCACATTACTAAGAAAATATACAATTTTGGGGCACAGAATTTCATAAATTTTACAGAAACTACATAAATTTTACAGAAATAATTTCGAATTTCATGTGTAAATTATATTTTATTTCACATTCATAGAATTTCTATATATACAGAATTTTAAAATATTCGCTTCTATTCTATTTGGCCATAGAAATAAAAATTGAATGAACCATAAATTGAATTGATTTTATAAAATATACTGCTGCTGGACATAAAATTACTGGGGCTGAATACTTTTTCGACTTAAATTTATTAACCATAGATATTCTTTGAATATGTAAAATAAAAAAAATTAATAAAAACAAAAATGCTTTCATAATGAAAGAGTAAGAAACTTTAGTATGAACCAATATTTATTTTTCTATTATTTTCTTCCGTGATAATATCCAGCTGACATTTATGAAATTTTCTGTTATTATTGTGCAGACAGACGTCTTTAACAAAAATAAAATAAAATACCTAAGCACTTCGCAATGAATGCGTGTTCTTGGTAATGAATTATAAATTGAAAATGAAACGCGTTTTGTTTTTCTATACAAAATTTATTAGCATGATGTGCACTCAATTTATTTTATTTTTTTTTTTTAGCTTAACCCTTTTTAGCATAATGGTTAAAAATATAGATGGAATAAAATAATATGTTGTTGATATATAACCTCGGAAAATTTTCAAACTCGGTGTTCATAAATTCTAATTTTCTCGAAATTTAATTTTTATTCCTCTATAAAGTCTATGGTACAAATTATACAAATCATTGAATCATTAGAAATAATAAATATCAATTTATTTAGAATACAATTTAGTTTTTGATATGAATACAAAATAAAAATCTTCCTGCAAGAAAAGGTTAATTTTTTTTTTTTTTTTTTATATGTATTCAGGTATTATATTTATGATTTTTGAAAGAAATTTTCCTGGAAAGAGAATATAATATCTAGTAAATCTCTGTACACAGCAAGTCATATCTTTTAAGCGCTACATCACTATACATATATAGTTATGTTTCTTGTTATACTCGTATATACTTTTTATTCTTTTTTAAAAATAAATATATATAAAAATAAAACATAATTTTACAGAGAAAATTTTAAAAAAACATTTATATTTTCTGTTTTCGTGTAAATGTCGTACAAATTGTAGACAATGCAATTTTCCTTTTTTTTTCTTATAAAATTTATTTTTGTGTTATATCCTATAGAATTTTTTATGTCTTCCCAACATGAACATTATGTATTTTAAAAATAATTTATTTTTAAAATGGAATTAAAAAAAAAATAAAAAAAATATTGTATAATTACTCAAATACATTCTTATGTATATAGTTTTAGTTTTATTAAATTAAACTTTTTTCTTTATTTTATTTTTAATGCTCTATTAACTTGTTCTTGAAAATTAGCTATGTTTTCAATTTTGTAAACAACATTAACATTTCCATCCCCTTTTGTTAAAAAAAATAATAATAATAATAAGGAAATAACATTCTCAATGTCGATTTTAATGTTAAAAGAAAAAAATAAAATTGATTTTGTTTTACCAATAAAGGTTACAGATCGACGAATAAAGGTTACAGTTGCTATTATACGACCACCTTTAATTATTTTGTTGGGCCATCAAATCTTTTAATTTAAGTTCTAAAATTTCTGCTTACCTGGACAATATCACCTTGATCATGCCCCGAAGCTGTGAACGTCAAATGGCATAAAAATGGTAAACGATTCCATTGTGGCCTTGGCACTTGAATGGAATACGTTCTTCCTATGTCTCCGTAATATGTTCTATTACACACTGAAAAAAACCAAAAAAAACACATAAAACTCGCACAACTGCTTATATCATATTAGGACAATCAGAATTCATTTTCACCAAGACCGTCGTTAAATCTTTCTATATAGATAA
Source organism: Hybos culiciformis (assembly GCA_964007475.1). Taxonomy (NCBI): domain Eukaryota; kingdom Metazoa; phylum Arthropoda; class Insecta; order Diptera; family Hybotidae; genus Hybos; species Hybos culiciformis. The sequence continues at coordinate 35,737,519 of OZ023274.1, read as the reverse complement.
AAATAATATTCTTATTCTTACCTGTGCAATGTTTTGGTTCATCGCTGCTATCTCCACAATCATCTTTTCCATTACAAAATTTATCTAATGGTATGCATAAACTATTCGATCGGCATGAAAATTCGGAAATTCGGCAGGTATTTACTATTTTTACAATTAGAATTAATATTATTGACGTCAAATATGTTAATTGAGTATATTTTTTTGCCTGAAAAAAAAAAGCAAATAAAAATTATTTTAGAAAATTAAATAATGGAAATGAAATATTATTTTAATAATGCGAATTTTTCAAGTGTTAATTCAAATATTAATTACGAATCCTTTCGAATTACACAACTTTGACCTCGCTATACCTGAAAACATGAACATATATACCACATTCGAGTATACAAAAATACAATAATGACAATAACAATTTAAATGACAATTTTATACATAAATTTATATAAAACATGTATTTAAAAACATAAAAAAAAAAAATAGTGCAATAAAATTAAATTTTAATTAAATTTTTAATTGAAATTTAATTTAATAAAAAAAGAAATTTATTTTAAAAATTATGGCCACATAATTCCTTCAAAAAGAGGAACGATGAAATAACAATTTTTTTTTTACATAATTCAATTTATTTTTTTTATCAACATCGATCAGATCATAATTCATTTAAAAAAAGGATGATGTATATAAAAAAAATTTTGTTAACATTTTAGAAAATAATTTTATATTATATTCAGTATATACATATTTTTGTATATTTAAGAGGGTAAATTAATGAATAATAAATAAAGATATATATTAATAAATAAAAGCATATGAGAAAAACTATGATACCGACTCTGGGTGCTAGAATCATATTAAAAGACCGAAATTTTCTCTCCTGAAAAAACTATTATAGACATAGGCTCTGTATATTTAAGATCATAAAATTTTATTTTTATAATATTTTATTCCAAATATGAACAAAATATTAAAAACAGCAATACAAGTAGAGAAATATTTAAGTATTTATAACCCACAGATTATTTTTTCACTTTTTTGTTTGATTCATTTTACAGAAAATAAAAGTCCATGAAAAATGCGATAAAAATTGTATGAAAAACAGGTCTTGCCTCACTCACCATGGAGCCGGTTCTGTACTCTCTAACATATAAAAAAATTAATCGAGATTGTATTAAGCCTGAACAGCGATATCACGAAAATGAGTAAGTCATGGAACGAAGTTAAGAGTATTGCCAACAATAGAGAAGGATGGAAAGATTTCACTTCAGCCCTATGCTCCAATGGGAGATAAATGGAATATAGTATAGTAGAAGTATTAACCCTATAATCAAAGCAAAACCAATACCAATTTTTCACAGTGAGGGCTCTTAGTTATTACTAATTATTATTACTATTAAATGTCGAACCCGAAGAAAATAAAGAATACCACATTAAATTACAATAATTACCAAATTTCTCTATTATTTATTTGTGTAAAAATTTTTATAAATATTTAATAGAAATAACCGAATAAATTGTTTTTCTATTGCCCTTAAAAAAAAAATTCAAATTCATTAACAAATATTTTTATGCATCCCTGATTTTTTCACAAAATATAATATATGCATAAGACTAATGAAAATAAGGACCCACAGTATTTATATATTAACAATGTTAAGGTTTATATTTAATAGAAAAAAAATAGGATAGCCTGCCCATTAGATTGATTTGTTATGTGGGTTAAAATCACGTATTTTTTGGGAAATAATCTTTTGTGAAATTTTCCATGTACATAAATTATATTTAGTGAAGTTCAGATATACTAAAAATTTATTTAATTTTTTTTTTATTTTTTTTTTTAAGAAATGGGGAAAAAGAAATTTAAATTAAAATTCATAGCAGAATTATTTCATATATTTAGTTTATTTCTTTCGCAAATTAAATTAAATATACCAAAATTATTACTGGAAAAAAAAATGTTTTCAAAAAAATTTTATTAATAGACCGAATAAAGTTTTCCTTAATTTCATGTTCTTGAACGAAAAATATTATATATGTTTATTATTTAAATAAATAGGGTAATAATTTTAAATGATGGATGAATTAATTTTTCAAACACAAAATGTGGTCGACAGACAGATTTAGAACTCTGAGAAGTTGAATCAGCGAGAATGAATTGGATTATAGTCCGAAATTCAATTATTAATATCACAGTTTAAATTCATAGCTTTAAAAATAAATAAATTTTGTAAATATTATTTATATAATTTATATATCTTCAAAATAGCCAGAAAATTTCTTCTTCTAAATTGTTGTTAAATTAATTTTTTTATTAATTCGATAATTTTGAATTTGCTACAGATCAGGCGTGTCAAACTTTTGGTCCGTAGACTGCATGCAGCCTTTTGTTAAAATTCAGCGGCCCGCGCAGCCTGTAATAATTTAAACTTTGGATTTTTCTTCTCAAATTGTAATTTAGTGCTTTCTTTGATTATTAATACAATATATGCCAAGTCAAAAAATCTAACAAAATATTATTTGTTAAATCTGAAAAAAAAAATTAACTTTGCATCTTGATTTTTTTTAAATAAAAATCGAAGTACTTTATTATTTTTTTATTCATTCATTAGAGAACCCAAGATTTTATTTTTTTATTTTTCCTTTTTTATTAGGTTCATTAGGAAAAGTCAATTATATTATTTATCCCATATGTGTTTTTTGCCTGTTTGATCTTTTCCAAATGTTGACTTTCTAGATATCATAAACATGAATTCAAAATAATTTTATACAAGTAAATTTTTTTTTTTTCATATAAATTTTTTATTTATCTAGTTTGTATCTTATTTTAGGCCAATTGAAAAAGATATTTAATTTTAATATTATAAATTGGTTAATTAAAACTTTTTTCATATACTTTAAGTATTTTTATCTTTTGCTAAGGGCCTCAGTATTTAGAAAATGTTGATAAATTGGTGCAGAATTTGATATGGAGGATCCAGAATATTAATTCAAATAACATAAATTTGAATTTAGACGTTCAATTTAGAAGTTTTAAGTTAAAGTTTTATTTTATATTTTAGTACTAGACAGAATTCGTATTTTAATTTGTCTATTGTCCGTTTAAATTATAAAAGTTTTAAACCTATATAAAAAGAACCTATTAAAATTTTAATTTTTTTTTAATAAATTTTTCTAACTTTCCGTCATGCTTTCATTAAAAAAAAATTTAATTATAATAAATCAAAAAAAAATTATGAATTAAAATTTTTTAAATTTTTTTACTCATCATTTTCAATCAAATTTTTGCAATTTTTATTTATAAAGAATTTATATTTTTTTTAGCTCCCTTCAATTTTTTTTTTTTTTGCACCAAGATTTTCTCAAGTATATCCTTTTCAATCATACTTATTTCCAGTAAAAGAATTTTCATGAACCAAAATCACATTTTTTTTTTGTTTTTTTTTTGTCAAGGATCATTAACAGAATATTGTTTCTATATTCCCTTTATAATAAAAGAAATAAATGTCCTTTATTTAAAAAATACACATATTTTACACATTTATCACTCAAATATTGAATTTTTTTTTTGTACTTACAAAAATTAAATTGGGATAGAAACTAACTTTCTTTGATAATAATAATAAGAAGTTTTCTTTTCAAAACTTTATTATCCTTGGGGTATTATATCTGGTTTCAGAAATTCTAGGATTTATTTCTGATTAATTTTTAGCTAGAGTAAAAATTTGTAATTTTCTTATCGCATTAATTTACCCTATATTCAGGGAGTTCTCCGTAGAAAAAAAAACCTTAGCAGTTTCTTGGAAAATTCTTGCACATAATAAGTCAGATTGCCTTGTGTACTATCATTAATTATATATTTCATAGATTTTTTATTACATTTTTTTTTTATTAAAATTTTACTGCAGCTAATAACATTAATATTTATGATGTAAGAAGAATGATGCTTTAAGCATAATTTCAAAAAAAAAAAAAATAAAATAGAGAAAAAAAAACAAGAATTTCATAAAAATTTTCAAACCTACATACCTCTTTTAAATGCATTTTTAGATGCTCCAATTAATTTTTCCGGTTTATTTTGTTGTTCGTGTTGTTGTTATTATTATTTTTTTGTTGTTACTATGTCGCTTCTATATATTTATATAGTATCTTTATTCCATAAAAATGTATCTTAACAATTTTTTGTTGTTATTTTTTTTTTTTTTTTTTTTATATTTATAGGTACAGCAAAGATAACGTAAATTAATATCAAAATTTAGAAATAAAACCAGCCCTTAAAATTTTTTTTATTTTTTTTTTATTTTACAGAATGTAGAAGACACATAAACATAAAAAAAAAAAAAATCTAAAAACAAAGAAAATAAACAAAATGTTTATGTCCCCTTTTTTTTCGTGTTCAGATTTTTTTTTTATAACTTTAAAAAATAAATTCACAGTCTAACCACATTTTCATCATTAAAATATTACACTGATAGCACTTCATAGCTTTAATTTTTTAGTTTTTTGTTTTTTTTTCCATAAAAATCTATGTTTATAATATATAATATGTTGTATATATTATATGTTGTATCTATCTAGGTAGATTTATATGTTGTTCATTCATTTTTATTTTCTTTTATTTTAGAATCTTGCTCTTATTTGTTATTAAAAAAAATAGAAAATAGAAAATAAAGCTTAAAGCTTATAATAATATTAAAGTTTTAAGTGAAATTTACGAAAGTTTCTAAATTAGGAAGAAAAAGAATTTTTTTAGATTTTCATTATATTTTTATGCAACATAAAAATTTTATGTTGCTGATATAAAATAATATATAACATTTCATATATATATACCTATTATCTTAATGTTTATGTAAGTGAATTTAAGAAAAATCCAAATAGCTCGATTATTAAAATGTCAGAAGAAAAATATTGCACTTTTTAGTTTTTAATTTGCATAGTTAATTAAAAAATCTTAAACGAAAGTGCACTGAGAATCAGAAATTTGGTTTCGTGATCATAGAATTGTATATATATATATATATATATTTTCCACATAATGCTATATTTCACATAGACTGTTTTTTATTTAAAATAAAAATTAAATAAAACTTTTTTTTGTTGCATTTTTACATATATAAACATTATTAAGTCTGTATATTTTAAAAAAAAATAATATTATGCAAAAATTAAACAAAATTTTATTAAATTTTTTGTTAAATAAAAAAATAACAATTTTTTTTTAATCAACATTTTTCATTTCAGTGAATTATTTTATTCATGCAATTTGTTTAGAGAGCTCTTCATTTTGTAAACACGATTGATAAAAATAAATATTTTTTTTTTTTTTAATATTAATTAAGTTATAAATTTCTATTTTTTTTTTATTTTTATTATTATTTCAAATAATTTATTTGAATTAGAAAAACAAATTGTAATTGAACAGGGTTGAATCAGGGATTTAAGTATTTGTAGATTCCAGTAATTTTATTCATTAAAATTGTTTATTTACAAAACATTTACATAAAATAATGAACCTAAGAGTTTCAAGGGACTAAATTAATTTTCTATGTATAGTTATGTTGGATATGAATGTGACATCTTAAATGGCATATTATTCTCCATAGAATACTATCCCTATTTTTCAATTCGATTCATTCATTTAAGTCAATCATACATACTTATTCGAAATTTTATTTTATTTTTATATGATCTACCGTCTATGTATATTAATGGGTTAGATTTTTTCCCAAATTTAAAAGATAAAATAGGTTAACATAATTTTTGTGGCACCTACTTCTAAATTTCAACCTATCTGAACTTATATTTTTAGCTTATATAGAGTGAACATTATCTTTCATATTTAAATTTTTTTTTCTATTTCTTCTCTTAAAAACTATACACCTATACGTTTATTTATCAAAAAGCAGTGACGAATTAATGTAGAAGATGGTAGAAAAAAAAAAACTAAAAGAATACCCAAGAGGTGTTAATTAAAGAAAAAACCCTTTTTGTTAAAGTTTAGATATGTATTGTATATATAAATAAAAACCTGAAGGCTTTTATTACAAGCAATCATAATTTTCACAAAAATGTAAAAAAAACTGGACGTTCTCTACTTTGGAAAAATTATATATTTACAAAAATTTTCTAAAGACAGAAAAAATGAAAAATTGTTTTGGGAAACATTCCAGTGATTACTTAAAACTTAAGATTCTATTTATTTTATACAACCTCAAGAGTCAACAAACCATTGAATCTAAAAATAAATATTATACAAAGAGAAACTCTCTGAATCATAATATACATACAAAAATAAAAAAAAAAACTAAATTTATAAGCAAGATAGGTCGTTTGAAATAAAAATAAAAAAAAAATTTTAAGGGTAGGTACACGAAGGGATATGTATACCAACTTAACCATCATACCTATAATAAGTTTTGTACCAAAATAAACCGACAGAATAAGAAAAAAAAAATATCTACAAATTTGTCTATGTTTTATTTATTTAATAGTATGTATATATATAAATTTAGGTTCTTATAGAGCAATTTCATGACAGTTTTTAATGGCTAAAAATTAAAGTTTGAAATTAATTTAAATTTTTCAAGTTACAGATTATATAATTTTTTGCGTTGAGACATAGAAATAGATTTGCTTAATTTACTACCTTAGATAAAAATAATTTGATAGGAATAGAATAAATATTAAAACCAATTATTTCCAATAGTTTAACTTGATCCAAATCTTCACAATTCTGAATCAATTAAACTGAAAGTAAAAAGAAATAGAAATTCAAAATGTTTAAAAATTTTGTGTAAATTTAAAGACGATATAACCGGAAATGAGAATTTGAACGTTAACGATAAATTAACCTAAAATTGCTCTTTACAAACATAGTTTAGGTATAATTTTTTTAGGTATTTTTTTTGATCATTTTAAATTCAAAGCATATAAATTTTGATAAATATACAAAATAATAACGTATATATACATAAAATACACAGACTTTATATACGAATAGATAAGACATGGCTTTTCGGTTAATTTTTGGACTTTATTATAGACATTTAATCTTACTTAAATTTATAAATTTTTACGATATACCTACGACAATGAAAGAACTTGAGGATGAGAAAAAAAGATAAAAAAATTAGATGAGAATTCAACACGCAGAAAAAAAATTTGTCAAATTCGTATAAATGATATTTTGAGAAATAAATTAATAACATTTTTTACGTTGAAATTAATTACATTTTTTAAGTTGAAATTTTTCTTTACAATTTCCTAATTATGCAATTTGAATTTCAATTATTTGTAGCTCCTTAAAGTTTAGTCTCCTATTTCCGCTACTACCGGATAGAATTGAAGTGTATATAAATAATCACTAAAAATCGCATATGATTCAAAGCATACTTAAATTATAGAAACACATAAACTTTAAATTTATTTAAATATTTATTTAAAAATAAGGGGAATGAAGAATGGAAATTTTTTGGAAATTTATTATCAAAATACAATGTAGAAAATAGCAAAATATATACTTTAAAATAATGAAAGCGTTGTCATCTATAATTAATTTATTTGTTTATCAAAAATATTTAAAAAAAAATTCAACCACCCACCAGAACAAAAAAAATTTCATTTAATTATGTCAAAAATATTCAAAATATTATTTACTTATGAGAAAAACCATTTTTTTTTTTTTAACATTAACTTAAAGAAAAAGTAATTTCAAAAAAGTAATTTTCTTTAGAATTTGACATTTTATAAACAGAATGAAAATTTATCTTTCATTTTTATTAATAAATAAAAATATTAAAAATTATTTTAACAACCGCCCTCATCTTTCATTATTATTTCTATTTTCATTCAATTGGAAAAATATCCAAAAATTTTAACACTTTCAATTAAAATTATTTTGTCATCACTTAAGAGTCAGCCCTTATTTTGTATTGAAAGCTTTTCTTTTTCACGTAATTTTTTTAACTATATTTTTATTATAATTGTGTTCGTTTTTTGTCTACGTAAAAAAAAATAATAATATTATTTTAAGCTAACGAGCTAAAAAAAAAAAAAAAATGCCCTAATTAACATTTTTTTACGAAAAATGAAAAATCTTAATATAATAAAATTTGGTAAAAAAAAGGAGGAAAATTCTATTTATTCACAGTCATGGTGTAATTTTTATAGTACAAGAGCTTTCATAATAATAAAAAGAAAAAACTTATTATCTGATTAATAAAAAGTTTTTTTTTCGAAAGAATCACAAATTAGGTCAAATTCATTCTATTTACAGAAAAATTCAATTTAATAGGATATCAAAGTTTTGCTTGTTACATATCACTGGAGATTTATATCGTTGAATATCTTTATCCTTTTTTTTTCATATTTTCATAACTTTTCTAACATAAATTTTTGTGTACCTACTTGCAAAATAATAAAAAAAAAAGTTCCTAGATTCTATCGATGTTACAGTATTTCGATGAAAATGTTCAATTTCATGAAGCAAAAAGAAAATCAAAATTTTAACTTTAAAATCATAATTAATATATCGCAATAATATGAGCTCTAAAAATAATAAACTAAAGAAATTTTCACAGCATATTGTATAATATCCAAATAGTGATACCCTATGTCAAAGACTAAAATAAACCACCTAACTAATACCTAGTTTACATGGAGAGTTGAAACCGGGTTCAAACCGTTCAACTACATGTAAAAGGTAGTATAGTTAACCTGGGTTAACCTGACTCAACCCAAGAAATTCGTTCGGTTAAGATAACTCTATCCATGTAAACGGTTAACCCGGTTAAAAATAAGCAACAGCTGTTTGTTTTGTTTCTTTTTTGTATATGATCCTGTCATTTTCAAACTCAATTCAACCACAGTTCAACCACATGCTTTTCGACTACATCATGTAAACACTTGACCTCTTTTCAACCACATTTCGACTCAACCACGTTTGGACTATCATATAAACAGGTATATATTTTAGTCTTTCATTTAAAATAGTTAATTTTGTGTTGTTGAAATAATGTCAAAACCAAAGACAAGGTCATATTTTTCTTTCAATTTATACATTAATAGTCAATAAAAATTTATACTCATATATACATTAAAATGCATCCTAAAGCCATAGTATACAACTATAAGGACATAACATAAAAATTAACTGAATCTTCACCGGAAGAACTTTTGTTTTGAACTATTTACTCCTTCTATATATAACTATTGTTGAACTTATGTCAAATAACAACTTATTTAACATGAAAAAAAAAAAGAAACAGATAAAACTTAAATTATAACAAAAAAGAGAAAAAAAATTTTTTTTTTTTTTTTTTTGAAAACATGAAAACTTTTTGCTCAATCAGGAAGTTATTATTTCCTTGACACAAATTTCATGATGAAATTGTCGTAATAATAAAAAAAAGAAAAATTATAAAATTTTCAAAATGATAAAAATGAGTTCTGTTTTTTTATTTATTTATTTTTTTTTTTAATCGGAAACCTCTTGTTTTTATGTAACAATTTAAAAAATAGTATTTTATAAACATAACTATAACAAAATATTATATATATTCCCTTTTTGCAAATTATTAACATTACAAACAATTCTGAAAATTTTTCAGGGAAATACTTTAATGAGAAAAAAAAGTTTAGAATTATATTTTAACTCATCAATCTCATAGTATAATTTAGAGACAACTTGCTAATAAATCTGTCCAGTAGATAATTTTCTAAAGTACCAGATACATTTTTTTTAAACAGAAATGTCATAATTTATGTTTTCTTATTAATATATAAATATATATAAAGTTCAGTTTTGTTCAAGAATAATAAAAAATTTTCCCAACAAAATATTTACCCCAAAAATTATTTTCATAATATCTAAAAAGTAAAAAAAAAAAACAACAACATAATACATAAAATTAATGAAAGGTGTCAAAACTATAAAGTGCAATAAAAATTTTGCACACTATATTAATTCTTCAAATATGTATCTACAAAAAAATTATATAAAATATTAAAAAAAAAAACAAACATATTATATTTTTATTTTATTATTTTTTTTTTTCAAATAAAATGCAGTGACCTCGAAAACTCAATTGCATAAATTATTATTATTATTATTATTATTATTTTTTTGCTTTATTAAAGCAAGGTGACATTTCATGCAAAAAAAAAGAAAACATATTTATAGAGAAAAACACATCAAATAAAAAAAAAAAAAAGGATATTAAGATTTATGCATTTTAAAAGAACATAATAATTGTTTTGAGAATTATGAAACATAACAAAAAACATCAAATGCACGCGATAATAATAAATTTTTCAGAAAAGAAAAAAAAATGAAGAAAATAATTCATAAAAAATTTAAATGGAATGAAAGAAAAACACGACACACAAAACACAAAAAGTTAACCCACATTTTCATTTTCACTATTTTCACTATTTTTTCTTTTTTTTAATTTACTCCTTTCGGAAAATTGCTTATGGGAAAAAGAAATGTTGTTTTTTTTATTTTCCGAGACAAATATTTCAAGATTAATTAATCAAACGAATTAGTTATGGAGGATGAATTTTTTTTTTTTTTTTTGTGAATAATTTTGTTTGTGCAATGTGCAATTTCTTTTTATTTCCATTTCAGTGGTCATCATAATTATTTATGTGATGCAGTTTTTTTTTTTCATTTTGGTGTTCTTGAATATTTTATATCTTTATTTTAGAGATATGAGTTTTTGAAATTTTGGTTTTGTCAAAAAATAGTCCAAAAAGTTGCTTTTACATTTTGCAAATAAAGTTATTTCAATTATTTTGATAAAATGATTGCAGACCTCAATATCCATGCTTAGTTATGAGATAGAAAATTTAGCTCTTTCATTGAAATAAATTATTAAGAAAACTTTGTTGCAGAATATCTTTCTATGAATTTTATAATATAGAACAATCTTTGAGCTTAACATATAAAGGACTCCTATTGTGAAAAGGTTCTATATTGAAATTGTTTTATATGAATTATGAAAACAAGAATTGACTTATTCAAAAATATCAAAATTATTTATAAAAATTTTGAGCTTTAAGATACTTTAATTTGAAAACTGAAAAATAATATCTTTAAAATTTCAATCGAAAAGAAAAACAAAATTTTGTTTCATAAGCACATAAAATATGAAAAACAAAAAAAGGAAAAAACATTAAAAAATACAATATTCACATAAATATTTTCTAGAGATTATGCTGTTGTTTTAACTTTTTATTTTTTTTGCGTTTTATTTTTTTTTTTTTTATCTCTTTCAGTTGAAATACAAATTAAGGACCATATTTATTTTATTTCAGAATCTATATTCAAGTTATATTTAAAAAAAAAAAAACAAATCTTTTTAATTTCACAAACCCACGGTCAACTACAGAGTGCACTATTGAACAACTATCACACTAATATAGTCCTCTGATAGTTTATTTATTTAACACACTATATTTATAACAGAAAATACCTAAATAATGCTGCTTGCCAATATTAAAAATTCGTCATCATTGCACTTAAAATTAACAAACCAATCAATGATTTATAAAGCTTTTAATAATTATTATAAAAATTTGCTTACTTATCGTAACTTTTCAATTAATTTATAAAAAAAAAAAGGGAAAAAGTTTTTCTTATAATTAAATTATTAAATGCTTGAAAAAAAAATTTATTAATTGAATTCCCTAGGAATATTATTAATTTTCCTTAATTTTATTTTTTTTTTGCTCTCTAAATACATACATGTGTTTAAAAGAAAAAAAAAATATACTACATCATATTTTTTTTTTTTTTTATTCAGCAGTTCAAGGACTCTCGATCCTGAATACAGTTCAAGGTAATATTATTCGAATCAATTTTTATGTGTGGTTTTTTTTTTACTGTTCCAGAAAAAAAAAAATTTAGATTACAACAAAATTTTATTGTTGTAAGCTTGAATTTATTTTCTTTCTTATAATTTATTTATTTATTTAACTTTTCATTTTTCATAATTTTTTTTTATTCTATATTATGTATAATACATTTATATTGTATTCTATCTTACTACAGAAAAAAAAAAAAGGGAAATTGAACTATTTTGAACTTTAATTTTATTTAAAAAATAAATAAAATAAAAAAGAAAACCACATTATTCGATAAATCTTTAAATCCCAGTACCCATTTTCGGAGTAGAAGGAAAAACTTTTTTAATTTTTTTTTTTATTTTATTTTTAAATTCAAAAAAGATATATATATATATAAATAAAAATAAACAAAATAAAAATGTTTTTATTTTTAGTATCAACTTTATCTTTTTAAATAAAACAAAAACATCGATTTTTCCCATAAAAAGCTTTCAATTTTCATATAAGTATATATGTATATATATTTTTTTTGTTTTGCTATCATTGTTTTTTGAAGAAATAAAATTCTCCCAATTTTGTATATGTACAATTACTCTCTCTTTTAACGTAAATATATAAGCTTTTCCATCATGTTCTAGTTTTCTTTTGCTATATAGATTTTATCCTTGCATTATCCTTTTTTTTTTTTTTTTTTTTTTTTTGATTGTAGGTAAGTTATATATACATAATTTATAATAAAATATAAGAAGAATAGAATAAATTATTTACATGAATTTCTTAGCTTTCAATGTTTATTTTCAAATAAAATACATGATTCTAATTAAAAACGAAAAAAAAAAAAATTATAATTCAAGATTTTAGCGAAACTTTATAAGAAGAAACAAAATAAGTTTTTGAATAATTCTTAATTTCCTCAATTTCTAAAAATAATTGGTATTTAAATTGTATAAAAATAATTAGCTAAAGTGGATTGTGTATTTGTTGTTTAAAGTCAATAAATCGATTTTCAGATAGTAGGATTTAAATAGTGAAATGAGATATATTTTGATAAGTGAATTTCTATAGCTTTATTAATAAACAAATCATTTTCCAATAAATTTCATTTACTGTATATGAAATAAAATATATAAATAAAAAAAAATAAATATAAGTACATTAAGTATTTTTGTAATTTATTCTAATTCTAGTAAAAATAATTTTCCACCTTTTTCCTGTATTTATTTAAAAATAATTGTTGGAAATCAATAATTCAACAATCAATCAATATTTCCCTGTGTTAATTAAAAAAAAATTGCCATGTTCTAGATGTCCGTATAAAACAATATTAAATATAAATAGTCTCAAAGCTTAATTTAAATTAACATTAATGAAAAAAAAAACCCTTCTCAAAATAAATTTTTCCTAAAATATAATTTTTGAAACTATAGTAAAGAATTTGAGATAAACTCTTAGAGAAAGAAACTCTAAATTAATTATCCTCTTGAAAGTATATGTAAAGTACTAAAGTCACTTGAACCTATTTAAAGTATTAAAAGCTCTGCGGTCACGTACGAAAATTTCTTTCATTTCATCAACACGAAGTAAAATTATTTCTTTAATTTTTTTTTTTTCATCTTCTTCTTAATTTCCATTAAAGAACACCTTTATTTCTTTTTATTACGAAACACTGAAAAAAAAAAAACTATAAATTTTTTATTATTATTGCTACAGATTTAGTTTTTTGTTCTTCATCTTATATAATATATATATTTAACAATTTTGAAAATAAAATAAAAATAAAACTGGGAATAGGTATAATTTTCTTAATTTTTGTTTTTCTCATTTTCATTATATATATTTCGACTTTTATTTTTATTTATATTGAAATTAATTTGTGAACAAGATTTGAATTGAAAACCATATTTTTGCTAGTTAGGTACTTAAAATATTGTCTTATATCCTGAATTGAGGTCCAGAACTGTTGCAAGACAGTTACTTTTTCTTGGATGGGTTTTGGATTGTTGTTGATTTTGGATAGTTCCTTAGACGAGGTGATAGTGTCTAATTTCTTGATATACATTAAAAAAAAATTAAAAGCCAATAAAAAAAGTATATTAAACATTAAAATTTGACCCAAAAATAATAATGTTAAGATTTTAATTTTTTATACAGAATATGCAGTTGAAAATTATATTTTTTTTTGCACATAAATTTTTTTCATTGCTTACAACATTTTTATGCAAGATTTAAAATAATCAATGAATATCTTTTTAAATGAAAATATATCTTTTAAAAGCATTAACATATATTTAACAAACGTACTATATATATAAGAGAAAAAAAAACTTTTGAAATATTACATTTTATGAGCAATATTTTTTTTTTTTGAAATATTTAAGTTGTAAAAATTATGGTACTCTATTATAAGATTTTCCCATTTTTCCTCATATTATTATATTTTATTTCCTTAAAAAATTACATTTGAAAATAAATATATTATACATTGTCACTTGAACAATTTACATATTTTTATGGAATGTCGCATTTATAAAATAAAATTTTATGGCTTTTTTTTTATTTAATATGGAATTGTACTTTTAAAAAAAACTGAACTAGAAATTTTATAAGGAAAGTAATACATATATATGTACACAAATTTCTTCTATACGAAAATCCAGAATTTTTCATTTCTTATATTTTCTTAACATATCTGACTTATTTATTTGACTTCTTTTCTGTACATCAGACACAAAAGTTATCTCAGTGGCTAATCCGATAAATCTCATATAGAATAAAGAAATATATACCGTTCAAGAAGAAGAATTATTGTTTTATGTCAGAAATAAAAATTTTCATAATACTAAGTGAAAATTTGAAAAAGAAAAATTAATAAAAATAATATTTTTTAAAAAAAAAAATTTTTAAAAATAATATTTTCATTTAACACCTAAATAAAAATTAAAATAAATTTTTAGCGTATGTTTTTTACTTTGGCAAAATAAACCAAAATTCAAGATGCTGTGTTTTCTCACAGCATAATCCATAATAGAACCTATGTACAGGATCTAATCCGATAAGGTAATTCGATAAAATTTTCTTTGAAAATTGAACAAAAATTCTAAAACTGTCTAGGAATTATCCAACTCCCTATTCGGAAACAATCTTATAACCAAAATTTTACCTAAATGAAACTAAAAAAATCAAATTATACTAATTTTGTTGAGTTGAAAAAAATTAGAGATTTTTTCGAGTTATGCAATTTGATTTTGTCAAAAATATAATGTTTGTTTTTTTTTAAATTACGAATATGAAAATGTGGTAAATTTTGCAGAATATTGACGGAAAATACAATGTGGTTTACTAAATATGAATTATATATAATGCATATATTTTATGTAAATTTTCCTTCAAAAAAATATATCTTATGAATCAAAAATTAATTTCAGCATATTTATATATATATTTTTTTTTTTTGCAATAAGAAAGCCCCACTCAACCTAAAACTTTAATGAAAAAAAAATAAATTTTCAAGTTTTCATTTTTAATTTTATGATAAAAATAATTCAAACGAAATTTTCTTCGCATTATTTTCCTTTGAAATAAAAAAAATAATGAGAATTATAATATTATTAAGTTGCTTATTTTTTCTTCCAAATATGGAACGATATAATTCTAAATGTCGATACATAAAATTCTATCAAAATACGGAAAATTATACTCTAAGATTTTAATATTTTTTTTGAACAAATATAAAAGTAATTTATGTTGGTTTTTTTTTTTTTTTTTCAAAAATTTAACAAAAGAAAATCAGAAATATTATGTATATTATAACTTTATTTAAGAAAATAAAAAAAAAAAAAACCAAAATCATAAGAGTTCAAAAAGTGAACAAAAAGTGAATACAAAAGAAATAAATATTTTCGTTATTGAAATCAATGCGGTTTTTTCCCGGTTTTTTTTTTTTTCCAAGCTTTTGATTATTCAAAAATGTATAGTAGGTATATACTTAGAAAAAACCGAATTAGCTATTTCAATAAAATATTTTCTTCTGAATTATGTCAAAAAGTATACTGTATGTTTGAGTTGTTTTTATATAATATTTTTATAAGAAACTTAAGGAAAATAATGTTCATAAAATAAAATAATATTAAAGTACTGCGGATTATAAGTTTCTTTTAAGTATTGGCAGTTATATAAAAAAATGTTTTCTTTTATTTTATGTCAATAGAAAAGTGTATAAGTATAAATTGAGGCACTAGTTATGGTTTGCAAAATGGTAAAACTTTAGATAAAATTAATTTCAAAAGCTATGTTCAACTTTGAATTAGATCCAAGCGAATAAGATAAACAATTCTAATCAGTCTCAATTCTAAACAAATTTTAAAGTATTAGACATTTTTGAATAAAAACACAATTTTTGGCTTATCTTTTTTATTAATAATTTCCCGAATAGGAAAAAAAGAAGGTAAAGTCCAAATTGTGTTTATTCAAAAAAGTATTTAATTTTTAAATATTTTAAAAACTTTACGTGGTTCAAAAACTAAAATCAAAATTATTGATATATAAGACTAGCTATTTACGTATTAGATAATCTGAAATAGTTTAAAATTGAAATTCACAACTCATGTATCTATTTTCAGAACGATAGTATATTGAATAAGAGAGGGATTATTTATTTAATTAAATAACAATATTTTATAAAATAACATACATGATATGTTCAAGTATTATGCGTACATAAACACAATTACATTACATATATATATATTTGGTGTATATTATGTTCCTTAGAAATAATTTATTTAGTTATGTTTTTCTTTATTATTTTAAAAGTATGTAATACATATATTTTAAATGTCAGAAAAACATTCATTAATCATTAATTTATCAATCAAATTGATTTGGCAAGCATTAAAAAATAAGTTAAATCAAACTATTATAAATATATAGAAAAGCTCTTAACTTGTATTTTAATTGATTTATTATTTCACGTCTGGTATATTTTTTCGCATTAAATATCATGAAAATCTTATTTAATAATTTCAATTTTACACTAAATTTTTTATATATAATCTTTAAAAATGTATTTTATTTCTTGAGATTAAATAATATGGCATCAAAATGTTTAAAAAAAACACAAAACCTATACTAAATATATTACAAAATATTCCCAGATATAATTTACTGAAAGTAAGTATTGAAAATCTCCCATGAATTTAAATAAATATAAAGCAAATAATTTAACACGCTGTTGCAAATATATAATAAATTAACTTTAAAAATTGTTAATTTCTTTTTTTTTTCTTATTCATAAAATGTTTATAAATTTTTATTTTATCTTTAATCTTTCATCTAACGAATTCCAAATGGGAAAAATTTAAATATACTTACCTACCTGAATCAAATACCGATTTTAACTTAACAATATAATTAAGACATTAGAGAACAATTTGTATTCATTTGAATAATAGGATGAAAATAAATTTTCTATATTTTACTTGGGGAAAACATATAAGCTGTTAATGAGAATTACAATATAAAAACTTTTTAAATAAAGACTGATTTCATTGAATTTATTACCTTTAAAATCAACATTTAAATTTATTTGATTTTATCGTTGTGTTGTTATTTTTAAAATTGAAGAAAATTTATAAATGATCAATATTAATATTTATAAGTTTTTTTTTTTTGAAAGAACTTAATTTAAACGAATTTCTTGAGATAATGCTACAAAATTTCTTTTCTAATCGATATAATAGAAGATTTAGAATAAAAATTGAGATAATTATTCTAAATCTTCTATTATATCGATTAGAAAAGAAATTTTGTAGCATTATCTCAAGAAATTCGTTTAAATTAAGTTCTTTCAAAAAAAAAAAAAGCGCAGTTCAGTTCTATGTAAACCAAATGTATTCACAGTCAAAAATCACAAGAATTTACTAAAATAAATAATTAATTTCAAAATTCCGTCATAATTTTATTTTCTCAACTCTGTAAGTCAAGCTAATAGTATATAAATATATAACTTCGTCAAATGATATGCAAAAAACTTTCAGTTATTTAAGTTGTTGTTGAGTCGCTGTTCTTACACGGCTGTTCTTATGTTATTCCAGTAGGCGTAAAAAGAAAATTCTTTCGTTTTTTAATAATAAATAAAAGAAAGATATCACAATTCGTTAACCCATTAATCTCACATCAATAACAAAATTATATCTGAGCAAGTTTTCCTTACGATAAAGACTTTGTCAATTACTAGATCTGCAAAATTTAAAGTTAAATAAAACCAAAAAAAAAATAAATTCAAATAAAATTAACTTATGTACAAAAAAAAAACAATTTAATCACACTTTGGTTCTTTCATTCTCTTTCGATTAGTCAATTTCATTTGAATGAAATTTTTTTATTAAGACCCATTTTATTTTGAAACTTTCTCCGTATTACGGAATTTAGAATAGAGAAAAACAACCATTAAACCACTTACTTTTTAAATGAAAATGTTTAATTTGCAATTTCATTTTGTTGAATTTAATAAAAAATAAAAAATTTTAATTTTGTTGACATCAGTTAAATTGGTGATTATTATCTTATTCGGATTACAAAAAAAAAAAAGTCTATTTTTATATTGATTTTTCTACTTTATTTACACACCTTGAATTATAATATTCGATAAATAATTGTACACAATTTTTTACAGATAATTGTTTATTCAGCAAGTAATATAATACTGTAGATATAAATATAGAGCGCTTTAACATATTATAATGTCAAATGTCAAACTATATATAAATAATTTGAAAATAATTCTTAAATATAGAGTTAGAGTTTGAAATTCTGAGAATCCATGCTCTCTAATAATATTCTAATAAATAGAAATAGAATTTTAAGAAATTTTCTAAACCCAAAACTTTTTTATATAAGTTTCAAAAACTTAAATATGGTTTCAGTCAAGAACTTATTTTCATTTTAAAACTTTCGTAGACAGAAACCAATTTGCAAACCATTCTTCTATAAGTTCTATTTATCTATAAAGTAGATAATTAAATATTTTTTTTTAGAACATTTAGAGTAATACACAGAGATACCTATCATTCGGTACAATCCACTATATATACTCTGTGTATAAAAAGAAGAATTCTTAAACTAAAATATTTATAAAAATAATTTGTTTCAAAAAAAAAAAAAAGTTTTGACATATAAAATTTATTTTGAAAAATGTCCTGTAATTTTCTACAGTAACTATTTAATTCTACATTAATCTTCTTCCCAAATATTGGTTAGGTTAAAAGTTTTTTGTGAAAATTTTATTTTAAATGTATTTATTATGTAATTTTTATTGAAATTTTTTTTTTCTCAATGAAAATGCATTATGAAAATTTCCGGTATGATAAACTTTATCCTATTCATTGTTTTTAAGAGTTTATAATTTTATATATTGTATATATATATATATTTAATAACTTTAAAGTTGTATGTATTTATATAAAACTATAAGTAATTGAATTTTTTGTCATTTACTATTGTTTCCTTTTTATATAAAGTTCAATTATTCTTTTATTTTTTTGGTAATTAAAAAGGCTTAGTTCTTTAATTTTATACAATTTGTGTAGCGCCATAATTCGTAGTTTCATATACATTCTAAATTCAAGCAAGCAAAAAATTAAGGGATTTATATCAATTACCATCGATTGTAAAACTAAAATGTTACGAAAATCGTATTCCCGCAAATTCTACTTTTTATGGAATTCAATAAATACGGATTTCTAAATTCATCCGAATGGAAGAGAGAAAAGGATTATCGTATAAGAACGATGGATTGCCTAACTCAAAATAAACTAAATTTATTTTAAAATATGTTTAGTAAGAAGTCATAACATCAATCTATCTAATACTATATTCACTCTTTACTATTCAGAAAACCTCGAACTATTGAAGGGAATTATTGAATCTATATATTTGTATCAAAAAGAAATATAATTTTAAATCTTAATCTTATTTTTCATCATCAAAATATTCTGTGCAATACATACCAAAAAAAAAAAACCAAACCAATGAAAATAATATTTAACTTTCCATAATACCTATACAGATTTTCCCTTTACACAATCAAAATTTATTTTTCTTCATTTTTATTATATTATGCTTTAAGGTACATTTTGTGTATGTAAATACACATAGTATTATATCGAAAATAAAATGTTTTAAAATTAAATAAAAATATCAAAATAAAAAACTATTGAATTGCTAATCTCTTTTCGATAGAAACACATATTATCGTAGTCGTCGGTGTGATGTAAATGGCACGAATATACATATATGAAAATTTTTACATATTATGAAGAAAATTGAAATCTCATGTTAAATTATATTTTTGAAATTTTCAATTTTTAAAGCATGATGCAGACGAGTTGAATATAGAGTTGTAGACAATGCTGTGGATAGTGTTTGACCCAATTGAAAAATATCAAATAATTTGGATATTTTGTAAAAGTTCCTACAAGTTTAGTAGTGTGTTTAGTAATTTTAAAAGACATAAGTTTTTCAACATGATGGAAACTAAATCAGTCGGTCAGTTTCTTCGAATATTGATGTTTCAATTAATTAAGTTTATATTTATTAACCCTACCCTGCATAGTGTATCACTGCTGATACATAAATTTTTTATTGCTATAAAACCCATTTAGCTCTAGTTCTCTTCAAATATTTATGTACAAACACTCTCTTGGTATACTTGTTTTTCTAAATAAAAAAGTCGGTAATGTATTTAACACTGTATTTTGAGAGAAATTGAAATATTGTGTAGTCGCTCACGTACAGTAACAATAGAGTCTGTAGTAGGATAATGAAAATCGTTATAAAAATTTAATTTTTAACACAAAAAAGTTAAGTTTGATTGAATTTTGATAATAACATAACATATTTGTTAAGTTTTGAGCTAAATACAATAATTTTAAGCTATATATAATAATTTTTCCTTATATTGAATGCATGGGATATCATAAATGATATTCATGAAAAACTCGATTTTCCGGAATACGGAAAGATAATTAAAAATTTTCCTAAACAAACGTTGTTTAGGAAGCAAAAATACACTCTGAAAAAAACAAAAATTATGTAAATCGGTAAAGTCATGCACTGTAGGGTTAAGTAGTTGTAGTTGAAAGGGGATATTCAGTTCGACTTGATATGTATAATCAAATCAAAAAAATATTTGATATCTAATGTCACAAAACAAATTCGGTCTTCTGGCATTACACCGATTATTATATACATCCATTTTTATGTTGTATATGCATATATATATAAATGTATCTAGAAATATGTACTCTTTAAATTTAATTTTATGAATTTGAATTTATTTTATTTTCATTTTCTTTTTAGCTTTTTAAATTCGTTTTGTATTATTTCTTTTTTTATTTTTTTTTTGCTATTTTAACCTCAACCTGGTTTTTTTCGACAGAAAAAAATATATATATTTATTTTTTATAGGTAAAATGTTAATAAAGTTGAAAAGTGGATACCTACCTACTAAAGTTTATTTTTATTCTATTTTTTTTTTTTTTTTGTTATTTTCAATATTTTTAGAAAAATTTATTTTTGGTTTTGATTTTCTGCTTTTTTTTGTATTTTTATAGAGTGAAAAAAAAATTGTTGTTTTTCCTTTAATTATATGATTTTGTGTAAAGTGAACATTATTTTTAGAATTTTTCGTAAAATAAAAATAAAATTAAATTAAAAATTTAATGGTAAATTTTTAGATATAGAGGAAAATGCAAATAAATTAGTTGAAAATCCTTAAAGGACATTATCGTAGAGGGTATAACAAAAATAAATAAAAAAATAAATAAAGAGAAGAAAAACAAACTCATTAGATAGTCTATTAGAAAAAAGAAAAAAAATTTAAGGATAAGAACAAAAAAGAAAAAAATTTAAGGATAAGAAGAAAAAAGAAAAAAAAAAACCAATTTAGGAGGATATTAAAATTCAAAAGAGAAACAGAGGTGAACTGACTTGGGGGACACATCCCAATTGACCATTTCAGTAGGAAATCCAAATGGATCTCCACACATTTTTCATATGAAAATGGTCAAAAATGAAAAAATGTACCTAATTAATTAGGATTTGCTGAAGGAAGATTTCTTGGATTCTTGGTATATTGGGTACAATGGTCAAAATGTTCCAAACCTGGTCAATTGGGATCAATGACGTCCTTAAAAGCTCAAGTTTTATTTGAATTTTGATCAAAATATATATGTTATAATGCTAGAAGAGTTTGAGCGCAACTTCTTTAAAAAATCTATATAATTTAACCTGATCAAATTTTAAAGTCCAAAGCTGGGTATAAAAATTTTCTACTAACTTTGGTGAACAAATATAAAACGAAAAATAAATTTTTTTGCTTCCGTTTTTAAATCGTACATATTTTGCTATTGAAGTTAGATCCAAAAAATGAAAATATGCCAATCTGTCAGTTAAATATGGATTTTTTTTATGCAACATTATTTTATGATATGATATGATTTTGTATTTTTTCTTTTTTATATAATTTTATCATAATATTGAAGAAATAGAATAACTTCATACCACTTTTGAGTAAAAAATATCATGAGGGTCGAAAAATTTTATTTTTTTTTATTTTTCATTTATTCGAATTGAATGGTAAAATTCATGTATCGAATTTAGTATAATAAAAATATATCTAAGGTTTCAAAAATAAATTTCAATTTATATATTCAAATTAACTAATAAAGCTGATAAATTTATATAATACGATGTCCTTGAACTATTTATAAGATTCTTGGATTTTCATTTTCGACTTTATTTACCCACAAAATTTAACATTTAAAATTTTGTGTAAACTCTATTTTCTTCGTTGTCTATCTTTATTCTATGAATTAAATTTTGGATTATTTTTTTTTGGGAAAACTTTTAATATCAAAGTTTTACATACAACATTTTTTTTTTTTAATATTTTACTCTTATTGATTTTATTTTCACAATAATGAAGGCATTTCAATTGAAACAATATTTCTTCTTATATATATATGTATATAAAAAATATTGAGTAATAAATTTTGTGGAAAAGAAAACACTGGGAGTATAACAAATTTTATTTTTAGTACATTCTGAGTGACAATTGATTATTAGAAAATGATATTCCATTTATTCGTCCATCAAATATAATTTGTCTATCATTTTAGAGAATATCCATATACCATTATTTATGGTGATAAACGAAAGTCATGATGTTGTAGATGTAAAATTATAAGCTTTATAAAAAAAATTAAATTTCATAAGTTTTTAAATTATATTCATCTTCAACTTCAATTTAAGTACATACTCGTAAAAATGGTAATATTTATTTTTATCAACTAATACCACTGTCTTTCAAAAAGATTATAAAATCACTCTGTAATACCATTTGAAAGGCAATTGAATGTATAGATAACTTTAGGATCTTTAATTAAGCCACCGCGACGTGATGACGGAAATCGTCGTGGAAAATTCAAAATAGAACGAAAAATTGGTTAAAAATTTGTGTATACAGAGTATTATGGACATTTGTATACGATTTCTGACATTTTCCCTTGTAACCCATGACAAAAATTCAACGTGCTGAAATTATCTGTATATCTATAATGGGATCACTAGTAAATTTTTGAGACGTTTAGATAAAACATAGACTTTCGGTAAATAATTTGTTTATGATCAGCCACTCAGAACAGCGTTTTAATAACAAATGCAGAGATTAAATCCAACTTTCATTATTTTTTTTGGTTGCAAAGAAAAACAAGAATTTTCTGATAAACTTCAAAAATTTGAAATTTTCTTCCAAATAATTTAGATATTTTGTAATTTTATTTTCTTAAATAAATTTATATATGAATTATTTTTACATTTTTATATGTAAAAAAAGACGAATCCTTCTGTTTTAACACAGAAACTTAACTGTTTTTTTTCTTAAAATTTCTGTGTAAAATTATTTAATAATTTAAGAATAAAAAAAGTAAATGTATATTAAAACAAAATCAAAAATATTTTCCCCCGTTGTAAAATGACTATTAATCTAAAGAAACAAAAAAAAAAAATTTGTTTTTCTAATTATTTTATAAATTTTTAATTCATTAATTATAAAAAGATTTTATTTTTTTGATTCTCTTTTAAGCCCCAGGTATTTTCTGTAAATTTTCTTTTAAAAATTAAGATTTTAAGCGCTTAGTTGATATTTATTTACTGATGTTGTGTTTGTAATTTATATTAGTATTATTGGAGTTAATATAAAATTGGTTAAAATACAATAAATATGGTAAAATTTTTGATTCAATATTATTTTGTACTGTCTGTTCGATTTAATTTAATTTAGAAAAAAATTTGGGACTATTTAAAAATAATGTTGTGGAAATTCACTTGCTGTTACGAATGTGGGAAGACGAGAGCGTTCAAACTATACTATTGAATGAGTTTTTTTATTTGTATTTGTCATATATTTGTCACTGTTGGCTAAGCTGTATTTTAAACTATATTCAATCCACTCTCTGTCAATGTAAAAAAAAACCAAAATTAAACCAATTTTATTTACTTTTTATCTTAATTAACATTTCAAAATTTTGCATTCTAATATTTGTTGACTAATATTTTTTGGATAATAAATAATTCCAATTTGGATTTTTTTTTAGCTCAAACTATTTTAGTCAAGACTTTTTTGAAGATTTTTCTTTTTTATGCAATTTCTTGTTCATACGTTTTTACATAAATCAGAATCCCATACATTTCCCTAGAATTTAGCGTCAGAAAACGGCAATCTGACCTTACAATCAAAACATTGTGCGAGCGACTTGTTTTTCTAGTTCTGTAGCTCCAGAATGTAAAATTATTTTTATTTAATATTAAATTTTAAATATTCTTTTTCAAATTCAGATTTATGTATAAAATTCTACAGTTACAGATTCTGGTGCCGTTTTTAGATTCTGATTCTGATGCTGAGTCTGCTGTATGTAATAACGCGACTTTAGTCGTGATTATAGTCTTTAGAGTCTCGTTCAACTCTTGAGTTAGTCTATTTAAACCAAAATCACACGAAATCTTAAAATTCTGAAAACTTTTTTTTAGCTGATAATGCTTTTGAGGAATTATTTGTTCCTTATTCGTTATTAATTGGATTAAGAAGTGTTTATAGGACTTAAGGCTATACAATTTTTTTTTTTTAACCATTTGCTGTGTACTAAACATTTATGAAGATGGCACGTAAAACAAATAAAAATTGCGCCAAAAAAAATACGCCTTTTCTAACTATCTAACTTCTTTGCTTTTTTTTTTTTTTCACACTCTCAGGATATAAAAATTGAATATTTATTTTAACTATTTAGTATTAACTTTTTTTTTATTGTTAAATTTTTTATTTATACTATTTTCAATATATATACGTATATGTATTATGTATTTTTAATATTAAATATTTAAATTTTTATCGCTTTTATTTTTTTTTTATTTTCTTCTTTTTTTGTTCATTGAAAATAAATTTTATCCGGGCAACATTAATAATTCATTAAATATTTGCGGTTTTTAAAGTTCTTCTATATTCCAACAGTAGAAATTTTCGTTTTTTTTATTCTGTTTTTCTTTCTAAATATATAAAATTTTAATATTAAAATTTTCTTCTTTTATTCTGTTTTTCGGTTTTTTTTTCATATATTTTATATTCTTCTTGATTTGCAAAAAAAAAAAAAAACAGAAGAAAAATCATACATTTTTCTGTGTACCGTGTTTTGTAAGAAAAAAAATTTCGGTTAGTAGTCTATAAAATTGTACACACAAAAACCGTTAAAAAAAAAAAATTATACCGTGATATTGTACATAAGTTTATATTTTATGTAGAAAAAAAAAAAAAAAAATTTACGTTATACCGTTATTGAAACATAAAGTACTCTCGAATGTATATTTTTTATGTATAAGTTATGTAAAACATGATTTTAATATATATATAACAAAATATAAAAAAAAAATATACATATATATATATTTTATCCTAAATTTATATTATTTTGAAAAAGGAATATAAAAAAAAAAAAAAGAAGAACAAAAAAATATATTTATATATTTTTTTATTTTTTTCACCATAAAACTACATTTTAAGTTTTCTACACTTTCAATTTTTTGCTTTTTTTTATTTATATAATTTTTTCTATCCTGTACCGTTTTATCCTTTAAATTTATTTTTGTTTTTTTTTTTTTTACTTATTTTTTCCTCCTTATTTTATTTTTTATTTTTATTTTTTTTTTCCTATTAATATTATTATGTCAATACCGAAACGCGATTCTGCTGACTATCCGTTCAAAAAGTTACAACATAATCGACGGCCTTGTTCCAACTAAAAAAAAAAGCGAAAGAAAGAAAAAAAATGAAAGAAAATTCTATTCTTAGTTAAAAATTCATTTTTCCAGGGTCCTGAAAAGTATTTTACTTATTTTTTAAATAATATTTAAAATGTATACATTCTCCTTTTCTTTTTTTTTTTTTGTATATACCTTTTCTCACTATTTAACAGGAGCTTTATGCAGGATTTCTGCATTCGAGATATCTTTATGAAAAAAAAAAAAATAAATAAAATTTAAGGTTACGAGAGTGTAAATAAAGCTTTCTTTTTCACTTTTTTCTACGTATTTTTGTATACATGTATATACAAAATAAAATTTCCAGGACAAAAGAAAGCTTTTTGTGATAGGTAAGTTCTGTATACAATTAAATGTATATAAAATAAAGTTAAAAATAAAAAAGATATTGTCTATAGTTATTTTTTTGATTATTTGTATTTTGTTTTTTTTTTTTTGTATACAAAAAACAGCTGGATATTTTTTGCAGAAAGCTATGTTTTGAACCAAAGCTATACACAGCTGTTTTTATTTTTCTTTATTTTGTAAGGAATGTTGAATTGTTTTTTTTTCATCTTATATATGGATAATTAAAAAAATAAAATTTAATTTCATAAAATTATGTACACAAGAAGAGCGCATGATTTCAAAGCACGTGGATGAAAAATGAAGCTTTTTGTTTTTGGTTTTTTTTTTTTTTTCAGTTTGTCAAAAGTCAAAATCATAATTTGACAACACTATGTAATTATGTTTATATGTATGTATATAAAAAAAAAAACAAAAAATTTATATATATTAAATTTTTTTTTGCAAAAATATTTAACATACAAAAATATTCTTTAAATTTTCTTTTAAGAAAGATGAAAGTCGCCAAATAAATTATTATAATATTTTATATATATGTAAGCTTATATATACGTGTGATATATTTTTATATATATGGTTATATTATTATAATTTTGATTTCTTTCTTTTTTGAAAAAATAAAATAAAATATAAAAAAATAAAGAGGATTACACTATAGAAGAAAATCAGATGAAATTTATATATTTTGGTAAGCAAAAAATAAAGAAAAAAGAAGAAAAATGTTTCTTTTTTGGAACATATTTCTTTTTTGAGAATTAATTTTATATCTATATATGTACTTTACATAATATAGAAGTAAATAGACATTTTTTTTTGTTTAAAAATACTAAAATTATTCGAATAAGAGCTCTCAATTACTGAAATTATATCGTTGTTATAAAAAGTACAAAAAAAAAAATAATTTAATTAATTTAATTTTTAGTTGCGTATACTCTAAATATGAATTCAATTTTTCGCTTAAATCTCTCATAATAAAAATTCATATAAGTAAGCGTTCCTTCAACTACTGGCCAACGATATGTAATTATTTATATTCATACAAAAGATTTATTTCTTTTAAAGTTTTAATTCAAAATATCTAAGAATCAAAAATGTTTAAGAATTTACAAAAAAATTTCATTCTATGATTCCTCATGTCTCGCAGTCAGCTGCGACTTCAACAACCTGCCACGAATGTGCAAATATCAAAAGATTTAATTTTTTAAAAAATTAAATTCAGAATAATAATTTTAAATAATATGCTGTCGTCAGAAAAAATATTCATAAAATATACCAAACTTAAATTTAAAAAAAGAAACTTTTCGGGCAGGAAACCCTGAATCAGAACCCGTTGTGAACCCTGAATCAGAACCCGTTGAAACCAAAATTTCAGCATGTTCGGGTTCAACTAAAAAATTTAATTTCTCTCTTTTTTACAATATTTTTTAAATCATTTTGTGAAAAAAATAGTTGTACAAAATCCAATTAAATTAAAAATTTTTTGATGTTAAGGTAAAGTACCTTTTTTGAAAGTACTTCTTTAGTAAGCTAATTTTGTTGCTGTTTTAATCATTTTTTTTTTTTAAATAATGTTTTGAATCCGCACCAAACCTAAACCAATAATTTTCTTCTTATTGAACCTGAACCATACCCGAATTTAGTTGGATTTGCAGCTGTGATTAATTAATTAGTATCTGACGGGAAATCGATTGAAAGAAGAAAGAATAAAGTATATGTATTTGAAATTGAAATATGCAAGATTAGGTTCATAGTGTTCATAGTTCAATGGTGTTTTAAAATACTTCTAAAAAAATACTCCATTCATTATATAAAACAAATATAATAATTATAATGTTAATTTATATCATTATA
The DNA here is from genome assembly GCA_964007475.1 of Hybos culiciformis. Lineage (NCBI taxonomy): Eukaryota > Metazoa > Arthropoda > Insecta > Diptera > Hybotidae > Hybos > Hybos culiciformis. The sequence goes on along the minus strand of OZ023274.1, from coordinate 35,709,109 downwards.
ATATTAATTTATAATTATAATATTAATATTTATACCTAAATTATACAATTATTGGTTCATTAAGCCCAATTTGTTTTTTTTTTAACTAGGGTTACTCTTCATTTCTATATATCTATATTTATATTTACGAATATTTAATATTTTATAATAAATCTAATTAGCTTAAAAAATTCTGTAAAAGCTATCTTAAATCTTATTAACTTCTTTTTTTTTTTTTCTAAATTATTTTAGAAACTTTAAGACTCTTATATTATAAATTATTTCAAAATAAAATTCTAGGTATATAAAATAATTATTTTCATTTGGTAAAATTATTTTTTATTTTTTTTATATAATAAGCTAATTTTACATAAAATAAAATTTTCCCCAAAACAAGTTAAAAAACAAAAAACAAAATATTTTACACTTAATTAAATATGGAAAAAGAGCTTCAGATTAGAAAATTTAAAAAAAAAAAAAAATATGTTTGTGAGTTCTAAAAGCAAAATAGAAATAGTAATGTTATGCTTCATTGTGTTTTCACGAAAATGTTTTATGTATATATACAAAATAATTATACCTATCTGTACTTAATAATATTATAATTTTATAAATTTTATAAATTTCAAAGAAAATGAACATTAAATTTTTTATTTATTTTTTTTTTGTCGTTTATATAACTAAGAGGAAATTACTTTTAACAAATATTTATTTTAATTTTATGCTTAATTTATTTATTTTCTTATTGGGAATTTTATGTATTGTATATATATATCTTATTATATAAATATAAATTTATATAATATAATATGTATAAGTTATATGTAAATTCAATGTAACATAATCTTTATACCGTGATGTTGTTGTGTTCAAACGAAAAAAATAAAAAATAAACAGATTTATATAAATTCACACTCTAATCTGTTCAAATTAACTTTGTGAAAATTTTCATTTTCCTTCTTTTTTTTTTTTTTGTAAATAACGAAATATATTTTCAAAAACGGTAGGAAAAAAAACACGGGAAACAATTTTTTCTTTCTTTCTATTGCACTCAAAAATTATTCATTGAAATGGAAAATTTGATTTTTGATATAAAATGAAGAAAAAAAAAAGAATACTCTCAAAAAAAAATTATTTTTTCCTTAAAGATACAATTTTTTAATAAAGTAGATTTTTGTTGATTGAAAATTCTTCATGATTAAATGAAATAAAAAAAACATGGAAAATGAAAAATGATGATTTAATTATATGATCAGCGACAGTAAGAATTTTTGATTTTTCTAAATATTTAAATATAAATTTAAAAATATAAAAATTTAGCATAATAAATAACATAATTAAGTGCGTATAGAGATAAAATTTACAAGAAGTTGATAATATTATTATTGAAGAGCAAATAATTAGCGTGAATCCAGGATTTTATTTGTTCGGAAACAAAAATTGTTTGATCCTTCCCAGAAGTTTCAAAAAGTTTGAAAATAAACGCATATACCTGTACCTGGATCTGAAAGTGAAAAATATCGTATAGTATAATTAAATTAAGTACGGCATGACCTCATTTCCAAATGAAGAATTATTTTTATGTACCATGATTCTATTATTATGATAATTATAACAGTTTTCAAGTGAATGTCCTTATTTCTAAAATATAATAAGAAAAGAATAAAATTAGCTCAAAACAAAGGTATAAAAACTATATAGAATCTGACCTTTTTCATAATTCTAACCATAACATAACAATTCTAACATTGATTTTGTTATGCGCCAATAAATTTATTACCTAAAATAAAAATAAAAAAGATATTTCCCCAAATTTTTCTTTTTTTTTTTATTTGTTATTTCGATCTTACACACTATCAATCAATATCAAAAGCTGTAAAATTTATTATATTTCTAATAATAATTTTATTTTAGTTTTTTTTTTTTTTATGTTTTTGACCCGCCAATCAAAGCATAATTTTTCCCACTTATTATTCCACAACATAAATTGCAGTCTATCAGAATATTTTATGAGAATATAAATATTCGTAAAATAAAAAAAAAAAACAAAATAATGAAGAAATATAAAAAGAAAATGTTTTTTTTTTTTTTTGGAAAATAATATTGCTAAAAAAAAAAAGATAAAAAGGGTTTTCATAGTTTATGAATTTATATTTTGGGGTAAGTAAAATTTTTCCTATTCAATTTAATGCTTCAATAATTTTTTTTTTTTTGTTATTTCCAGTATATATTTTTGATTTTAATTTCATAATTTAATTTCGCATAAAATCAGGTTTTTTTATTCGAGCATAAAAATAAGTTTGTTCTTTTTTTTTAGGTTAAATTCTCTTAAAATTATATACATAACATTAGTATATGTAGATTTACACGCCAATGATCATAAAAATTAATTTTATTGGCATATAATGTACTTAATAGTTTACTGTGTCTAGTCTAATAGTCTAGTAAGTTTAAGTTAGAATAAATGTCAAAAAAAAAGAAAATATTATCAATAATTGTACAACTTCTAAATATTTTTCAATAAAATTAACAAGTATTTAAAACACACAAATCGCTTTGGTTCGCATTTTCTATTCTCAATTGATTCATAATCTAAACCTGTAATTTTATCAAAAAAGCCGCATGCAGTAAAACATGTAAGTAAAATAATGTTTAAATTTGATTTCCTTTTTATTTTAAATCTCACACTATAAGCAACAAATATACAAAACTATGACAAGAGTTTTCACAAAAATTTCCTTTTCAGATTTTTTAGTTAAAGAAGAAAATTGAACCTTTTTCTAGAAAAAAAAAAAAAACTATCACAACATAAAAGTAAATTTATTATGCCGCTCTTGGGCACATTATTTCTATTTTGATGACTTCAACATTCATTTGGTTTCAAAATGTATGACACAAAATGCAACAAAAATAATAATTTTCAAAGTTAACCAAATAGAAGAATATAATAATATAACGAATAACGACACATAAATATAGGAAAAATAAAAATATATATATTTTTTTTGAAACAAATATTGCCGACACACACATGTATGTGGTTTTGCAAAATTTGTTGTAGTAATAAACTTATAAATATATGTATATATACATAAAGAAACATAAATAAAGGACATTATGATTTGCAACATGATAATCCTTTTTAAATGATGATAAAAACGTATACTTATTCTACCACAGATATTCTGTAAAGAAATTCCCATGCATAACAGAACCTACGGAAATTAATTATTATTTGGTTTACATACCAACAACAATGGAATGACACAAATATGTATAGAACATAAAAAATTACAATTAATGACAACGTATATCATTGAATAGATTGACAAAAACGAGAAACTAAAATATATATACATTTGAAATATGTAAATTGCAAATAAATAAATCTTTATACTTTTTTTAACGATCTACATTATTTTAACTTTTTATATACAGAGCAAATCAGATTAAATTTAATTCAAAACTTAAATCGATTTCAATATTTTCCCATTGCGCAATCTGTTGGCTTAATAACAATTATCTTGTCATATTTGACATTGTGACCATGTACAACAGATGATCACTATATATACAATATACAGTAAATTTAAATATTCAGGAAAATAAGTACTTTATTTAAATTAAAAAAAAAAAAAAATGTTTCCAACTAATTTGAAAGACATTTTCCATAATGTTCATTTTGTGTTTCTCTGTTATAGCCTTTCTGAAGCAAAATTTTTTTGACCATAATAATAAAAGAAAAAAAAATAATGTTTTTATGAATATATAACACATATAAAAGTCATAGATAATAAAAAAAAAAAATTTTTTGATTTACTTTTATATACATATACCTTATGATGTTATTAATCTTATTTTGACATAAAATTTTTCTGGTCAAAGTGAGCTTTATTAACATTATTTTAAATGGATATTTTTGTTGTGTTTTTTTTTATAGTAATTTTAATTAATTCATCATTCTGGGATCTACTTTGGGTCAAGTTTACAAAATTTTTAATGTTGATGCCATGTACAAAAAAAAGGTACATCATAAGGCTACAACACATCGCATATACGACATACATTATGTATAAAATTGTTTGTTCTTTTTATTATAAGATTTAAATTCTATTATCTTTGCTTTGCAAAATAAAGGTCAATTGGTTATTTATAAAAAATAAATCAGGGTTACCACAAATCCTGGCACAAAAAAAAAAGGTTGTCCTGTCTAAGATTATAATTAGGCGAGCTATTATTTACATAAATAAACAAAGCCAACAAAAATATTTACACATTTGTCAAAAAATTAAGTAACACTCTTGTTGTCATTCAAAATTATTCAAAAATTGATTTAGTTGAAGAATACAAATATAGTTTTACTTGTTATGTTTTCCTTCAAAATTAAAGTCACAGTTCATAAAACACTTTGTCACACTGATCATATTCATATGCTCGTTATTCTTTTCCTGCTGTTATCAACTGTCAGCTCTTACTCATGAAACCTAACAATTAGTATTTTTCATATTATTAAATTTAACTTCATTAGCTATTTTTCATGAAAATATTTTACAAAGTTTATTTTGAAAGAAAAACTTTTTTGTCGTTCATTCAGATTAAGAAAATTTCCTGAATTATTCTTAACTAAGTTAATAACAAAAAAAAAAAGTCAAAAGATGATAAATCTTCGTAGTTGAATTGAATGTATATACTTACTGTTACCAGTTTTATTAATGAAGGTAGATATAAGAATCATTGTAGGGGAAACAAAACTGATTGATTTTTTTTAAACGTTTTGCTTTTAATTTTTCTTGAATTTTGTTTCTAATAAGAAAGTTATAACATAAAAAATATTGGAAAAAATTATTTTCAAGAGACGTCTAGACATTTTTAGACAATTTATATTAAATTAGACTTCTTATATATATGTTAAGTTAATTTAAAATCACAGTGAAGATGAACGCAAAATCTTATATTTTTTAGCAAATTAAAAATAAATTGAATTATTTTTGAATTTTCCTTGAATTTCTTTTTCTCTTTCTAATTTTATCTTCGAATATGTGTTCATTTATATTTGTATACATTAAAGTCAAAAGGCAAAAGATTAAAAAAAAAAAAAAAAGCAAACAAATTTCAGCCAAAAAAATATTTTAAATTTACTTTTTAAAATTAAATTCTTAAAATGTTAATTCTTCACAGTGTAATATACATTCTTACTTATATCCATAGTGTTTACATAATTTGATATGTTCGAGGTTAAATTTCAAGTACTTTATTAAATTTGAAATATGCACAATATTTATGCAGAAGAGCATGCGATAATAAAGATAAATTATAAAAATTCTTGTTCTAATATACAATAATTAAGAATAGAACTTAGATTAAAGTTAACTTTGAGATTTATGCACGAACTTAGATTAAAGTTAACTTGGAGATTCATGCAAAAAAAATATCTAATAGTACAAATAATCCAAAGTAGAGCATACTTAGTTGGGACTATCTGTAATAAATTCGAAAGAAAAACTCAATAATCAATTTAAATGACAAGACGAAATAGAAAATGTTTAGCAAAAAAAATTTATTTATTATCTGTATATGCTTTTAAAATATAAAAATAAGATACTGCAGTTCTAGAATCTACCTGAAAAGACTACTAACACTCTTTGCATAATTTCTCTAATAAACTTTTTTACTATTTTTATTTATAGAAAACAGCTAAAAAAATTAATGTATTAAATTGTTATAATTTATACTAATTAGAACTTTAAGTATCTTATCAAGTTTTTTTTGAGAAAATTCTAATGAGTAAAAAAAAAAAACTATGTACCTATTTATCCTTAAGAGCTGTAATGTTAATCATTACAAAGAAAGCTTTTTATCATCTTGTAACCATTTTAACGAAAGATTATGCGCATGCAAACACTAAAATACCACGTGTAAATTGAAATATTGTTTTTTTTACTTTTTATTTTAGTATATTTTCCTAGCAAAACATAAATTAAGTTATGATATCAGAGAGTGTGACGAAAATGTGATGATGTTAACATTTGAGTGTAACTTAGTTCTTATATATTTTATAAATTTTTATGTAGATGTGAAAAGCTTCTAAATGTCATTTATGTCTTTACATTTTCAATTTTATCAGAAAGTCTTTGGAAATTTCCCAATAGAACAAAAAAAATTCAGCAAAAAAAAAAAATCTCTTTATTTATGTATCTTTTTTTTTTGTTGTATAAGACTTGTTCTTTTGTTCTGAGAAAACTTTTGAATTTTTAGCAGCTAACAAATTGTTTTTTTTTTGTTTGGATCTTTTGCGAAGTGAAACATTGAAAAAATTTACATTGTTTTTAAGCTTTTATTTTTAATATTTAAGTTTATAATGTGAAAAACTGTTTTTTTTTTTTTAGAAGGATAGTGATTGCGATTTGATTTTTCAGAACATAAGAAAAACATAATTCAGATCAAGACAATTATAGTTACGAATTCTGTTATGAGTTACTATTTAGTTTTACCCTAGTTTTAGAATATAATTTATAAACATGGATCAATGATATTATGTTATGTATAAACAAAGTTTGCTTGAAAATATAAATAATTATTGCTATGGCTCTTATGAAGTTTGTTTTCAATTGATGACAATTATTATCATCATAACTTACAAAACACATATAATTTACTACAAACTTTTATACTTTAGTAGAGCTTCAGTGAAGATTATCGAAATAAAAAAAATATATAATTGATGGTCAAAAAATTAATTTTAACCAAAACATATCACCGGTTTGGAACAAAAAATATTTTTTTTAAGATTTCTTCCTTGATACTGTATGGGGAATGTTTGACATTCTCAATTTTGTCTTTAATACAAATAAAGTTAATTTTTTCGTTATCTATTTATGCCGTAGGTTTTGTATATTTATTAAATGTCAAAAATTGTATTGACTGTAGAGTTAACATTTTAAGCTATACAGACATGGAAAAGAGCAACATAGTTGTCACCGTCTTAAAACATATAAGTGCTAGAAAATTATTTTAAACCTACCATAAAAAAAGTAAAGTTTTATTCTAAAAAATAGAATATAACTTTCAGGGATCTGGAAAAACTCTATACGAAAAACTTTAAAAAATATCTATTTGTAAAAGTTTTTTCATATATTTTCCCAAAATAATATAGATATTATATATAATTTAAAATAATAATAATAATAATAATTTTGTTTGTAATTTTATTTTCTAAAACATTTTAAACTTTTCACTTCCAGAAATAGAAAGATTATAAGAAAAATAAATAAATAGCAACTATTGCGGAAAAAAAAAATGGAAAATTACACGAAAAAAAAAATCGACCTGAAATGGAATTGGTAAAAGAAAATATGTCTTATAATATTATATGTGGTTTCTTTATGCTTTGTTAACCAACCGATTTAATGTGGTTTTAAGAAAATCTTAAGAATATATATTTCTATATAGGTATAGATGGCATAACTTTTACAGTTGCAAAGAAAAACACTTAAGTTGTAAAAAGTGGAGAAATTTTTATTTTATTTTTATTTTAAAACAAGCATTATTTGGTTTTGACATTTTAGTTATGCTGCAAAATTTTCCAGATGCAGATTCCTTTTAATAATATCATTTTAATTTTCTACAAAAATTTTACATGAGAAAATTTTTTTTCTTCAGATTATCGTTTTTTTACGATATTTATATTATATAAATAGTTTTAACTTGAAGCATTAGTATTTACCACTTAAAGTCACGGTAAACAAATTTTTTTTAGATATTATGATAGATGTTATAGAAAGAAGAATCATTCAAGTCGCAAGCTCCGTCAATTATTCGCATATGAATAAGTTATGGCTCTGTAGATATGTTTTCATAAAATTTTAACGACTACGAAACTATAACATCGTTATAAAATCTCTGATCACGATTAATAAAAATATGTAATAAATAATAATTTAATCGTAAAATGTATGTAAATTCAATTAAATTAAATAATAAAAAATTTTAAATTTTTTCTTTGATTTACAACAAATACGGCAAAAATCCCACATTTATTTGTATTTGATTTACTATATGATTTTGATTTTTATTTCGTTAAACCACTCGATTCTATTTTAAATAGCGATGGAATATTTTCTATCTAAGAAATTACGTTGAATATTTTTTCAAAAAAAAAAAAAATGTTTCCTTTAAATTTAAAAAGTGTATTGAACAAGAGTTCTGGAAGAGAATTACATTGTTTTAGATACCTATCTAAGTTGATCCGCAGTTACTAAGATAGGATTGTAAGATAAGTTGAAGATATAAACTAATTTTTCATGTCATATGTGTTTACCAAGGTGATAATATTTTGTGAATCTTAAAAATAGACGAATATAATATTTAGAAATTGTGGTAAAAGTTTTGGCAGGTTTAATATAATAAAAGACATTAAGCAATAAAATTAGGGACTATAAACTTGGCCAACTTAATTTAAAAATCATAAATGTGTAATTAATGTTTTATCATACATAAATATCTGTTTAATTATATTTAAATATGTACATCAAAAAATAAAAAGTTCCGTCTGTCACTAAAATGCTTATTATAACTATATAATTAACTTCCAAATTTTTTTAATTTCTTTGATTCCCAAAACATATTCACCTCGATTAAAGGATGAAATTCACGATTTTGGAGGTTCGGAATTAGAGGTTCTCAACAATTCAAGAATTTTATAATTTACGATCAAAAATAGTCCTGGGTAGATAAGAGAAACTTTAAAAAATGGTTTCTATGTATTCGACTGCAATCTGAATTTCGATAAAAATTGTTATACATATTTATTTTATATTACATGATTACATATATGGTAATGAATACTTAAGGAATATAAAAAATATGTTAAGCTCCTGATTGTGACCAAGATATCTTAAAAGAAAAGGATCTGTATACTGTTCTATATTTTCCTTAAATTCGGTTTAACATAGAATTGGGTGCATAAAAATGAAAATCTGTCTTATAATCAAAATGTTTTATTACAATAAATTATTATTTTTTATTTTTTTTTTTATTTATAAAAATGTGTAAAATTCAAAATCTAAATTGTATGAAGGTATAATAAATTTCAAAAAAAAATAAAATTGGTGGAAAAAAAAATAAATTCACATAAATAAAAACACCAAATCTGTAAATCAATGAACCTGAAATGAATAATTATTATTTATTACTACAAAATAAAAATAAAATAAGAACAATTGTGAATTATATAGAGAACGTAAGCAGTAATAAAACGTAGTTAGATGAATATGTATATGTATATATATATATCTGTATATGAAAAATTATAAAGCGTAATAATATACATTTTAAAATTTAAAATATAAATAAGAAATATTTGCAAAATATAATAAACATAAAATACATAATTTCATATTATTTACGTTCATATTTTATTATTTATTATTATTATACTTGCCATTTTGATGATTATATAATTTTAAATAATATGTAAAAAAAAAAAAAAAAAAGAAGTAAAGTGAAAAATTTTAGTACGTGTTGTGTATATTGGAAATTATGCTACACATACTCAACGTATACATCAGGTGAATTTAATAGATGAAATATTAAAATAAAAAAATTTTTTAATGATAATAATAATATTTTTGTTAAAAAGATTTACCATGTATATTTTTGTTCCTTTTTTTTTATTTTTTTTGATCTCAATGGAATTATGAAACATGAAAATCCTTTCAAAAATAATTTTTGTTTTTTTTTTAACATGTTATATATGTAGAATTTTCTCTGTTTTTTCTTATGGTTTTTCCCTTTTATTTAAATTTTTTTTTTAATATATATTTATCCATCATTAAAGGTGAATAGATTTTTTTTATACGAACATTTTTGGGTACGAAATTTCATATTCTCAAAAGTATATGTATATTTGTTTTGTAACACTTTGACAGTTATTAGGCTAATTTAATGTTCTTTCATGTAAAAAATTATATATAAATAGGAAAAAAAAAAAAAATTCTTTTTTTTTTTTTAATTATTATTTAACAGTATAATATATAATGACCAAAAGTTATAATTAATAACTTTGCACTTCAACATCTTGAAAACTCATTTATCAAAATATTATGTATTTTTGTTGTAAATTTAGCCCATCATTAATATCATCACTTTATTTACATTAAGAATTTCACTTCATGTTAAAATCTGTAAAATTCTGATTTGTAATATAACTTTGACATCTGTATTGAAACGGCTTAAAAGTTGCACATATAGAATTACTGCGAATTTACTTTTAGACTGTTGCTTTACTCGATAATATTTTTGGAGATAAGCTATTTAACTAATACCTACATAATACCTGCGTCTACTAAAAAAAAAGATGCAATTATAGTCACAAATTTTATTTACGTAATTCGAAAATAGGTTTTACAACTTACCAGTAAAGAAAATTCTGACATTTCCCCAAAATATCGAAATATCTAAATTTAACAACTTTATATACAAATTTTTCCTTAAAGTTCAATTTAAAACCAATTTATATAAAAAAAATTTCCCTATGTTTTAAAATGAAAAATGGGAAATTTAATTATTTATTTTTAAATTATAACTTAAGAAACTGATAGACAAAAATTTAATTTTCTTATTTACATATAGACGTATACTATACATATTTACATTGTTCCCGACCTAACTTAATTATATTATATTTTACTTTTGTTATTTAATGTTTGTCAAAAAATAATTTTGATTCTTTTCACAAACATTTAACACTGCTTACTTTAAACAATGAATTCTTATTATTATTATTATTATTATTATTAATATAGTAATTAGTCTTCTGAAAAAGAATTCGTTCTTGAAGATAAAGTGTAAAGAAAAAAAAGAATTTTTCTTTTTCCTTTTTTTTTTTTTTTGTTTTTCTTTTTTTATTTTAATAATTAAAGCAATTTTCTTGTAATTTTTTTTTTTATTTTTTTTTTTAATAAATCAAGTTGAAGTGCTTTTGGCTTCTTTTTTTTTTTTTTTTTTTTTTTTTTGAAAACTTTAAGAAGTCGTCATCGTTGTTGATATAATCATATTATACACAATGGAACTTTAAAATCCTTTGTCAGGTTGTAAGAAATACCTACATATAATTTTTTCTTAACTTATTTTATTATATAAAAAAAAAAAAAAGGATAAAAATCAATTTTGGCTTGCACTATCTCATTTTCGTTCAGATGGGACGAGTATAAATTATGTTAAAGATTTATCTAACCTTTTGACTGCATTTATCCATTGTAATGAACATACATTCTTGTAGGCTTAAAATAATTAAAAACGGTTTTTTATGTCTTACTATGTCCTTTACAATTCACATTTAAACATTAAAATTTATAATTTTTTTTTCCAAATTTTCTTATACTACAAATAAGCTCTGGAAGTGTAAAGAAAGAATTTGTTTCTCCATTTTTTGCAAAAAAAAAAATAAAGATAGTGAAAGGCGGGTAAAGAAAATTCGAAGAAAATTGCTAAAATATATTAATCCTGTATTAATTCCATCAATTATGTAATGAAATAAAAAAAGTTGACATACTATTTTCATTACAGGAGTTTTAGAGGCTAAGTATATATGTTATGTATTTACTAGTAACTAGTACTTATGAGAATCTTTCTATCGGATAATGAAAATTTATCTTAAAAGGGAAAAAACGGAATTAATATCAAATAAAGACGTCCCACTGCAAAAGTCTCAATTAATTCGAACTGTGTAGAGATTATTAACTCAAGGATTATTAAAAAAAAAAAACAAAAAAATTTTTTAACTAAAATAAAATATTTAAAATTTATAATTTTATTTTATTTATTTTTTTCCTAAAATATTATAATTTCCAATTTTAATACTTTTCCTATTATAATTTTACCAGGAATTAAAAACGTAAAAAATTTTCCATAACAAAAGCTTTTCCTTATATTATATACCTTCCCAAATACGCTAATTCGTTTTTCTTTTAGTTGAGTTTTTTTTTTTTTTTAGGAGACTAAAAGTTACTTAATTATATTCATAAAAATATAATGGTTAACTCACTTTATAATTTTTTTTTTTTTTATTTACATTAATCCTTTAAAACAAAAGAATTAAATATTAAAACAAACGAAAACAAATTTTTTTTTCATCTAAAAACACGATGAAGACACAAAGATTAAAGTACAAAAAAATTATTATTATTATTATTATTATTATTATTATTATTTATTTTTTGATTTAACAGAAAATGAGCCTTTTTATGTGAACAAAGAGAAAAAAAATAATAATCAAAATATTATCAGGAAAGAGAAAATGGTTTTTCTTTTTTTGGTAATAAAAATATTTGTTGTTTACCCACCATCAACAACAAAAATAAAGATGAGGTAAAAGTTTTCCAGGGAAAAATATTTTAAGACAATAAAAAAAAAAAATTGTTAAATTTTTGAAATTTTTTTATGTTTTAAAATAATATTTTCAATTATCTATTTAGCGACATGGCATGTGTAAATATACCTAACTTACCTATCGTTTATATATTTTTATAATAAAGTGTTTATGTTTATCCCTTAAAAACAATTTTTTTTCTTTGTATATAGATTTAATAAATATTATATAATATTAAAAAAAAAAAAAAAGTTTAACAGTGTTGAGGTTTTAATAATATTATAAAATATATTTAGCTTTAGGATAAGCTGAATTGATAACTGAATTTAATATTTTTTGATAACGTTTCGATTTTAAATAAATCTTCCTCGCGGCTAAAAACAAAATATAATTATTGTCTAGAAAAAAAAGTACATTCTTGTCTATATAAATATTATCACAAACTTCAGATCGAGTGAAACAGTGAATGATAATTGTATGAGGATAGTAGACAAGTTGAATCGAGAAATTAAAAACAATAAATCATTTTATAGCTTCAAACAGGGCCGTCTTAGGAGCGATGCAGATGTGGCAAATTCATAGGGCGCCATAATTTAGGGGCGGCAAATTGCCCGACATTTTTTTACGTTTTTTTAAATTTTATTTAAAAAAATATTAAAAATTATAAAATGTTGTAATTTTTATTAAAAATTTGGCTAATTTTAATATAAATTTTTATACAAAATGTACATGAGGCTAATATAAATTAAAATATAAATTAAAATAAATTAAATATAAATTAAAAATATAAATAACTCTTAAATATAAAATAAATACATTTATACCTTTTTCTCAGGATTTTTATTACTAAAAAGTTTAAGAAATAAAATGTGGGCGAAAAAATTTAAATGTGCACAGGGCGCCACAACTGTTGAGCCGGCCCTGGCTTCAAACAACTAAGTTTTATTTAAGGCTAAATTATATAATATACAGTCGAAACGTTTGCTAAAATGATTAATTAACCACAGCTATTTTCCACCCGATAAACAATTTGCTTCAAAACACTACTATATATATTGCATATTTTCACATATTAGACTCTAGCTAAACTATATATTAATTAATATAAAAATAACTCTTCAATTTAAATCATTTGCTTTACGAAATTCCGCGACAGAATAAACTTTTTAGAAATATATGTTATTTTCTCATTATTGATATGATTTAATAGAATCCTGCACCAAAAAATCTCATTAATTTTTGGATATAAGAATGTTCTATAAGCGCTAAAAATTCTTCAATTTTACAAAGATCAAACTAACAACTCAAAGCTGTTCACTTTATATTTAGAAGTTATTTTCTAAGTAAATTGATATCTTCTCAAGTAAACAATATAATTCTATATGATCCAAAAAAAAAAACACAAGAACCTTCTAAAAGTTCTAGAAATAATCTTTTAAAAAAATTGTTATTTTTTCTATATATCAAAAATAAAAATAAAAAAATTTCCATAAAGGTATAAAAAAAAATTTAATATTCAAAAAATGTTATTAATGTAAGTACAAAAACAAAAAAAAAATATATGTTACACATATTTAATTGTAATGATTCTTAAAATACCATTCTTTTATTACATCACACATCATAATATTATATTTTTATACGTGTTAGCAAGCAAGTTAAAATGTTGTTTTCACATTTGTAAAATGTGTGTATGTAAAACAAATTAGTCTTTGACCTGGAATTTATGCTATTTTTATGCTCTTTTGATTTCTTAAAATTGTAGAAATGAATTGAAAATCAACGTAGAATTATATATATTTGATCCTTGTAAAATTTAAGGTGCAAACATTAAGCAGAAAAATCTATTTAATTTTTGTTTTTGTATATATAGGACACATATAGAATAATTTTGTTTTTTTTCTGAAGATTTTTTGTTTTTAATAAAAATATAGAAAAGCGGAAATACGGAAAACCATTAAAATAAATGAATTTTTATTTTTCAGGATTTATGAAAAATGAAGAATTAATTATATATATTTACTGTGTACATAACAAGATTTATTGTTTTTCATCAACTTTAAAAACAATTCAAAAATTTAATTTCATGAAAATAGAAAATTTTCTTTTGGCTTTTTGAACGACCGCGACCATGAAAAAGATTGTTCGTAGGAATGCTCTATCTCACGAACGATTTTAATAAGTGAAACGAATTTTTAAGTGAATCGAATTTTTATCCTGAAAGGCCAAAATCGAATTGTAAAAATCAGGTTTAGCTAAACAATTCTCTTGCGATAAACAAAATAATAAAAACAGAAATACCTAAAACTATTGAACAACAAATGCACCAGCCAGAGTTATTATTTTTTTAGATTTTAAGTCGAATTTAAAAAACATATTCAATCGTTCAATTTTTCTAATTAAGCAGGTTTTAGAAAATGGTATGTGTTGAAGTAGTCAAAACCAAATATTTTTTATTACTCGATCAGGTTTTTCATTCTCAATGTGTGGTTATGATAGAAGTTATGATAGAAGTGTTTGAAAATTTTAATCAATTAAAGTTATTATGTAATTTTTCTAAATTAACATAATAACATAAAAAATTTGGTAACCCAAACAACAATAATTCTTTTCTCTACCCAGGGTATACATATTATATTAAATGTGGTTATTAAGGAAAATTGGAAAATATTATAAAGCATAAATAAAATGTTATATACATAGCAATTCATTATTATAGAAATTAGCAAAACCTCATTTAAGACTTTAATTTTTATATTTTATATTTAACTTTAATAAAACACACTTATAATAAAATTTAAATATTAATGAGTCTAGACTTGCTATTTTGCTCCCAAAAACATTAGATATGAAATTATTAATGAATAAAAAGAATCTATTAATGTATTCAATACATATTTTTTTTAACTTAATTTTATGTAAATTTGAATTTTCCAGATAATTAGATGTTAAAATTCATAGAAAAATAAAAGTTTTTATATAATAAATTTATTATCAAAATGAACTTAATATAAAATATGGGTATGAAATATTCCTATTTGAACCCTTGTACGAGTATCATGCATATAGGTATATAATATACAGTACAAGTGTACATAATATTAGGATACAAAAATTATTAAAGACACTATAACAGGGACTATTACCATTTGTATTTTGTTAATATTATTTTATATCCAATTTATTTTATGATTTTCTGAATTTAATAGGCATTATTGAAAATAGCCTAAATTCTTTCCGAAAATTTTTTGTCTATGTTATTAATGTAAAATTTACCAAGCGAAAACAAAATCAACCTCGTCCCATTTTAATCGCTTCAAATTATTTAATTTTTAAAAACTCAAAATTAGAAATTTCCTTATTCTTTTTTCAGTAATATTCAGCTTACACAAATATAACTATTATGGGATGACCTAAATTTACAGAATAATTTTTTTAAGTGGCGCATATACTCGAAAATAAGTATGTATATAATATTAATTTATTTTATTTGTAAAAAGTTTAATAAAAACATTAATATTATGAGTACATATATATAGTACATAATGTATCTTGTACCTTTATTTGGAATTTAAATTAAATATTAAGCTTCCTGTGGATAGAGGACAGAGCAATAGTATATGTTTAATTAACTTTAAAATAAACTATGAATATAGTTTTTATAATTTTATAGAAAAAATAAGTATGTTGTTCAAATAAATATCTGGGCCATTAAGACATCAATAGAAATCTAATTGAAGACAACAAATTTTCTAAAAATTCAATTTATTCAATCGGTAACATTAAAATAATTGACTTGGAATTCAGCATACAACATACAAGGCGCACTTGTACAAGATGTACGTGTTTGCCATTTACTTCGATTAATATACTATTGCACTGATGTTTACATTTTATTTTAAAATTTCTCAAAACATTAAAAAAAAAAAGAAAATATGTGTATTATAAAAATTTTATAATATGTTTTTTATACATTTTTGATCAACTGCACTTTTAATTTTAAAAGTGGTTTAAAATGTATTTGAGAAAATTTCTTCCTTTCCTTTTTTTTTTTAAATTTTTTGTATTTTTAAATATAAAATTTATATAGAAAATGTGTTTTTGACATTTTAACCACAAGAAACTAAATATGATATTTTAATGTACTTTTAAGTACATAATTTTTTTTTTGTTGCCTTTAATTTATTTATTTATCGGAGTTAGAATTTTAAATAAAAATTAAAATGAAAAACTTTTATCAGATTAAAATTTCAATGTAAATATTATAAAATTATTAAAACAGTTTTTTATTTGTGAATCTCCATTATGGAATAAAAAAATTTTTAAAATAAGAAAAATTATTCAAGTATGTATTTTAAAAATAAAATTTTAAATCGAAAAATATTCCAATTTTATGTTTTGTTTAGTTAAAATTAAAAAAAAATTAAAACTATATAAAAGTTGGATTTAATCCCTTATAATCCCTTCTAATCTTTCAAATGAGTCAAAAAAAATGTCTATTCTGTTAAAGATTAACTTAATAAATAAAATTTAAATTGAAGCTTTTATTTTGGATGAGATTCTAGTTAATATTGTTTAAAACAGACCTGGGCAAACTGCGGCTCTAAAGCCGTATGCGGCTCATAACATAAATTTATGCGGCTCCGGAAATTGTTTTTTTTTACACTGCATGCGGCTCGAAGAACAATTCTAACAAAATTTTTTTTTTCACCCGGCCTAAACTTTTTCTATTCTAAACTATTTACAAATAAAGAATTTTCTTGCACCCTAAACTACAAATCAAGAATGTTTTCCACCCTAAAGAATCGACTGTTTTGACATTTTTAATAATTAAAAAAATTTTCGGCTCTTTCATTTTTGATATTTTTGCTTATGTTTTGGGTTGCCCAGGTCTCGTTTAAAACTTCTTTTTTATTTTTAAGTACTACAACAATAAAGCAAACTCAAAACCATTTTAAACATACTGGAATTAAAACTATGAAATTTTTATCTTTATATTTCATTAGCCCTTTTAAATACTTACCATCATGATATATCATAATTGACAATTTTCTCTTATTATTTTAATGTTGTTAATTTATAACTTACATAAATATTACAAAAATGTGAAAAAAATAAATAACATGAAAATCCATTGGAAAATTATTAATATTGTGAATTATCATGTAACCGGAAGTGACAAGGACCATTATTTTCTAAATTAGTTATAAAAATTATGAATCCTAAGTTATAAAAATTATGAATCCTAATTATAAAATAAAAATATTTTCAATATTATTTTATGTTCGTATAAAGGAGCTAGGGACAATGATATTATTTTAACTGTACGAACATATACTTCTATTGTGAATATGCAATATGAAATATGGAATTACTATATATGAATAGAGAAAGCTTTGACGCAATAAAAAAAACTAATTGTCGAGCTGTGTTAAATTAAATATGTGTGTTTGCCTTAAAAATCAAGTAAAACATTTCGGTTTATAGTTTTTATATGATTCATTTTAATTAAAGAAGTTTTGTATTTTTTTTTTTTTTTTATTTCAATAAACGAATTTAATGAGAAAACTTTTAATGAGGCATTTGGTATAAAAAGAAAAACCCAATTTAACTTTTTTCACGTATTTTTTGTTTTTCTTTTTTTGAATTATTATTATTATTATTATTATATTACTAAATGAGCATATTATGTTGTTGTGCATATTTATCACATCAACAAAATGAAACAATTTGACTTATTTTCATCGGAATAATAATAATAAAAAAAAAAAAACGTATCATGTTTAAGTTTTAACACTACAGAAAAAAAAAAAACAATCTTTATGAAAAAGTTTTTCACACATGTGTAACAATGAAAAATTCACTAAAGATTAACATTTTTGTATACGTATTTTCATTTTACTATGACAGATATTTTTCTTTAAGTGTAATTAAGTTTTCTTAAAACTTCACTTAATGATTTCATGATACGATTGGGATGTGACATTTTTTTTTATTGTTTGTTTAATCAAGAAATAACAAACTTGCAGTCCTAGTAACTATGATTAGCGATCAAATCAGTAAGCAAAGTATATTCAAACGAACTAACAAACAATATTTAACCGATCAAATATCAGACAATTACTATCTATAAGAATTTCAGATTTAAGAAATTTTGAAAATTTAAATTCATTCAGAATTTGGTTTAAAATTATAACATTACAATGTTATTTTGAATCGATAACAAATTAATAATAAATAAATAATTCGTATCCAAATATTGTACGAACGATGTGCATGTATGTTCAACTTATTTTTGCCTCATTTTAATTGGAAACCAAATAAATTTTAGTAAACGTAAATAACATCGCTACTATTATAATAATTTACATAATTATTTATTATATAAATTAATCCACTCAATCTCAATATTATCATTATGGCCATCACTATTAGTTGTTATATCTAATCTACATACATTTATCATCAAAATTTACATAATCCATTTCAAAAAAAGAAGCATAATGATGCATGAAAAACATAGTGCGTAAATATAATCTTTTGGTCTCTATATTATATTTAATCAAAAATTCAGTTTTAAAAGTTATTTAAGAAAAGTTAAATTCCAAAATTTTATGTAATTTTATATTTTCATGAAGCTACATAAACATAACTTTATATTTTGTATATTTTATAATTATTTAAACAAGAAAAAAAATGTACATTCAGTTTGAAGTTAAAATATTTGTGTATCCTTGTGTTTCTGTATAATATTGAAGTTTATTTCAATGAAACCACATGATTTCAAAACATAAACATGTTATACTTATATATACATATCAAAGAAGAATAACAGTACTGTTTCTAATTTACATATTTTTGTTTATCTTTTAAGAAGGCAACAACATTCGTAAATTAGAATCACTTGTATAAAAATATGAGATACATTCTTATAAAATATTTTATTTAATGATCTCATTTCAATAAATCAAATCGCAAAAAGAACAAATAGTTTATCCAAATCTTCATACTACTACTGCTTACAGCCAGTATAGTCTTATTTGATCCGACATTTTACTTCTAAATAAAAGAAACTTTTTCATTTTTCAAACTTTTTAAGATGATTTATATTAAATTTAATAAAAACTTATTTTTATCTTAAAATTGTACGTTATTTACGAATGAAACTACTTTATTTATACAATGTTCTTATATATTTATATTTCGGTGTATAAAATTTACCAAAAATTTGCCAATTATTGTTCCTAAACCACAGAATCTCACCAGAAAAACGGCGAATAATTTTCTATTTCATTGATTTTATTTTCATAAATAGTAGGTTTTATGAATTTGATGAGCATAAAATTAAAAAAATATATGTATATGTAAACAGCGTATAGGAATTATTATGTTGCAGTAAGGTTTCAAGAGATTTTTCGTATTCAAGTTTTAATTGTATAAAATGATACATAACGTCAGTACAAACAGAAATTGCTGAATTGTTCATTTTTTGCACACAATTTACTTAAAACTGTTTTACTGGATTTTTAGACGAATTGTCATCAATGACTTTATTTTCGAAAACCAAATTATTTTTACTACCTTTATAATTTTACTCTTATAGGCTCAGACAAATGCAAAAGTAATATGAAAATAAATTATGGAAATTAAGATTTATATTTCATTCTACAAAAACTATACAACTAAAACAACTAGAGACCAACAACTTTGAAATAAAATAGTTATTTTTATTTTTCGAATAGTAACAAGTTTTTTTAAACCAACATTGTATATATACTAACTTATTAATTTTATTATGCACAAGCTTATAGTTTTATTTTACTTCAATATCAAAATGTGGGAAATTTTTAATATGGTGTCTAAATAGGATATACAGATAAATAAAATTCTTCTATCCTGAATATTTTATAGATACAAAATTACAATAACCAGACATTTCGATTGTGCATTGATTTTGCAGTTTTATTATACTTTATAAAATAGACGTTCATACATTTATAGATAGTACTATAAAATTTTATTTCTAAAGATAATAATGAAACCTATATACATAAGAGTTTATGATATTTCAGCCATATGAGTCTAATGACATTTTGATTTTACTGACATATAATACTTATACACCCAGATATATGTATAAAATAATATTATTACTTTTTTTTTTTTTTTGAAACATTTCTGAGGGCCTTTTCAACTAAAGTTGAATTGGTTTAGAGATAATAAATCTATAGATATTTTGTTAGCAATTAATACAATTGTTGGCACAGTTTATCAGTTTTTAATCGATTTTTTCTTTATTTTAAAAGATTTAGAACTATGGAAATTGTTAGAAATACGTACTAAACCCTTTCCAGAATCGATGTCAATAACGTTCAACTGAGCATAGATTGGTTGAATTAGGTATATTATTTATATCAAACTTTAAGATGTAAGATGAGTCTAATTAAACAAAAATTTAACAATTATTCAGAATTCGGAATTATGTATAACTCATGAAATATAAGTAAGAATTATGTATAGTACATTATCAAGCAATTGATAAGTTTTATTAACATTTCTTTTATATTTCAGATGCCACAGAAATTGTTTCGTAGGTTTACTTTAATTCTTCTAAAAGGAAATGAATTTGTAATTGAAAATAAGATAATAATATGTCACAAATTGATCATTTAACCTAATATTATTTCAAAAAATGAATATTGGCTTTTATTCAAAGTTATGTTATAACTGTTATTTAAAACTATTATCATTATATTTATATATAAATACCAGAGTTATATCCGTATAAGATATTGTATTTTTCTGTAATAGTAATCATTAGTAAATGACAGTTTTGTTCCCATTTCATTTCTTTTTGTTTTTATTATTATTATATTTTTTTAATATATTTATGATAATTCTTTTTTAAGCACTTTTTATTGAATTTGACGACATCAGTTTTTGTATTTATAAAACGATAATAATAAAATCTGCCACAGATTTTATTTTATTTTTTGATAAAAGTTAAAATAAGTTTTCTTTTTTGTATATAAATAGTTTTGCAGTAAAATAATTTTCATTACACCTAGAATTATAACATTATGTCCACTGAATCTCTCTAAACTATACATAGAAAGTCTGTCTGTTTTTTGTTCGTATATAAATATTTCTTTGATAAAAGAAGGACTAAAAGTTATAATATGACATTATTATAGTTAATATCAAATCTTGCCCTCTAAACTAAACTATACTCTTTATAACGTGTTTTCAGAAAATATTATAATATTCATATCTTCACCTTCTTAATGCTAAAGAACTTAGAAAATTTTAATTAAATGTTGAAAAACTATCTTAGCCGCGCTTTGCAGAATTTCAGCACGAAAAGTCAGAACATGTAACAAAAAAATAATATCGCTATAATTGTCACGATAATAATGTCAGAAACTTCGATTCTTGTTACTTGTTTATCAGGAATGTTCAATTTTCTATAAAAAGTATTACAAAAATTATCGCGACCACAAAAACTGCATAAGAAAATTTTTCCATAAAGAAAAACCGCAAGGAAAAATCTCTATACATATTTATTTTTCTAAAATTTAAATTTAGTTAGAAAAAAAAATGATTTATAGCTATTTTAGTTACCAATTATATTTTAAATATTTTCATTTCATAAAAACTTTTAGAAACCATTTTTCAAGCATAGTGTCAAAACTTTTTTACTTTGAGTAAATTAAAAGAAAAAAAAAAGTTGTAACCTAAAAGCGAAAACTTTTCTTTTTTTATTTCGAATAGCCTTAAACATAATTAGAAAATTAAAAAAAAATATATGTTACTTAAAGAAAGATGAAACATAAATATAATACTTATTATGTTCAATAAAGCATAAAATTTAAAAATAAAATCACAGCAAATTTTTCTAAGAAAAATAATTTAATTTTTCTTCATATTTAAATTAAAAGCTTTATTCACGTTTTCTATATTTTTCCACTAATATTAGTTTAAGTGAAGTAAAATCATTTCAAAAGCAACAGAACAGTTTTCCTCGAAAAATATAAAATTAATTGTACTGGAAAAATTTATATAGAAAATTTTTAAAATGGACACATCATATCTATTTATTTTCATATTCATTTCGAGTTTTGTATGTTTCTTTATGTTCTCACTAAGGTATCTAAAGTTAGGTAATATGTGATATATGTATCAGGTCTTGAAATACCTTATATTGAGGGCATTATACAATTATTTTTTAAAATTGAAAAAAAAAAAGATTCTCCTCAAATTTTAAAAAATCCCAGCCGCAAATCCCACAGACCACCGGTTATGTCAGTTCACCCAATGTAAGACCAAGTTATACATTATTTACTTTCTTTGAGGTGGATGGGAAACAAATACAACACGAATAGTGTTTTCAAATACTCGGAAATAAAAGTTGTAATATTTCAAAGTTTTCGGGTAACCCGGGCTACCCGAGTATTAAGAAATATTCCAAAAATAGCTGGAAACAAAAAAACACATTAATTATTAAATTTTTTGTTTATTAAGAAAATAATATTTTATAAAAATTAAAGCATTTAATGTATCTGGGCTCATTCTATTTCTTGATTTACTACAAAATATTCCAGCAATGGAAAGAACAAGCTCCGAGTGATTCAGTTGATGTTAATTTCTCAAAGTAACTCCAGACTCGAGACATTTTACAAGCTGCAAGAACAAAAAATTCAATCGAGCGCATAACATCAATTTGCATAATTTTTCTTCACTTACGGTTTTTTAATTTCACTTCCTCAGCTCAGCAGTATTTTGATTAATCAAAAGCACAAAGAATATTTTTTTCAGAAAAACACATTTCTATTTTTTTTTTTTCTATGTTTTTGAAATAGAAATAATTCAATTAAGCATTAATTTATTACGGCCTACTTATAAAACATGTAACATGTAAGTCAATATTTCAAATTTTCGAATGCGAAATTATTTTTAAAGCTCGCCTATAACTGTGCAATTTGGTTTTTTAAATTTGCTTTTTGAATTTCAAAACTTTAATACCCGGATACTCGATGTTACTACCCGGGTTTTGAAATACCCGAAATAATGGTCAAATTTGAGGGTACCCAACACCCGGGTACTCGAGTTGAAAACACTAAACACGAAATTATTTTTATATAAAAAAAAATTCGGAAAATTGAAATGTTGAAAACGGGGTCCATACTTTATTTATGAGGTACTGTTCTACATACTCACATACTATTAACATTCACATATTTTTATTATACTAACTACTATGCTACTATTATACTACTATTATATTATCCCAAAATTTTTCAACTTAAAAACCATTCATACTTTCCAAATAGATAGTTCACACATGCAGAAATAATATTATAAAATTAAATTATATTATTATTTTTTTAATTCATATTTTCTATATATAAATATTTACTTTTTGTATGAAACTTCTATTATATTAGATATAGGAATTCCCATTGTTATACATACAATGTTAAATTATAAAGTTTTCCGAAAAATAAGTCAGAAAAAGAAAAAAAAAATTAAGCATTTCGAGATAAATGAAAATATTTTGTTAAATAGCCGGTAGTTTTACATATTAACTGAACTTATTTACATATATGTTTAAATAAAAAATTTACATTATTATGGACTTAACTTTGGACAAAAATAAAGTGCGACATCATAAAATAGACGGTATATCATTTTGACGTTTTTTGATCCCGAATAAATCTACGGTCGTTATATACATAAGTATGTATTATATGAAATACATGTGGTAGAATA
Source organism: Hybos culiciformis (assembly GCA_964007475.1). Taxonomy (NCBI): domain Eukaryota; kingdom Metazoa; phylum Arthropoda; class Insecta; order Diptera; family Hybotidae; genus Hybos; species Hybos culiciformis. Next base: position 35,684,994 of record OZ023274.1, on the reverse strand, counting down.
ATATAATGAGCTTAAATTTCAAAATTAAAAAAAAAAAAAAATAATCTTCAATCAATATTAACAATTGTGAAAATAATGAAAGCAAAAAGTGATCTAATTTTAAAAATCCATGAATATTGTCCAATATAAATTTTTTTGGCAATGTTTTTTAATTGTCAAACTTTCTTTATGATATTTTTATTATATTGTTTTTCTTTTCATTTTTTTTTTTGAACATATAGTATAGAAATAAAAAGAAAATAATATTTATGGCCCTTTTTTTATTTATTTATTTATTTTTTTTTTTTCATTTTTCATTTTATGCAAGTTTTGCTAATATAAATTCATTCTTGTTTTTTTTTTTATAAACTCTTAAGGATTTACTATAAGAAAAAATAAAAATTGCATACCAAAAAATGGGTCACACAATCCTTTAAAAAAAAAACATACATACATATTTTATTATTATTGTTTTTTTTTTTCAATTTCATTCTTTAAAAACAACATAACACAAAAAACTCTTATGTTTCTATAAATCTTTTATTAAAATTATTTTACTAAGAGAAAAATCGAATTCTGCAGAAAAAATAAAAATAATTTGGACCAAAATAAAAAAAAAAATTTTCTATCTTTCATTGGAATGGATTTTATCCTGCAATTTTTGTTTTCTTAAAATTGGAGAATGACAGAACAAAATAAAAATTGCCTTTGTCCTTTCTTAAGGAAAACATGTTTTACAGCAGCATCAGCAGCAGTAATGAAACTTCAACCTGACATCAAAGAAAATAATTTAATACACATTTTATTAAATCTACATATTTTACAAAAATGAATGAAATAAAATAAATTTTTTAATCAAAAACATTGTTTAAAATAAATCAATCATTATTGTAATTTAGTCGTCCTTGGAAGTATATTAATTATACTCAATCCATACTAATTGAATGTCCTTTGTGTGTTTTGTGGCGAGCGCTTTTTTAGTCAGAAAAGCCATTAGAAAGTTTCCACTAGCACAATAGTCCTACAAAGCATAATTCGTTTGATTATTTGGTTATGAAGTTAATTATTTTTATGTATCGCATAATACGAAACAAGTGAATTTTTATATTTTGATTTTAACAACAAAAAAAAAAAGAACATAAAGGAGAAAAAAAATTATATATATAATATATTATATACATATATAAGCTTAAACTTAAGAATAAAACAAAAACGAATAAACTTATTGCATAACATTTGTTTCTTTTAAAATATTTATAATATTTAAAGTGAATCTGTATAGTTTTTCTTAGGGGAAAAAACTTTGTTTTTTTTTTTTCATAATTTAAAACTAGAATTATTATTATATCTAAAATAGCCCCAACATTATGCTTATTTATTTTATACTCTAGATTTATTTATTTTTCTGAACTATATATTTGATATTTGAAAGATCATGAGGCAGTGATAATTTTGTTTAAAGTGATCTGTATATTGCTTTCATCCTGATGAACATCATAAATCATTTTCTATCAGTTTGATGCTAGTAACGAGAAACACACAGATGAAGCAGAAAATTAAGAATAGCAATTATATAGCGAGAACCGACCAAAGTTGATAGCAATAAGCAATCTTTGCAGAATATCCCTTTAATGAATCATACGGTGTTAACTAAAGCGAAATAGTAACTAAATTGAACTAATAAAATTTTAATGAATTTTTTAACGTATAGTTACTTATGTAACACCTAAGCATAACATAGAGCATATATTTTAAATTGTTTGTTGAATTTTTTGTTTCTCTTGTTCTATTTTACATTTGATCACATTAAGTATTGTCCTCATAAGACATTTATATCTTTTTGTTTTTATTTTGTTTTTTTTTTTTTTTTTATTTTTTTTATTATTTTATTCATACCTAAAGTACATAATTTAGATACATTGCACATTGCACCTATGGTGTACAAAAAGAACAATATTCTATTTAAAATAATAAAAAATATATAATTTAACATTTTTTTTATATTTTATTTTCTTTTTAACTTCTTTGTTTTTTTTTTTTTTTTTGCTTTTAATATTATTTTCAACAGTTTTTATTATTTTTTTTTTTTATTTTTATTTCTTATTTTAACTTTTTTGTTTTTAATACAACTTAGCCCTGATTTTTTTAGTGCAAACTCTTTTATTATATGCGCCAATATAGTTTTTAGTTTTGTATAGGTACATTATTATAAAAAAGCTATAAAAATGTAAATATTATGAAAAGATATAATGTATTCATTTACACTTGAAGGAAAAGTTTTAGTTAAAATACATTATTTCTTTTGTTTATGTAGGTTTTATTTTTTTTTTTATATAATTTATATGAAACAAACTGATGGCGCTACAATATGCACAATATGCAATGTAATTATGGTTAGAAGATTTTACATACAATAACTATATACGTATAGAGTTGAGAAAATTTTTTGATTTTTATTTACATAATATTAATGGATTTTCTAACTTGGGTAAGAGAGTCAATGGAAATTTTTGGAAAATATTTGAAATTACAGATACAAAGATGTAAGATCAAAACTGATTTTTTCGATCTTGTAAATGGTACAATTATTTCAGAATATGTCTAAGAACTCTTTTATAAATCATCATATATAACAAAAAAACAGTCAAACAGGATTGGAATTTCTTAAATGTTGTTAAAAAAAAAAGCCAGGATTGCCAATTATACCTTGGTTGGATTTATTTTACAAAATTGTAACTAAAACTATACGAACTCTTATCATAAATAGCCAATTTAAGTGTATTAAGTATAGTAGTAATTTAAGCCATCATTCAAAGAACTTAAGCATAATTATGTACATAAAAATAATTTTCAAAAATTATTAAAAAAATTATTATTAGAGAAAGGTTTAATTAGAATAAGTATATTTAAAAATCTTACTCACATTCTGTTATAGACTTTTAATAGTATAAAGAAGCACAGTGCACTATATCTAATGCATAACATGCATTTTCATTTAATAAATGAAATGAAATGAATTAAAATTATCAAAGAATATTCAATACGTTAATTTGTTTGGTAATTGAAGCATTAATTCTAATTAAATTAATTAATGAGCAAAAAAAAAACAATTCAAACATAACACTGGCCTACACTCATTTTGGTGCCTAAGATTTTAGACCTGATTTTGGGTATATTTTGTGAGCTGATACAAGAAAACTAGTCACATTTTTCATATCAGCTCTTTATCTTGATTGCCAATTTCAATACCAAAGTATACAGAATACAAGCGAATTATCGTGTCATTAATCGGTTTCCGTTGATCTTTCATTATAACTCACCGCATATGTAACAAAACATATCAGGATCGTTAAAACAACTGCTTGACTTACTTGCCATCATAAATTTGTACGATTAATGTCATAAAAGTAGTTATAACATGGACTGATTTTGAATAAAACCGTAAAAAATTTGAAATAAGAATTATAGGTAAACCAGAGCTGTCAGCTGACATCTAGTAGCAGCAATGTAGTTCATACTAACTACTTTACCGACTACAGATGCGAACAGAGCTGCACCAATACAAAATTTTTTTTTTGTAGGCCAGTGTAATTGTTAAGTCAAAAATTATGAACTTTATTTTTTAATTTCATTTTTTTTTTTTTTGTCCTTAATGAACTACGTGTGTTGTTTAAAAACCCATCAAAAATTTTCCATCATCATATCAAACTTTTGTTCTTTTAATAACTAAAGAATACTAAAGCACATCAACTACATTTTACATAAATAAAAACATATAATACCGTAAAGAATAATTAGCTTTACAAAACAAAAAAATACCTCAATATACGAAAAATTTCGTAGACAAAAGCAATTAGATGTAAATCTAAAATTCAAATTTTTATATATACCCAGAACAAAAAACCTCAAAATTAAGATACAAAATATATATTTAATTTTTTTTCCCCCCTTGAAAAGCAAAAAGGATCTTTAATCAATTTTTTTTCTTTTTCATAAAAAAGATACATATATTTTTTTTAAGTATCTAAAAAATAAATCTTCTATATTTAAATTATATAAATTTACAAAAATATGTTTTCTTATATGTATATACAAAAAAACATTTTTCATAACATTGTTAAATATACATATAATACATAAATACATAATATACTCGTACTTTTGTTATATTTTACAATAACAAAAATATGTTTTCTTAAGTAGAATATGTGTAAATTTTAGTTCTTTTTTTTTTTTTTTATTTTTATTCATTAACATAATTTTGACATATTTTATGAATATAAACATTCAAAAAAAAAAAAGGGTGAAAGCTTTGCAGAAATTCGTATTTTTTTTTTTTATTTAGTAGAGTGGGGGAAATAAGTTTTCCAGAGAATGAAAATTAAAATATTAAAACTTTAATAAATCGAGTTTGCGCGCGAAAATAAAAATAAATTATTAATTTCTAACAGTCCATGTAGTTGAAAAATCTGCAAAAGCTTCATTCTTTTTTTTGAGTAAAGGATACAAAATTGAAAAAAAAAATTAATTTTAAATTTCCATTTAACTAAAATTGAAAAACATATGTTTTTTAATGTATTTTTTTTTTATTATTTTATTTGTAAACAAATATGAAAATCATATGAAAAATAAAAAGCTTCCTAAAAAAAAAAACATAAAGATTACTTAAATAATAAAAAGCTTTGCGAAAAATTATATTTTCGAGATATAGAGAATTATTTACTAGTGATACAAAGTGAGACAAATTCAAATTCATCATAATTGAAATTAAATTTATTGACTTATGCAAAGTTAATCAAAATAGCTACATTTTTTTTTACTTTTATTATATTTTTTTCTGGATTTCTGTATTTTCTGATTTTCTGGATTATTTGTTTTAAATTAAAAGTTGTACCAAAATTGTTTGACTTTTCTTGAAATTAAACTTATTTCACTCTGATCGAAAAATATTCAACAACTATGGTTTCATGGTTTTCCCCGATATCCTTCTAATTGATGTTCTGTGATGAAAATTTTCAAAAATCTGTACTTGTTTTACTGATTCAAGAAATATTTCATATATTATAACTTAATATCTTCACAACTGTATTGAACGTAAAAAACTCAACAAAATTTATATCTTAATTGACGCATTATCATTTAAAATAATTTTCAATTATTTTAATTATTTATCAGTGTCACCTTAATATATTTAATTTATTCAAATTCTCATACAAATATTATTCTTTGCTTCACTTTTTAATGTAAATAATATCTTAATTTATTTAACAAAAAAAAAAGTGTATATATATTATTATCTCTTTTACTGCTTTTAGTATATATAATTAACAATTTCATGGAATAATTGTACAAAAAAAAAATTTATATAATTTTATTAAATAAATTGAATAGAATATTACACTTAGAAACTAAAAATCTACATCTACATACTTATATACTTAAATTTAATTGAAAATTAAAATTAAAAAGTATAAAGTAATTTCCATTTTATTAACAGATTTGGATAAATTAACTTGAAAAAAAGTATAACAAAGACGATGACTGCAGCATAATTTGGTATAATGATGTTTAAGCTAATAATATTATATGGTTTGTAAAATGTTCCATTGAATTCGATTCACTTCCATAATCAGCGACAAATCAAGCAGGCTGTATTAACTGAATGGAAAATTCTACAAACTATATGCTTTATTTAAAACATTATGTATTGCTGACTACAATTTGAAAATTTTTACAATTGAATTTTTTTCATAAATTTTTACGTTTATTATGATTTTTGTTCTTTGTCAAATATTAAAAAAAAAAGAAAACAATTTAATTGAAAACAAAAAACAATAGTTATGGCTAACTATAAATACAGAAAATATATGGAAATTAAATTACATTTCTTTAGAAAATCAAGTTTCATGAATATTATAGAGCTGTATCACGAATTTTGTTTCAGGGTGTATGCATACAATACTTAACAACAGAAGAAAAAAGAAAGGATAAAATCACTTTTAACTTTGTGTAATTAAAGGGGTTTTACCTCCATTTATCTCTTCAATAACACTCGTTATTAAAGTTAGTTATACATTTAAAAATATGTATATCTACATACTTATAATATACAATTTTTTTGAATTATACATAGTATTTCTTTTCAATTTTTAATGAACTTATCTTCGGTAACGGATACAAAAAAAAAAAAAAGAAGAAAAAAACTTTTACTTTATATTTTTCTTATATTGATAACTTTAACTTTTTGTGATTATATAAAGTATTTTACATGTACATATTCCATATACATACTTTATAAATTTTTTTTTTTTTCTTATTTTATTTTTAACACATTTGATTATTTTATTTTTTTCATCTAGGTTGGAACACAATTCAAGAATTGTACAAGGGTTAAGAAAATTTATATATTTCTAATGTAATAATATGTAATTGAAAATTAAAGAAAAATTCTCGTGTAGTTTTAGGAATATGTTTTCTCAAAGCTAATAAGTTTTCTTTATTCAAGTTATTTAGCATCATGAATATGATTCTTCTTTGTATAAAAATTCGGCTTAAAATTTTATGCTATCGAATTTGTATAAGTTTCTAATACTATATTTAATTTATTTAGTCCATCCTTATTTATATAAAGATAAATATTGAGTAAAGTAAGTAAAAAAATTTTGACCAAAAGAATAAAACAAAACAAACTTTTACTTGATGTTTTAAGAAATGTATCAAAAATTTCAGTTAAATTGACCAAGACGTATAATTAGACATTATTGGGATAAAAAGATTCCTGCGAATTCATTGGAAAATTAAAATTCAACAAAATATTTTAATACTCGTATAGATTTTGTTTTTTTCATTTTTAGAGCTCCTAAAAGTCCGAATCTAATTAACATTTTGAAGCCTACAATACAACTTTGCTTGATATCTTGATTCGTTCATACAAAATTCATACTATTTTCTTCACAACTCCATTCCATTCGTAAATATTATGTTTCTGAAAGTTTTTTATAAATCAAAATGTAAACATTAATTTATTCCACATTTTTTGGAACCAAAAATTTCATTTCAATTCAAATGTACATAAATCTTTTTAAACAAAAAAAAAATTAATTATTTTAAGAAATTACAACAAATTGATAAATCTTAAAAATGGAAATTCTACATCATGTATACATAAATTATCCTTTTGTCGTAAAGAAGGAAAATATTCTTGAAAAATTTATGAAGGAAATTAAAATAATCAACTCCTTAATTAATTATTTGACCCAGCACTATTGTCAACTGATTAGTCCCTTCATATTGATATCATTAAATATTTTTCTTTTATCTAACAATATCCCAAACTTGAGGCTAAAATTAAATTTCAAAGTTATTATTAACAAAAAAATCTAAAAGAATCCAATTTAGAAATAAAGTACCAGGGATTTTCTATGTAATCAGAAACATTTTTTATTTTTGATTCAGTTCAAATAATTTATTTTTAAGTTTTTCTAATCAACAAATAATAAATTAAAGATTGAATAAATTTTTCTTTAATCGAAACTTATTTCCATAGCACACTATCGAAACTTATTTCTATAATACACTATAATACACTATCCTTGTAGGTAATATACTATGTGTGTTGAATATATTTTTTTGATTTGAACTAAAATAGTAATTGGAATAAAAGTACCAATGAAATTAATTTTGTATGACACATAAAAGTTAGTTTTTCACCACAAAAAAAAAATGTTTCTTTTAATATTGTCAAAAATCAAAGGTGAATATAACATTTTTTTCTTTTAATTTTTGATTTTCCATATTTAATTTTATGAAAATACAATTTATTATTTACTAAAATTTTGTTTTAAAAAGGCAGAGAAAGCTCTGCATAGGTTTTGATAATAAATTTTACTTTATGTAGAATTTTTTTTTTTTTCAACCGCATTGCTTTTAAAATTTCTGTTTTATAAAATTTGTTTTTGTTTTTTTGTCGCCTTTTTTTTTCATTTTTATAGTTTCATGAGTTTATTTATTTTTGTTTTTCTTTTGGTGCAATTAAAATGTGGTCATATCCCAAATGTCCTGGACATTGCAAAAACTGGTTATATACAATTTTAAATTTATAATTCTTCTATTAAGACCACAAAAATAATTTCAACAAGAGAGTCAACATAAAAAAAAAAAAAAATTTAAATTTTTTTACTATAAACTTTTAAAATTGGCTATTTTGTAAAATTTTAATGTGTTCATGAATGATATACAAAATGGTTAAAATACAATTTATTTTTTGTAAAATCATAAATATAAAAACATAATTACTTAATATTTTATAAGAAAGAATAAACCATAAAATGCATAGTGCAAAAAAAAATACAAGTGAAAATAACTTGAATACCGAATTGGATTTTCTTAAGAAAAACTAAAGAGAGCTACAAAGCCATATTCTTATGCATTGCATTTAGGCGGGAAAATTCCTCCCTTGCTCAGAGGCGGTTCTAACGGGCGTCGACGTTCAACAAAATATAAAGCGAAAATCGTATAGTCTCAAATCATGTTACCGATTTTGGTGTAATATACCAATTGATAAATGTAGAGGTCAATCCTACGACAATGCTGCAAATATCGCGTAAATATTATGGTCTGCAAGCGCATATAAAGCAACATAGCCCAACGCGCTTTACTAACCATGTATGAGCCATTCTTTAAATTTTGTAATTTAATTATTTTTTGATAATTTAGTTTATAGAAATAATATTTAAATGAAATTGATTTTGTTTGGAGTTTTTCATTAAATTTTAATTAATATTGTTTTATTTTATTTTAATTTAGAGAGTAGGGACCCAATTTTTTGTCAGCGCCAGGGGCCCCGACACCGTTAAAACCGCCTCTGCCCTTGCTTCAATTGCAGCAAACATACCTACAGGAAAGATGTGATCAAGGTTTTTTTCTATCCAATTTTAAAAATATATTCAAAAAAAAAAAAAAAACGCAATCAATTTATGAAACAAAATTAAAAAGAAACCAATAATATGTATATTTTATGATCTAAAAAAAAAAAATTTATTTAAATAATATTTAATTCTAAAAAAAAAAAAATGTATTCCAATAAAAAAAAAAAAAATTGTATTTTCCTGAAAAAGATATCTACATGTAACTATTTCCGTGACACACACAAATGGTCCATAAAACCACATAAACACTTTTCAACATAAAAATTTCAATTGTAAATAACTGAAGCTTTTTCCGTTGACACACATTACATATGTGTCTCTATGAAACATTTCCAATTTTTTTTTTTTTTTTTTTTTTAAACATGCAATCAGTATTCAGCGCAATTTTGAAATATATATATTTTTTTTTTTGTCTTCTTGATGCAAATATTAAATATATTTAAATTAATGCAATCAATACTTTATCTTATTTTTATTCATTTTTATGACCAACAAAATGTTAAAAAAAACTCAATGCAGTTTCAATATGATTTCAAGTCAGAACATTGAAATTCAAAATAAAAATAAAAATTAAAATTAGAATTACAGTTTTTTTTTTTATGAATATGGACCATATAAAATTTAATAAATGGATCACCAATTCCAGCCCATTATATGTGGTAATAGAACTGCAAGACTTGGGACAAAAAGATTCAACACACGATACACGAAACCTTAATTGTATAGATACGTCGAAAAAAATGTAAATTGTTGCAAAATTTCTAATAAACTGAATTACGATCGATTTTTATTAAAACAGCCAAATTCAATCAAAATATTCTGTCAAAAGAAAAAAAAATCTAATTTCATTGTTCATATTCTATTTTAGAATTATTGCACTTCAGAGTAAAAAATAATTATTTTAACAAAAACTAATTTTAAATCTGATTTTACTACGTACATATGTATATATCTCCTTTTACAAAGATTAAGGAAAAGCTTAAATTAATTTCTTAAAGATTCTGTACATTAAGTGTATAGATTTCAATTTAATCAAATTTTTTTATTTTCTTTGACTATTTTAATATGGAAATGCAGATAATATTCGTCTTTCCCACAAAAAAAAAAATTCATTTTGGCAATCTCAAAAATTTCTCAAAGAAAATAAACTTGTACTATATAGAATGTTAGGAGGTATGTATATTTTTTTTTAAGATAACCACAAAAAAAAAACTTATCAAAAGAGACACATTAAAAAATGAAATAAAAATAAAAAAAAAAAAAAAGAAATAAATATTTTAAAAGTTTTCTATTAAAAACCGCAATGCGAAAATTGTCACTTTGATATGAATCGGAAATGTTTTCAAAAAGAAAAATTAATATTATAGCAAAAATTTCTATCAATATCTTTTTTTTGGCTCTAATAAATTACAAAATTGAAGACAGTTTAATTATTATATGAGAAACAATATTATGGTCATTTAAATTTTTTATTTGAAATGTCAAAATATATATCTTCGAAGAAAATTTCAGTTGAAGTATATTATATTTTTTTAATAATATATTTTTAACCCTCTCAAGTATTTAAGATTTTACTATAAATTATATAATAATATCTCGCTAGAATTGAGTTCTTTGATTAAAAGATATTAAATCGATAGAAACATATTGAGCTCTCTTTTTTAAAGTTCGCCATAAATAATTACCATTCTAACATACTTACGGAACGTCATAATTAAGTACATAAAAAAGGCAGAATTCGCAGAGGGAAGTTCTTATGTCGACAATTTATATTTACTATAAAATTTAAAAATTTAAATTTTTAATTTTTGATTTAACTAGGCATAAACAAAAATTAAAAAATAATCGAGCTTTGAAATTAATTCAAAACAAAAACCATTTTTTAAATAAAATCACTTTCATTTTCCACATAAATTGAAAATGCTTTTATTTTTCAAGGAAATTCTTTTAAGTATTCATTAATTATTTAGACAATTCCAGACATTATGTTTTTTATGGATATTCTGCATTATAATACATTTTTATGTGTTTTATATGTTCATTCTGTGCCTAAAGTTTTCAAAGTTCTCAAGAAAATATCCAAGGTTTAATAGCTCTTTCTATAAATTCAAATATATAAAAACTTTGTAATGATTACAATTTTGAAAAACTTTAAACCAGAGTCAGATTTGTCCCATCTTTTTCTATTAGCTCTCTTATTTTTTCCTTCTTCTCCTCGTTCAGTTTTGGTTTAGGTTTTCGAGCTGTGCTGTATTGCAAACCCAATAACAGGATGTCATATATTCATTACAATTGTACAATAATTTACATTATAAATTATTTTTCTCATATAATTTATAGTTGGCGTTACTAACTCCATTACAATATTGTATATTTAAAAACAAAACATTTATGATTTATTTTTGCATTTTTACTTTTGTTTCATTAAAAAAAGTTGAAAAATCATAAACATTTTCTGTGCCAAATAATTTTTGCAAGAACATTTTGTCAATTTTACCACTTTCTATACTTAACTTCTTTCTAAGTTTCCTCTATCTCTTCTTTTTTTTTTTGCAGAGAAAATTTTCTGAAATAATATGTAAACTGTATATTTTATGCCAGAAAATGTATAATAGATTTATCATAGCTATATTCTTAAAACAAAAAAAATCTTAAAGAAGAATAAAATTTACAAAATTAAAAAAAAATTTGAAGGAAATTTTGGAAAACTGCATTGCGAACAAAATAGCTTTAAAAAAAACAGTTGAAAATAATTACATGTATGTACTACAAAATTATTACTAAAATGTTTATTTTCGACTGCATTGAACTATTATTGAAAAGCTTATAATTACCAGCTAAAAAATTAAACAATTACATTTTCAATAAATAATTTTCCAAACTGTAATCCTTATTAACCTTTTCTATATAATTATATTGATTGCACTATCCTTAAAATTTTTGATTTGCCTAATCTAATTTTTACATGCCCAATTTATCTATGCCCGCTAAATCAATTTATGAATTTATTCTGTAATATTATTAAAAAAAAATAAAATAAAAATTTAATGAAATATTTTCGAAAGATTATACATACAAATTTTATTCACTCAACATTCATATATTTGATTCACGCTTATTTGCAGCAGAAAACTCATGTTGTGTGTTTTGTATAATATGATTTGGCACTAAAATATATACGTACATAAAGAAAATTTAAGAAAATAAATTTAAATTTAACTCATCTTTTTTAGTCGTAAATATCGAATACCAACAATTTAACTAGAAGAATGTATTTTCGTGAAAAAAACTGTGCCATTATTATTGAAGCTACAGCGATATGAATGAAGTGCGTTAACTTGATACACGTATAAGCTATAATTAATTCTAATAAGAAAAACCTAAATCAATCAAGTAACGAAAACAAAATTTTGAAATTCGGCTAGGGAATATGATTTCATGTTATTTCAATTTTAATTTTAATTTATTTAAGCCTTTTTTATTTTTTTCCTTTCATATAATGCATATTACAGTTTACTCTACAGAACCATGATGACAAAATTTCAATTTAGTTTTAATTCAATTTATGATGTGGTCGAGAGCCACAAAAACACCATTTTCATGTACTTCTTGATTAAACAAAAAAATAAAAAAAAAAATAATAATATTATTTTCCCCTAAAAGCAAAAACATAAATTTACATATAATAAAATTAGCATAAATTTATAGTTTTATGAAATAAAAATTCATATGAAAATGTTGAAATTTATAAAATTGAGTTTTGCTAAAATCTTTTCTAGACACACACGTTTGGTATGCATGCTTTGAAATTTTTTATTTTTAAAATTTTAGTGAGATATGGTATGAGTTACAAATTAAAACAATTTCAAAAGTTTAATCTTTTATAGATGATTCTTTGATCTTTTAAATTTAAACTGTTGAAAGATATCGTATTCAACAATGTAACAAATACGAAACCATATTCCTTTATACAAAAAAACATTCAGTACTAGAGACATGCGTGTTAAATCCCTAGCGCAAAGATTAATATGTGATAAGTCTTCCTAGTCTTCTATATATTTAATCATTTCTTTCTTAATACCTTGTTCGCATTATACTTTAAATTCCCTTTATATTCTGGAAAACAAATTGCCGTTCGCATTACAAAATTTGATGAGAACTGGAATTTGATGATGTAAAAAAAAAAATTGAGAAAGAGAAAAGGTTTTTGTTGTTGAAAATTTTGACTTTTTATCTCGCTTTTTATCAATTTTTTTTGTTTTTTTTTTTATTTTGACTCGAATTTGACAAGAAAATTGTTGCCAACTATAACAAAATTTCAAAAAATGAGTGAAAATAACTATAAATGTAGAATTCTAACCCTGGCAAACTAGAATATGAAAGTGGAATATACATATTCCGGAATATTTTTTTATGTGAAAAATCCAGTTCAAATTCCTGAAATATTCCGGATAACAGCATATTCCACTAATATTCTCCTAATGCAAACACCATATTAGTTAACTTAAGTTCGCACTTAAATACAACGTTTTACCATATAGTGAGCCTCTTCCTACAACTTCTTGGGCGAATATATTTTCCAAAAATAATTCTTTATTCCTTCAATTTCAAAATTGATAGTCGACTATATTTTAATAATTGAGCTAACCTAATTAATGTTTTTTTAGAAAGAGTAGGTATTGTATCTCTAGACTCTAACACACTCTAAATAGAAATCTCCATCACAAAAAAAAATTTAGCCTAATTTTTAAAATTCTATGTTGTTGAATTCATTTCGTCTCGAAATAAACAATATTCTTGTACTGGGATATAATGATATTGTTATCTCACCGCATGTTATTAAAAATTTCCTATTCCACTGTAGGTACATACATTTATATTTATTTATAATTTTTGTAAATTTTTCAATTTCAGTCAAATCTAAATAATTAGCTTATGGTGAAGATGCTTTGGGCTTTATTTTATTTACACAAATTTATAATTATAAGCATATTTAATAATTAATTTTTTTTTTTTGAATTATAACCACAGTTAAGTGCTTTTATGTTAAATTCCAGTAATCGAAAACAAAGATATTATTCATAATAACTTCCAGTTCAAGTTCTGTATTATTTATCAAAAATTAGAACGCAAATACATATTTTATTCATATTTTCTTTAGGTCCAGATTTTGAAGTTATTTTTTTTTTTTTGCAAATTACTAATTTTCGTTTTTCTTTATCTTATATTAATTAATTCCTTGGAAAATATATATAAAATTTACTACACATTTAACAAATTACATTGGGAATAAAAATTCATTGAAACAAAAAAAAAAATTGTTTTTAATTATTTCTTCCTAGTCTTGTACTTCTATTTATTTATTTTTTTTTTTGTTTATTATCTCTGGTAACGTATATATACAATTAAGAATTTTCTTTTTCACGGAAAACTCCTGTAAAAAAAGACGAAAAAAAAAATAAATATAATTTTTTTTCTTTTAATGAGCATCTTATTCATTGAACCAAAAATTAATCCTGTTAACACGCAATGAACTTTATTTCCTTACAAATTATTAATTTTCTTTATTTTTAGTTACTTTATATATATAAAATTTTCCTTACCGGTATCACATAAAGTTTTTCTCTGAAATTGCTACAATTTTATAGAATAATATGCGGATGAAGAAAGAAAAATATAAAAAAAATTTTATAAAAATAAAATGTAAGACAATTAAATAATTTTTATTTTATTTTAATTTTTGTTTTTTTTTTTTTTGTTAAAGCTTGAGAAAACTATAAATGTTCGTCCAGGTGTATAATTTTTTTTTTTTTTTTTTTTGAAACAATTTTTAACAATTTAAAATTGTATTATTATTATAAAATGGAAAAAGGAAAAAAACTTGAATAATTGTACATCTTGTTTTGCATGTCTTGCAATGTTCATAATTTGATACTATACATGAAGCTTTATGTATATGGTAACTTACATGTTTGCAGACAATAAAGGCGCCAATACCGAAAGGTTTTTATTGGGAATATATTATTTAATTCAAGTGAACTGTATACTAAAGTCAAGTATTATACGATTGAGCTGTTCTTGAATTAAAACCTTTTCGCCGTCTGGGTATGTGAAGGTCAAATCAATTCTTGCTAACCAGAACTATACAGATTATTACACAAATTCACATTTCTCTAATTACTAAGCATAGTTAGTTAGTTATAATATTATAACAATAACTTTTGTTCACAGTTTCAGCGGCGCAGTGAAATAAGGCCGCGGGAAAAAATTTCGCGGCCTTATTTCATTTTTCAAAATGAAATAAGACCGCAACAAAAAAACGTCGCGGCCTTATTTCCATCCCCCAGTTTCAGCATAATATTTCTATTCCGGATAAGTATTATGTGAGCTTGTACATCAAAAATTTTATTCTTATCTTTATTAATATTTTTTTTGAATTTTTTTAATGAAAAACAAAGATTTTAATTTAAAAATTTAAATTAAAATATCATATGCATATATAGTAAATCATTAATTTTCTTCAATAATTTATTCCTAAACGAAAAACTTAAATAAAATTAAAAGTTAAGATAAGAATTTTCTTTGAAAAAAAAAACATTTTCTTAGAAAATAAAATCGAAGATGATGAAAATTTACCTACACATATAGTTATGAAAATAATAATACCTTACGAATTCACAAAATAGATATAACATAATATTATAAGACAACATAAAAAATAAATAATATCTTTAAAGTACATAAATAAATATTAGAGATCTGTACATAGTATAAACATTTATTAATTCTATTTAATAATACTTGTATTTGTATATTTAAATATGTACTTTGTATAAGTATTATGTCAAGTAAATTCAATTTTTTGACATTAAGCTTCCACATCTTGATCTTATCTTAGTTAGCTTTAAGTATTATTTTAGCAATCCAAATTCAATTCTTTTTCTATCAATGTAATAAGGCAAAATATTTAGTTTTATTTATTTATTTATTTATTTTTACTCTTCAAAAGGGTTAAACAACTTTTGAGATTATGTATTTGTTTTTAGATTATATACTGTATAAATTGGATAAATAAAAAAAATAGTCCATATACAGTAAAGTAAAAATAAGGCAAACAGAAGGATATATTTTCCAGGTACCAAAAAAAAAAAAAGTATTTCATAATCAGTAAAAATTTTTATTATTTTGTACATAAGTCCTTGAGTGCCTTAAGTACAATAAATATATACAAATCATGACATCAAAATTACGAATTTTCAAAAGAGTTGACATAATATAGTTTTTAACATCGATATCTTTCATGCATATAAATGAATTAATCTCTATGGACTTTAAGAAAGAATATTTTAAATTTTTAACAAATTTTTTGTTCCTTTAATCTTTAAATATATATTTATAAGTTATTAAGCTTGGACTAACAACAAATTACAGAAATAAGTAAGAAAAAAGTAAATGTATTTCAATTAATGTTTATTTCAACTAATTTAAGAAATTAAAACTCGATCAAACTTATAATATGAAATAAAAATATTAAAATTAAAAAAAAAAATTTCAAAACTAACTTTTATTTCCTGAACTTAAAAGTAAAAAAAAATAAAAAATAATATAAATTTTTCTGAATCACCTGTATATGAATATAATTAATGCTTGGGCACTACTCATACTTCGATTACTTTTTATTTAATCCGAGCGCCCCATGCTCTTATTAGTTAGTTTTTAAATTTTTTTTATATTTTAATTTATTTTCTTTCCTACTTTTAAGTTTTAAAGAAATTACAAAATTAAAAAGAAAAACATCTACACATATTGGATTTTTAGTCACGTTACACATCTTTTTGCATTCTTCTCGTCATAACCTTTCGTTTTATACCCATATCGGGGCCGGGGGCGATTATGAAGAAATAAATATCTTATTTGTGTTTTTGTGGCGGCCGCTAAATTTGATTAGCCTTAAAATAAAATATAATATATTGTAGTGTCTTCAGAACCGAAGATTTGTACAAAATTTCAGCAAGATCGGATATGGGGAAGAGGTGAGTTTTTTTAAGACAGACCAGAATCGAAGTTAAATAAAAGTTTGTAAAAATAAAAAAAGTTATTATTTTTCAGAAAAAAAAAATAAATAAAATAAGTTTTTCCCCATGGGATGAGCATTTTTTTTTTTTCAACTAGATACTTTCTAGAAAATTTTTGAGATAAATAAATAAAAAAAATAAATAAATAAAGAACAGAGAACAGCACGAAACACAGAAATCCTAATCCTTAAAGTTTATAAATTTTTTTTAAATAAATAAACAAAATATAAGGGAAGGAAATGTTGTTTACGCTGAATTTCGATGCATTGTATGCGCAGCAAAAATAAAAATAATATAAATAAAAAAAACAAAAACCTTCGTCACAATATAACTTTGAAATCGGAATCTCTTTGGGGCAAATAAAAATGTTCAAAAAAAAAAAATTACACGAAACACAAAATATGTTTTTTTTTTCTGTAATATGCATGAAATTATATAGAATTATGTGAAAAGAGGCAGAAAAATGATTTAATAAATTTCCAAAGGGTAAAATTTTCCAATTTATGTTTTTTTTATTTTCTAGGAAACTAATTCAATTAAGCAGTACTTTCGAGTTCAAATTATATTTTAGATATTTTAAAAATGGAATGAAAATTGGAAAATTACTGAATAAGAGACCTGAGGAGAGACTTTGTTAATTTATCGAACTTTCAAAACCAAATTTCAAGATTTTAAAGTATAATTTAAATTTTCCGTTACTAGTCTAAGTTATGCCTGTTTCATAGAATAAAGTTTTAGAGAAGGAAATTTATTTGTGGAGTTTTCATGGAATCAAAGATTTTTAATTATAAATTAAAAGATTGACTTAATCAATTATAAAGTTAACAATAAAAAAAAAAGCTCTTAATGAAAGTAAAATAACTTCACTCACGTAAACTAAAACAATTAAATATTTTTTTATATATATTTTCTATATAAATCTAGTTTCACTTTTCTTCTCTTATTTTCACCTATACTTCCAATTCCTAGGTTAAGTACTTTGTAGTATTTGTTTACAATGTTAATTCTATATCTGTGGCAAATTCTTGTTCGTTTACTTAAAAAAAAACTGGAAAATTCGTCCTTTTTGATACAAAATTTAAAACAGAAAACATTACCCATATATTTCATTTTTACTTCAAAACAAAATGAAATAAAAAAGAAAATAAAAAATTATATTTAAAAAGAAATAATAAAAATATTTAAAATTCTTTTGAAATTTCAATTGTTTTTCTTATTTCTTTTAAATTAAGTTAAAAAAAAAATTTAATTTTCATTTTCTTTAAATAGGTAGAATTTTCATTACACATATACATTATAATGTGTATTAATATACATAATATATTTATATACATATCGTAAAAACTTAGTACCTACCTTACATACAATATGCTGTACATATATTTCATTCATTTTTTTATTATTGTTTTTTTTTTTTTTTTTTATTTTAAAATGTAATCAAATTCAATTTTATTTTTGTTTGAAGATATACATTAGACTGGTTCATTTTTGAGGTCATGTTGAGATTTTCTTGCCGCCCATGCAGATTTCGAACAATTAAATAAAAAAAACGAGAAAACGCTCTTAGATTTTTCGAAATTTTGTTTCCCCATCAAGCGCAACCAGTTTTTGTGATGACTGAGGCCTAGACATAATAAGGTGGGTTAAAAACTCTGTAACTTTTTTCTCTTTGAATTTTTTTTCCTCCTTTTTTTTTTTGGTTGAACTGTCTTGATGCACCCTTCATTTTTTGTTAACATCGTAAGGCTATACGACTTATCCTTTTGTTTTTACAAATCTCTAAAGGAGAATTTAAACTTTTGTCCCCATTTTATTTTTACTTTAAGACACCATATCTTTTCTAATTTTAAGAGAAACATTTTTTTTTTTTCAGAAATTTGGCATAAATTTTCATAATTTTTAGCATTATAACTAAAAGATAAAATTCTATTAAGTTCTGGTTTTTAAGCTACAATTAATTTTACGACATTAAAAGTTTCGCTTTCGTAATGCATTGGTCATTTGATTCATTTGTTAACTGATCTATTTTTTTAAATAGGAATCAAAAAAGGAGATTTAGAATAGAAATAAATAAGAATTTAAAAATTGTTTTAAATTTATATTTATTTATGATTAATTTTTTTCAATTAATTTTAAAAATATTTGATTTTCCAATAATCGCCATGTTTGGCCGATGCTGGCTCACGATTGGGAGAATAATTTGTTTTTGAGTTTCGTCAGAAGTTAACGATGTGTTAAATTCCGTCATTAATGCAACACTCCTCTCGGCGTTGTCATTAACAACTTGTAACTTCTGAACTAATCGCAGGCCGTCTTGATATCCTACATCAGATTTCCATAGAGCTGGATTCTTGTCTAAAAATTCAATAGATACTTTCAAGCATTGACAAAAATTCCATCGAATTTTGATTTGCCTAAAATACAACTGCAGAATTTGGTCACTAAAAATTCTTTAAATTTTTTTCAATGCTTGAAAATATCTACTGAATTTTTAGACAAGAATCCAGCTCTATGGAAATCTGATGTAGGATATCAAGACGGCCTGCGATTAATTCAGAAGTTACAAGTTGTTAATTACAACGCCAAGAGGAGTGTAGCATTAATGACGGAATTTAACACATCGATAACTTCTGGCGAAACTCAAAAACAAATTATTCTCCCAATCGTGAGCCAGCATCGGCCAAACATGGTGATTATTGGAAAATCAAATATTTTTAAAATTAATTGAAAAAAATTAATCATAAATAAATATAAATTTAAAACAATTTTTAAATTCTTATTTATTTCTATTCTAAATCTCCTTTTTTGATTCCTATTTAAAAAAAATAGATCAGTTAAGAAATGAATCAAATGACCAATTCATTACGAAAGCGAAACTTTTAATGTCGTAAAATTAATTGTAGCATAAAAACCAGAACTTAATAGAATTTTATCTTTTAGTTATAATGCAAAAAATTATGAAAATTTATGCCAAATTTATGAACAAAAAAAAAAAAATGTTTCTCTTAAAATTAGAAAAGATATGATGTCTTAAAGTAAAAATAAAATGGGGACAAAAGTTTAAATTCTCCTTTAGAGAGTTGTAAAAAAAAAAGGATAAGTCGTATAGCCTTACGATGTTAACAAAAAATGAAGGGAGCATCAAGACAGTTACACCAAAAAAAAAAGGAGGAAAAAAAATTCAAAGAGAAAAAAGTTACAGAGTTTTGAACCCACCTTATTAGGTCTAGGCCTCAGCCATCAGAAAAACTGGTTGCGCTTGATGGGGAAACAAAATTTCGAAAAATCAAGGAGCACGTATTTCGTTTCTTGATGTAAGCTTTCAGAATCTGTATGGGCGGCAAAAAATTTTTTTTTGTGAACCAGCCTAATATACATATATAGGTTTTCTTTTTTGTAATTTAAGAAAAAAAAAAAAAGTTCGGAAAATTGATTTTTTTCCCCTATACATACTTAAAAGAAAAAACAAAATTGCGGGGCACAACATTTAAAATTTCAATTAAAGAAAATAAATAATGTTATAGTGTGCTTAAGCAAGAGTCACTTAAATGAGAAATTATTCGAAAATCTACATAGGAAATAGGAACAAATTACTAATTTGTGTATTAGTGTCTGAGTTTTTTTATACGGTGGCTAATATACTAAGGAGAGTTGTTACTATAAATATAGAAGATAGTAAAAAGTATATATCCGTTTACCGCCGTTTTGAGTCCTTTACTTGTGCATTCAAATACATATATGTTAATAAAAATGCTGAAAAAACTAAAACAAATTTGAAATATATAATATCATAGTGGGTTTTATAAGAACAAAATCTAATAAGTATCTTATATTTAAATGAACACATTTTCTGTTATGTCTCCCTGCCCAAAGAAATTAAATTGAAAAAACAAATTTCTTAAAAATTTCAATTCAATTCATTCCTTTAACGTTTTAACTCTACTGGAATTTAATTCCACATCTAAATATAATAATACATTTACAGTATAAATTCTTTTATTGCTAAATACATATAATGTTATGTAAGTTAAGTATCCGAAGATGAATTAAAAATCAACAAAAAAAGAACATAAATAATATTTTATATAAAAATATATGTATATGTATGTGCAATGTACATATTTACATACATGTACGCATATATTTGAATTTATTTGAACGTGTTTAAGAAGAAAAAAATATTATTTCAGATTTGACTGGGACAAATTAGAATTGCACGGAAAAAATATTTAAGCATCTTATATCATATTGATATCATATAGATAAGCAAAACTTGTTCTAATATTAAGCGTTTGAGGATAAGTTTTATCTTAAGCAAATGCCATAATGAATGAATATGAACTTTTATATACGTATAAAGTATAAACCAGATGAAAAAAAAAATAGCTTGACATGATTCCCGGACAGTTGCCCAAATGACATTTGCCAATCTGACATTTGCCCACGGACATTTGACAATCTGACATTTGACAATCTGATATTTGACAATCTGACATTTGACAATCTGACATTTGACAATCTGACATTTGACAATATGACATTTGACAATCTGACATTTGACAATCTGACATTTGCCAACGGACATTTGTCAACTGACATTTGCCAAACGGACATTTGACAATCCGACATTTTCCAACGGACATTTGCCAATTCTACATTTGCCAACGGACATTTGCCAATCCTACATTTGCCAACGGACTTTTGGCAATCCTACATTTGCCAACGGACATTTGACAATATGACATTTGACAACGGACATTTGACAGTCTGACATTTGACAATCTGACATTTGACAATCATTTAAAAAAAAAAAAGTAAATTTTTTCATAAAAAAGTAAGTTTTGTATAACGAAAAAACTGGTCACATGTCGGATTGTCAAATGTCAGATTGTCAAATGTCCGTTTTCAAATGTCATATTGTCAAATGTCCGTTGGCAAATGTCGGATTGGCAAATGTCCGTTGGCAAATGTAGGAATGGCAAATGTGCGTTGGCAAATGTAGAATTGGCAAATGTCCGTTGGCAAATGTCGGATTGTCAAATGTCCGATTTTCATGGGAAAATGTCCTTTGGCAAATGTCCGTTGGCAAATGTCAGATTGTCAAATCGTCTATCTAGTTCTTAAGTGCCGTATATGCATTTTGGCACTTTTGGAGTTAGGGATTGCTTCATACTAACTCGAAGGCGATCTTTCGAACGCTCTTCTCGAAATTTCAATAGCTCCTTCCGTTCTCGAGATATTTTTCTCCTATTTGACGTATATGCTAAATTGGAACCAATTGTTTGAGTCTTACAACTTCAAACTCAATTTGCCAAAAATACGATAAATGCTTATACGGCACTTAAGAACTAGATAGACGAAATGTCATATTGTCAAATGTCAGATTGTCAAATGTCATATTGTCAAATGTCAAATGTCAGATTGTCAAATGTCAGATTGTCAAATGTCAGATTGTCAAATGTCAGATTGTCAAATGTCAGATTGTCAAATGTAAGATTGTCAAATGTCAGATTGTCAAATATCTATTGTCAAATGTCAGATTGTCAAATGTCAGATTGTCAGATTGTCAAATGTCATATTGTCAAATGTCAGATTGTCAAATGTCAGATTGTCAAATGTCAGATTGTCAAATGTCAGATTGTCACATGTCAGATTGTCAAATGTCATATTGTCAAATGTCAGATTGTCAAATGTCAGATTGTCAAATGTCAGATTGTCAAATGTCCGTGGGCAAATGTCAGATTGGCAAATGTCATTTGGGCAACTGTCTGCCCCCCCTTGACATATATTTTTGAGAATAAAATCAAGCCCTTGATAACAATTAAGTATACTTAGTTACGTGAATAAATTCTTGATTTGTCACATTTTATCAGATCAAGTTTATATATAGGTATTCCGCACAAAAATTATCTTTATATTTATCATAATCATTTTACATTCAAATATAATCATTTCTAATTAGGTATATGGATTTTTATCATCTATAAAACATATTTTATCTTTTTTTATTTGTAATACATAAATGTTTTTTTCTTCTATTGTATTATTTAGTTATTTTTTATACATAACACTTCACTTTTACTATATTATTAATAGAATATGAATATCCTAATTGGTGGTCAATAAATATATTTTATCCTTTTTACTGACAATATTTCAATATTTTAAATAATTTCTAATGAATATTAATTTAATTTCTGTATAATTATATCGTCAGACTCAGAGAGCTCTTTCAGGAAAAAATTAAGAGCTATCCATAAAATCAATAATGTTGTTTGTGAATTTTATTGAATTAATAAAAACAAAAAATTATGGCAGATAAAAAATTTAAAAATATCCAGTAAAAAAATATTCCAGATAATTATAAAATGAAAATTATTTTGAATCCCTTAATAATATAAAAATATGACATTCTTTTTTTAAATCATATGAAATTGCTCTATATAAAGTTAAATAATATTGGATATTAAAATTTTATAATGTATATATTGATATTATCTGAAATATAGATATTATTGTTATTATCATAATGTTGTTATTATTAATAGATTATACTTGTAGTAAGTTTATAAAATAATATTTAAGAAATACATGGTACTTTTATGTTATATATAAAATTCAACATATATTTCAAAAGAATATACTTAAACAAAGTTAAGCCTTATTGAGTATTTTAATCCACATATAAATAAATTTATATTAGAGAATTATATAAAAAATTATATGCATGACATGACAATCAATATTGTACTATGTAAATACTTTGTATACATCAGGATAATAAGGGTTTTCTTAAATATTTATGATTGATAACACGGCAAAAGTTATTTTTATTCAAAAATAAAAATTAAAAATAACAATGTGTATAGTTGAACTAACGTTTTGTAGTTAAACAATATCTTAGAAATTTTGATCACTATTTGTTAAGATCGGAAATATCTCATCAGCTTGTGTTATACTTTGTACAACATTTTAAAATAAATAAAAACTTATAGTATTCAAAAATTTTGAAGCCAATTTTCCGTATTTATTTTTCAAAAAAATACAAAAAATTTTCTTTTATATGATTCAATTCATATAATCGTGAAAATTATCTATATATATTTTTCACAAAAAATGCATCCATGTAAAAAATCCAAATGAAACTTTCATTTATTTTATAAATTTAACTAATAAATTTTTATCAAAATAAACGTCTTACGAAATATTTTATGCAATAATTTTAAGAATGTTTTTAGGAAAACAAAAAAAATAAAATACCTATATAGAAAGTAAAGAAAACTATTTTTTTTTCCCCTAAACTTATTACTTAAACACCTGAACATCACAATTCACATTTTTCTTTTCTACTGCACACATAAATGTATGTGCAACACAGTAGAAAATTATAAAATATTCATATTGAAATAAGAAAAATAGAAAATTTTTTTTTCGTACACAAAAAAAAAAAAACTAAAGTCTCACTTGAGGATAAAACTTGTGTGAGGAAAAAATATTTTCTTCATTTCTCAAAAGTTAAATAGAAAAACTACAATTTATAAAAGTTAGGTATATGTCAACTTAAATTTTAAGTAAAAACTTAATAATTTTCATCTGGCTTTTTTTTATTATGTATTTGACTTAATATTTTTATTTTCAAACTTCAAGAAAAATTTTCTTTACATCTTATTAATATTTTTTTTTTTTAAATTGATTATGGTTTTTAAAATAAATACAAACTTTTGTAACTCTAATTTTAAAATTTTCTATATAATAATATAGGTATATCTAAAAATAATATAAGTGTATGTAATTAAATTTTCCCTTTAACTACATACATGTATCTATAAAATGTAGTCTATGTGAATAACCATAATAATTATTCGAAAATTAAAGTTTATTATATAATAACTATAAGAAAATTTAACATTTATAGTTAAATAAAAATTCACAGGTCATTAAAAAAAAAAAGATTTTGTTGAACAAGCATAATTTCTTCGACTGAACTGGCAAACCATGCAAACATAAATGTATGTATGCAATATAATAAATATATATTCAGCATTTTTATAGTCTACGTATTTTTAACTTTTGTATAAGGTTTTTGTTTTCTTTTTTAACTTTACTGTGTTAAAATTAAAAAGGAAAAGGATATCCTTATTTGTCAAAAATAAAAATTTATATAAAAATGATTTTTTAATGCAAAACTATACAATCATAGAATTTACAGTAGCAACAGCAGCAGCGGAGTAAGACACTTTCTGGTATGCTTAAGTTTATATATTTTAAATTTTATAAAGCTATAAAATATTTTAATTTTTTGTTTTTTCAAACTTAAGCAGAAAATATTTTATTGTACAAAATTTAGTTCATGTCATCTTAGAATTTGCAGTGAAAAATGTTGATGCATTTTAAAATTTTACTCAGAGATAATATTAGATAGTAGACTTAGACTATATTAGATAGTACTAAATGGTATTTTTTTTTTGTGTTTTTATTTGCGGTCAGTAGACAATTAATAAAATAATAAAAATTTCAACAATACAGTCATACCATTTTCCTCAAGTTAGGAAAAAATCCACCCTAAACTCCCAGGTCATATTTTTTTAAATATTTTCAAAAACTCAGAAGAAAAAAGTAATCAGTATTAGTTTCTGTAGAATTTTCAAAAAGTATTTCAATAAAAACAATGTATTATATTCGCGATAATATCTAAATTACTAAAATCTCTATTTTTCCAAACTTTTCCTTTGTAATATAAAAAAATTTAGAGCAGAAATTTTGAAAAACAAACTCAAATTCGATACAACTATAATTGTATGTATTATTTTGGTACACTATTTTGCAACAATATTGTTCCATCCAATGATGTGGCAGAAAAATAACTTTGATTTTTATACTTATAATAGACTAAAGTTATGTGTATATAAATGTTCTATAATACCTATGCAAAAATGTTTAGAATTTTAATTTGAATTGTTATGTTGTGTTGCAATAAAATTTCACATTAAAATAGTCTGTTTTATAGTTGTGAACTAATTTAGAAATCATATATTCAAAAAAATTTTAATATTAAGATCTTTTTCTAGTGAATAAAATCAGAGAATTTTAAGTGATAGTTATACTTTATATAAAAATTAATGATAGAAAGAAATAAAATGAAAATATTATATTTCAATGTTCTTTGTATAATGGTATGATAAGTACGCATACTGAATTGTTGAACATCAGGTCGATTTTTGTTACTGTCTGTCTTTTCATTTCAATTACATTCCAGTTGATTTTTTAGACACATGGAAAAAAATCGCTGAGATTTCACAGTCAGCAGATTGGCTCCTAAAAATTGGACAAATTTGTAAATATATATAAATTGTTTACACATCCTTCTAAGATTATTCAAAGAAATAAATTTGTTAAATTTGGAAAGATATAACTTTTAACATGGAGAACTCTAATTTGGTTAATAAAAATTTTTTTATATATGTACTCAACCAGCTTGAAACTTTCCACACTATGGTGCTGCCTGTGTCTTGTATAATATGTTCTTAAAGTTGAAAAAGCAATGAAGCAACTCTATAATTCTAAAGAACTATATTATAGTAGTGTACAGAGAAAAAGGAAATTCCAATTGAAAGAAAAAAAAAACTATATTGAACATATTTACGGTACGTTCGAATATTTTGTCCATTTCCGAAATTCTTGTTTTTATTTTATTTTACTTTTTTTTTTTTTTATTCATATAAAGAAAAAATTCAATATGAGATGATGACATCAAAATTAAAATGTTCAGACATTATGAGTGAACATAAACACTTTTGAAGCTTCATTGTGTCACTTTGAATTGTTAATTTTTATTTTTTACTCATTTTTTTTTATTATTATTTGGTATATATGAATGAATGAATGAATGAATAAAGGAATACCAGACATGTACGATAGAAAACCCATAAAATTTGAATACAAAGAATCCTTTTGTTGCGAGACAATAATCCTTTTTTTTTTTCCTTTTTTTTTTCTTCACGTTATGTATCGTAATAAGTTGTATGTTACTATGAAAATAATTTTTTTTTCATTTCATTTCAATCTATGTCACATTTTTTTTTTACATTCAGGAAAATTTCTGGATTCAAATAAATTTTATTCAAAGTCTTCTAAGAAGAATGATATAAGGATGCTCAAGGACTTTCGTATATAGAAACGGTTGTATTAAAATGAATGAAAAAATGGCAAGATTGACAAACCCTTAATATTTTTTTATTGCAACATTGTTTTTTGTAAAATTATGTTTTAATTATTTTGCATTAACTTAGTTGGTATTTTCACTGGAGTATAATATTGCGTATTTCGAAACTTTTTTACGATATATGTTTATTCCAAAAAATTTTCGAAACTTAAATGTTGAATGCAAAATTATATTCAGCTTCTTTTCTTGAAATTACATTTTGTGTTTATTTTGAACAAATCCTACCATTTCATACAAATCTGATGGATTCCGAACGACCTCATGAAGTTTGAGTTCAGAAGCTCTATAGGTGTAATACCTTATCTGCACTTGGACCTTAAAACTGACCTTAGAGCGAAACTGACCTGTAAACTGACCTGTGAACAGGATTTTCTCAGACAAAAAAAGGATAAAAAATAACTAACCTTTGCGTAACAGACCAGTTACAAACAAAAAAAGTTAGTTTACAGACAAAAAAGGTCAGTTTGCAGACATTATAGTTGCCAACTTTTCTGCTTTTTCATTGTTTTTTTCTGTCTTTTTTCTATTTTCAAAAGGTTGGCAGTTCAAATTTAAAAATAAACAAGATAAAAAAGACTTTGTTTACACATCTTTTTTTTTTAATTGTCAAAAAATAGAGTGTGTACGGGTTTCGTTGGGAATAAACCTTTGCAGATAAGTGCAGAATCGGTATAATGTCTGATCCCTTTCTTAGTTATTATCGTCCCTATTTTAAATAATTTGGTAAATATAACACGAACCAAATAAAATGTTTATGAGTGTAATGAGTTTCTTTAAACTTTGATGGCTATATTCAATGACACAAAAATTATGTGTGTATATCTCTGCCCATCTTTGGAAAATTAAGTACAAAAAAAAAATTCTTTCTAAAATCTTTTTTTTTTTTTTTTATTTTTATTCGAATGACCATAACAATGATTTTGAATGTTTTGAAATATTTTCGGATATCTTCTAAGCATGAATACAAAATAAGTATATATGTAGCAAAAAAAAAAAAAAAACCATAAAAGCAATTGTCAGTAAAACCATAACAATTCAAGAGAAGAAAAAATATCTACGAAAAAAAAAAAAAATTGAATTATTGGGTAATAAAGATAGAAATCGATAAGCCCCTGACTTGAAATAAAAAAAATTTATAAAAGATCCCAGCAATTACCATTTCTTTATCAAAATATTCAATTAAAAAGTTTTTTTTTTTATTATTTTATGTATATTATGAGGCTATTGGGGATAGTTATGGCTCATGTCAATAAATTTTATATGTTGTGATTATTAAAAGTTATTATTATTGTTTATTTCACTTCTCATAAATGTGTAAACAATATTATTGAATGAAAGGCAAAAATATTTCAAAAACTTCCTGTTTTTCACGAGAAACTTTCGAACAGAATTATTTTTTTTCCTTACGATGTTATGGACATAAACATTTTTAATTTGAAAGTTTTATGCTTTACATACCTTTACATACATTCCTATACTTTTAGATAATTGATTTTGGTTTAAATTTAGGTGGCATAGTTGGGAGAACTCTTCAAGAAAACAATATTATTCGATTTATATATATTTTATACATGCACAGTATACTAATATCATCATGATTATAGTGGTTTGTAGTTACGGTGCCGTGTATGTTTCTAGGTTCAAATTCTCTCTTCGTGCAGACATTTACATAAAATATCTAAATTTTTCGCTTGATCTAAGCGTTAATTTGTTTTTTTATTTTTCATACGTACCCACTTTTATTAATGAATTTTCCAGATTTTATTCAATATATGTAAATTTAAAAATAATATATTACAAAAAAAAAAAAAAGGAAAATTCAATAAGTAAGCCACATAATTGGATCAAGTGTATAGTATTTAATTAAATAAAAAATACTATATTTTATTACCAGTTATTATGAATGAATAAATCATAATAATGTATGGCTTTTTAATCTGCAATTAATCAAAAATAGCGTAAATGAAAATTAACTTATTGGATTTTTTGTTTTTTTTTTTTTTAACTTTAATAATTTTCTGGATTGCAATGTAAATAAAAGTTTTAAATAATTTTTTATTAACATTATGAACTCTATGTAATTAAACACACTACAAACGTCATAATATTATGTAGTAGATACGGGATAAACTAATAAATGAGATTAAATTAAATTATACATCATTAATTATTTTTGTTGGATAAGTACATTATTTTTCAATCAAACGAGAAAAATTTGTAAAAAAAATAAAATAAAATATGAACAACCAATTTATACCGTGATAATTCATAAAACCTCGAATATGTCAGTCAAGAACTAACCTTTAAGCTTATCTCTTACTCTCTTGTTTGTCAATCAAAAATAAAATAAAAGCAATAATCCTTTCCAAAAATTATTCTATTTCAATATAAAATAGCATTGACAGCTACTAAATTTTTGAATCCTAAATGTTAATATGCACATAAGTACATAAATATGATACATATAGGTATATTGGGTATATATAAACAAAGGTTTATTTGAATATTTATGATTTGTTCACAACATCATAATAATAATCATTGATGCAAATTTAATCAAAATACTTTTTAAAATTTATGAATTTTATCTTGACAAACTAAAAGTTCATTTACACATAATAAAAAATAGTTGTAGAAAACTATATATTTTGATATGTAAAAACTATCTTAAATTCATTACATCAGCCAGAAATATAAAGTAAATGTTATTATTAAATTTAATATGTCATATCGGAAATCTGATTATTATTTTTTTTTTGGAAAATTTCATCACAGCCATTTGGATATTTTAGTTTTCACTCTACATTCTCGAATAATACAATTAGACTTGAAAAATATATTATAACGAAATTTTGAAGCTTGAAATATAGTTAGTTTTTATTTAACAACAATTTTTTATGAGGATTAAAAATTAAATTTTTGAAAATATATTTTTACCAATTGATCAGATTTTTCTATCATATACAATTTATATAGAATATTGACAAAATAAATTATATTTTTAATGTATGTAAATATATCGAGAAAAAAAAAAACTAGATCGAAAAGCCAATAAATATTCGCATATAACTTTGAAATATGGAAAAAAAAATTATTAAATTTAGATTTAATTGAATAAAATTTGAATAAATATAAATAATATGTACATAAATATTAAAAATAATATTATTATAATAATAATATAAATAAATACATTAATAGATTTTTTAATTAATATAACAAATAATAATGATGGGAGAAATATCGTAAAAAAAATAAATAATCAAATAAAGTTGTATATATAGCAAAAAATCTAATATACAGAGAATAACTAGAGGATATATAATACTACACTACACTTAATATAATTTTTTATGGGGGTTCTCATTATACGTGAACATAATAAATATTAATAATAATAATAATAATAATATATAGAATATATAAAAATATATTAATAATATAATATCTATTTTTGCACAAAATTAAAAAAAAAAAAAAAAGCTCTAAGGATATAGGCAATTACATTGTAATTTGTAATATTAACCTAACTCAACCTAAATTAAAGCCATAGTAACACAAAAAAAAATAAAATAAAATAACTCAATAAAAAAGTCAACAAAGTGTTTGGAAAATAATTTAACGCCTGAAGGATTAGTGACAAACTATTCACTGATTTGAAAAAAAATAAAATAAAAAATCCAGATAAAATAAAATATTCTAAAAACAAAAATTAGGAAAACAAAAAAACTACTTTAAATATATCATTTCATTTTTACTTCAACTCTTTTATGCGGCAGCATAAAACATTTTCAATGTTTTTACACACAATATTTGTGGTTATATTTTCATAAACTTATCATTTTCACTGCAGCTACTTTTAAATCATTTTTACATCTTTTTGCGGCTTTTTCGGTCATTACATTTATTTTTTTGAAGATTCTATATTCCATTCATAAATTTAAATAAATTTTCCAATCCAGGATCAAACAACGGATTTCGTACTATTATACGAAAAAATCGGGAAAAAATGTTTAAGGTTCCCCAAAACAACAATACACATATGACTTGATCCAATAAACTACGAATGACATGAGCATTAAGTACAATATTGAGCATTGTTATCCATAGAGTCAGATTTACTTATTGTCTTATGATAATTTGAGATGGAAAATAATTTAAGCATATTAAAGGTGCCTTTCTTTCTGCCTTTATTTCTTATTGTCAATTATGAAAACTTAGTTTATTAAAATAAAATAGCCCAAAAAAAAATTTTGGTAGGTGTATTAACAAGGTTCAGTATTCAGTCCAGTGATTGTACTAACTTTGTATATGTCTCAATTTACATTGATAAATATTTTCTGTGTGAAGAAAAAGTTTACAATTGGAATTTTTCGTATTTTTTTTTTTTGTTCAATTAACAATTAAAAAAGTTCTCTATCATTTTTCCTCGGAGTACTGAAATATTATATGTATCATTTTTGTCTGAAATTTTTATAAAATTTCCTGCAGATAGTTTTTTTTTTTTTGTTAATTGAAGTATATGATTGGTTGGTTAAAAGACCTCTGTACTTGAGGGTCCCTCAAATAGCATTTTGCTTTCGCTAACAATTGTAACCAAAGCTAAATGACGATAAATGATGCTAAGCCCATGCCGTAGTGTAGAGCTTACCACCTACTTGGAATAAAAAGAGCTGGTAAATATCCCTTTTTATCTTGCTAAGCGGCTGACAAACCAGCTCAGCTTTTTTGAACTGTCATCCGCTCTTTCATTTCCTTGCATATTCGTATGATTTCTGGGTTCCAGTAAAGATAGACGTCATATCCTCTAGCCCGCTAGGAAAGCTAATTAAAAATTTGGACACAATATACTTTCCCTATCGTTCGGCCAAGTGGTTTCTAAAAAAAACACATTATACAAATTGTTGCCACTTACACGTTAATGTTACCTAGAGCCTTACTTCTTGTATACATATATATGTTATACATATTATTTTAATTTTCGACAACATTTATAATCAAATTATAAAAATTAATTCATATTTATTTGTCGCATTTGTAAATATACATAATAGGTTTATATATATATATATATATATATATATATATATAATGATTAACTTCTTCTCAAAATAATACAAATTTTTCAATGTTTACTGCACAAAGTCATCATATTTTAAAAACATAAATTTTGTTCACTATTAAGAAGACACATGAATTTCCTATACTTATTATACATATACCCATTACATGCATATATAACATGAAATACGTGATTTTAGGTAAAATATTAAAGAATAAAATATAGGTTTCTATCTATGCTTTTTGAAGCGTAATATAAATATTTTTCCGAAATTTTCCAATATTTTTTGTACTTCACTAGATTTTTGTGCAACAAAAGTATTTAATATTGAACTGTATACTACTCATATGTTGTACATATGTATATAAGATTCAATATGTTTAAGGTAAATAAATAATAACTAAATAAAAAGAAAACACCTTAACACATTCGAAGAGCTTTTCTCGAAGAAATAAAATTTAATGGATTCCACAACATGAGGTCTTCAAAGCTCCAGCACCAAAAAAGTGAAAAAGTATTGTAGTGTATTGTAAAAAAAAAAATGAAAAGAGGTTATAAAATATAAATAATTCGTATAGAACGTTTATATTCGTCTTGATATGTCGATATTTCAACATTTACACACAAAAAATTGGCAATTCGAGTAAATATTCTATTCAGACTGAAGATGTCCGATAATCCGTGTGTACTCGATATAAACTATTAATTATACATGGAATCGATTATTCTAAAAATTATCCTTAAAGTTGGTGAAGTCATAACATGTGACATGTTTATCATATCTAATTATATAATTACAAACAAATAATAATAATTTTATTCAACTAAAAATTCAAATAATTTAAATTTGGGATGGAGACGTCTTAAGATTATTTTCATAATGCACCAATACCAAATTTTTAAGTGAAAAGAGTATATTATTATATTTTTTTGTTTTAATGTAGATACATTTATTGGTACCAGAAAGCAATTTACCAATAAATTTCCTTCTATTTTTGGGTTAAAAAAATAATAATAAAATTGATGAAGTTCTTGTTCTTTGAAGTGAAAAAATTACTTTTGTGTACCTTCTGCTTTCGTAAAAAAATAAAAATAAAAAAAAAATGTGTCAAAATTTATTTTATTTTTATTCTTTTTTTTTTTTTGTTTCAGATAAAAAATCTACCCAAGAATAAATAATTATGGTTAGAGAAGCTGGTTCCTTTTCAACTTATATATATACATAAATTAAATGTTAAGGAATTGTTGCAACTGAGCTACTATTTGGCACAGAAATTGCATTAAAACTAACGACTGTAATAAAGACACAAGCGTTAACTACCTATACGCAAAGCGAGTAAGGTGTTAAAGAGTGCACAAAAATATTTAAAAAAGAATTGGTCAAAATTATAACACAATTGATGGATAAAAACTGAGACTGAAATATTCCGTAATTATTAAACAGCTGATCTTACACCAGGATTTGAAATAGAAAAGATATTGTTGAAGAGGAAACATTTGCATTACAATTATCTTAAGTAAAAAGTATTATGAATCTTCTCAGTTTTTTGCAAATTAAACAGATTTACTTATATTTCCTCATATTTTAGTGAAAATGAAAATAGCGCTTCAACTTTTTATTACCTTGCCTGTAACAGACTGTTCTCCACAACGTTAGGTTTCAAAATTGAAAACTATTAAAAGTTATTATCGAAAATCAGTTGGGCAAGATAGACTAAAAAATGTAGGACTACTCTCTTTTATGGATGAACAACCTAAAATGGACACGAAAGATCTTATTAAAGATTTTGGATAAGCTTATCTAACAGTTAAAACCAAAAAATCAAAGAATTGGGCTCTTATGGCTTAATTATGAACTCAGTTAAATTAAATCTTTATTCTATAGTATTAACATTTACTGATTATTCTTTTATTTTTGTAAAATTGTGACTAAAAACTCTTTCTGATGTCCGAAAAAAATAAAGATTAAAGCAAATTAAATTTTTGCTCAGTGCGAGAAAATCATAGTTACGGGTACAGTACATTGTATGTATATATGCTATATTAATCGATTTGATATAAAAAATAAATTGTTTCCCAATTATAATACGTAAATACTTTGTATATTAATTTTTTTTTTATTCTATTATTTGTATTCATAATGTGTTCGAATTATAATTTTTTTTTGCAAATTTTATCTAGCAATAATTATTCACTTCATTTTCCTTCAATAAACATATAATAATGTATATTATGTGTACATTAATGTAGCTTTATGAAATCTTCTTCACATAATATTTATGTGTCTATTTAATCCACATACAATATACATAGGAAAACAAATAACAAATACATACTACATATCATGTACTTTACAACATACAAGTGAAATCTGTATTTAAGAAAGAATTTTTCTTTTACCAAGATGATAAAAGGTCTTAAAAAAAGGAAATGAATTAAAAAATATATATAAAAGTAAATAAATAAATAAAAAGAAAATTAAAAGATCAAAAGAAACATAAAGGATTATGTCTATATAATATAGTTTATTTAAGAATTTAAGATCACTTCCTAATCCCCAAAAATAATATTATATTTTTATGTATTATATATATAAAGTCTGAGCTCCCACACAATATACATTATTATTGGACAAGAATGACGAATATTTGCTTTCAATAAAAACATATATATGCGGTGAACATATATATGTAAAATTGTAAATATTTACAATGTACTATACATATAAGTATGTTAACCTAATTTTTATTTAAATTTGGAAAAAGGATAAGATTTACCTTTATGTTTATAAATAGCTAATTTAGCGTAAAAATAATTGTAAACTATAATTGGGGCCAAAAATCAATTTTATTTTCTATATATAACATTTTTTTTTTTTTTAAATTGGCGTTTCACCGACAACTTGAGTTCAATTAAAATTAAATTATCATATTGAAATTTAAATTGTAAGCTAAATATATAATGTATCATATATTATTGATTTATAGAAAAAATAAAACTTGCCAAAGAAAAATAATTTGTAATTAAATTCTATAACAAAAGCTTCGCATTAACAAAGCAGGAACTATAGTCATAATCATAATTTATTGACTTGATTGATTGATAAACCCATTTTGAATATTTAATATTTAATAATATTCTATGAACGAAGAAGTATAAAGAAAAAAGTACAAAAGGATATATTGAATAAATCGATTGTAAAATTATTTATGTAAAGTTTTGAATACCACAGAATAAGATTAAAACATTTAATAATAAATTTGAAGCCACAGTATATTACACTTAATAATTTATTATTGTTATAAATTCTTAGTTATTGGGTAAAATGAGTATATAAATTAAAATGTACTCTACACTATATATAAGCATTGATTAAAATTATTTTAATGTGAAATCAATAATCTGGATAAAGCCATAGGCCAGTCTTATATTTTTTCTAGCAATGACATTAATATTTTTAATATTCCATTCTAAGATAACTCTATATTGGTTAGCTTTCTAGAATTTTCAGATAGAAAAGTTTGTTAAATGAAACGAGTGAACATTTAGTTTACTCTACATTGAGTTTTTTGAAATTCTTGGAACCCTTCTTTATGTACTATTGAATATTGCTGAATATGTGTAATGTGTCAGTCTAGGTTTGTCAATGTTTGTTTTCCAGCTACTTTTGAATATTAACCAGAACTTAAGACAAGACCCGATTTATCGAAAATTTCATGTAGTTAAAAAAAAAATTAATTCAAATTTTCACATTATCTTTACAATATATCTACTGAGCAACGAGGGCCGAAATATTTACGAATATCACAATTTGAAGAAACAAAAGTATACCGCACTACACTACAAATTTAAGTATACAAGCTAATGATTGCAATAACAAGTTAATTGACCAAAATTTTCATACTTACAAGTATCCTTTTTTATTCAAATAATTTTAACTTTATTATACAAAAGCCAAAAATTCCTTGATTTAAAAACAAAAAAAAAATTATTATATATATTTTTCATGCAAAATTTTTGATTGATTTAAAATTTTTCCAAATCTAGATTTGTAATTAGTTTTCGTAAAATTATATTATAAACCAATAAAAAAAAAACCCCAATATTTTCTCTCTTCTAAAATCAATTAAAAGTTTTTCATTTGCATGGCAATCATTTTTAAATTAAAACTTCATTAAAATTGTATATATAGAAAAAAAAACTTATTTTATAAACCGCAATTTTACTATAATATGATGATCAGTAGAGCAAAAAAATGTTTGATTATTTTTTGTGAATGAAATTTTAGAGTATTTACAAAAATTTTAACTTTTTAAATGTGAAATAATATTTAATTGAATCAAAATTTAAAAATATAATATACAAATATAAAATAGATACTCTTATTTAAAAATTTGTGAAACATAAATTCATATTATATGCTATAAATTTATTTAATAGTTTTATGATTATTGTAGTTTAAAGAAACAGAGCTTTCCACTTATAAACACTTTATACTATATAGTACAAGCTGTTCCTGATTTTAGACTACATAAACTTAACTTAATGCGTTAAAAAATTAAAATAAAAATTTTCTTTCCAGACTTAAGAAAAATATTGACTTTTTTAAACTAAGAGCTTAAACTTTATTCCACAGAAACTTTATAAGTATACAATTTTTTTAATTACAAAAAAATATAGACGAGTGTGTAGTATACTTATATTAGAATATTCAAAAAAAATAATAATATAATAATTACATATTATCGTTATCATATTTCATGCTTAAAAAAACATAAGCATAAAAAAAAGCAATTAAATCTTTTGCATTGTTATATAAAATCTTAAAAAAAGAATTTTAAATGTACTTTTTGCACTTTGTTGTTTATATATAAAAATCAAAGTTGCAAGAAATTTTTATTCTAGTCATATACTACATAGAATACTATAGAATTATTTTAGTTCTTAAATGCATAAAAAATGTATTACATTGTATTGAAAATTTAAAAGATGGTTTAATTAAACGCAAAATTTAGCGAATTTTTCGATATTTACAATTAAGCTTTTTCATATATAAGTTAATGTTAATTTTGACATGATTCAGAATTGTAAATAATTACAATTGTTTATTGTCAATATAAAAAAACCCTGATTTGAATAAAAAGGCTTTTAAAAAAGAGATCAATAAAACAAAGTCGAAAAACCTCAACATTAGCCTGATAAGACTTGGTTTCAAAAAGAAAAAAACTCACAAACCTTAAAAATTTGACTTTCCTAATAAAATCTTTTTCTCTTTTGTTTTTGAAAGAACATTGAATTTCAAAAATTATTAAATTGTAAAAGTTTAATGAAAAAATGAAAATTAAAAAAAAAAAAAGTTTTTGAATAAACAAAATTTTCTTTCATATTTTGTGTTTGTTTGTTTTTTTTTTTTGTACATATTTTCATTTTTTTTTTCTCTTCAAATATAAAATGTACCTATATTAAAACAATTTCTAAGGGAAATAAATGAATACGAAAAAAAAAGGATGTTTGGCTTGAAATTCACAAGCGTTAAATTATCTTTGCTACGGTAATAAATTTTTATTTTTGTTATGTGTATATTTCTTTATTTATGTTGTTTATTTTTATATGACCGACGACGTTATATATATAGATGGTGTGAAGAAAAATTCGATGATATCATTTTACGACACGAAAACAATAGATTTAGATATCGTTTGTAGATAAAATTTTACCAAAAAAATTAATGAAATAAGTTCTAAGGACATCAAAGTGAAATTGAATTTTTGAATGTAAATATTTAGATTTATTCTCTATTTTGAAAACGAATGACGGTTTTCTACGACTAAATTTTAAGTCCATTCCTATAAATACGAATCTTACAGATATTATGAAATTATAAGCTTGCTAAAACCGAAATTAATGGTATACTATTTTCGAATTAATAGCATTTAAAAATATATCAATGATGATTCAATTCTATAACTTCGTCTGAAATATAGTTTTTGAATCAAATGACAGTTAATGATAAAGTCTATAACGAGATTATTATATTATAATATTAGTTTGAACAGATCGAGTTTTGAATTTACTGATATATCAAATTAGATGTTGAATTAGTGAGGAAGTAAAAAAAATTATTAAAGTGAATAGTATTATAAGGATATTTTACTGTGTGATACGAATTGATATTAAACTTATGTATCTAGACAGAGTTAAATTTAAAAAAAAAAAAAATCCTCTTAGACAGAAACTTAAAAAATTTACAAAAACATAAAAAATTCACTAATTATCAAACAGAGACAAAATGTTTCTGATGGGCACATAAACATTTTGAGCATAAACATTATACATATATATAATATACCTTCATATAATATAAAGAAAATTACACTATACTTATTCGGACATTTAACTTTGAGAGCAAATTCACATCAAAAGTTTTTATTTTATTTCCGGCTTTTTAAACTAAAAGCATTATCAAATAATATGAATTATTATATTTACATATATTGTCATATAATAATTGTACATTACAAAACAACATAACTAATTAAATTATAATAATTATAAGCTTATGTTCTTTTTTAACATACATTTTTACTTAATTACGAGATAGTCTTAAATTATAAAACATCGAAAAAAAGGTAAGTTCACTATTAAGAGACACATAAAAAAACCATTGTAATGAAAACTATGCGGATAAGAAAATCATCCTTAATTTAAAATTTATAAACACAAACTTCTGAAAACTCTTATTAAATACATCTCTCGCTCATATTAAATATTCTGGTCCTGTACTTAGCATTAAAGTGATCTTATATAATTATTGTCAATCTTCCTAAATAACGATTATCAGAACGAGATGTTTAATGAAACTAACAATTTAAAGTTCATATATCTGAATTACTTCATTTAATAAGATATTTAAATTCAAAGACTCATTAATTCTGGAGTAGTAATTCCCTCAACCCAATATAATATTACCTATGTTCAGTAAAATTAACTTTTTTAAGTAAACATTTTTAATAAACTTTTGAAAATCATACAGAATATAAGTACAAAATAAATGTTACTACAAAACTACATACTGAATTTTATATAAATTTGGGTATGTACAATACATTCTTATTTTATATATAAGTTAACATTATATTGTTATAAGCTACATTATATACTTTTAGGCAGTGGTCGAAGTGGCAGGCTAAAAGTGGTGGGATGGTTAAAAAAATTTTAAGAGCAGGTTGAGGCTCGTGGGGTTCCTATCGCTTTGTCGTTTTTTATTAGAAAAATGACTCATCCAAAGAACTTTATTTTAATTTTACCAGCTTCAACCCTTGCGTTGCGTCTTTGTTGTTACTAAATCATTTAATGAACTGCAAATACAACATTCTACTCCACTTTCTTTAACTGTTATATATATATGTTTCTAACTTTTCACATCATTGTGTTTCTGCCTGGTAATCTAGGAACTTCAAAGTATTGGGCTCGTGTAATGTCTTATCTTGGCTTAATGTGCTAAGTACATTAATTCAAATGCTTTTCTCCCACCGCCTTTATATCTCCTGCTGTTCTTCAATTTTTCTTTTTTGTATTATATTTAACCATTTAAAAAAAAAATAATAATTTAACAAAATTTGGAAGTTAACTAAAGATAGAGAATATTCAAAATTTGATCGGGTAAAAATTTAAATTTATGAAAAGCTGTGCGAAAATTATCTACATAACCAATTAGTAACCAAAATATCTACTATTTATTATTTGAATTTTAAGTCTCATTTAAAATTATTTTTAATTTCTTTTTGATAAAAAATATTTAAAATTCATAAAAAATTATTTAAAATTTTAAAAATATGTTCCGGGATGCTTTTTTCCATCCTAAGAAGTGGTGGGATGAGTTTACAATTATTTAGAAGTACCGGGATGGCATCACACCCCATCCCGCCTCACTTCGAGCACTGCTTTTAGGTCAAATTTCAATTATTAAGTTAAATAAGATATCAAAAAAAAAGTACAATAATAATAAAGTTTTATATACATATTTTTTTTAAAGCATTTACGAACAAAGTCTGAATATTATTTTACAATGTAACTAATTTAGTTTTCATGTAAGTAAATATTGGCAAAGAGTTTTTTGTGTTTTTATATAATATATATAAAAAAAAATTCTATTTGTACACTTACACAACATAATTCTAAAATACCTATTGCAATAACCCTTTACTATGTTAAATAAATGTAAAATTATATAATAAAAATTTTGGCATGCTCCCATTTTGTGTATTAATTCTAAGATCTAACAAAATACATTGAGGAAAAAAATCAAGATAATATTTATTATATAATAGATATCAAAAAGTATTTTTTATACTATTATTACAATAAAATATAGGTAACTATAAATATTTATGTTTCTTATCTAATTAATTATATAACTTTACATCCTCCTCGAAGGATCAAATACACAAATGAGAAATGAAAAAGAAGTATGAAGTACAACTTTTGTTTTCGATTGCCAAAAACATTACATTAATAGTCAAATTTATCTGGTTATCAATTTAAAACGATTCAAAATTAAATAAACGTCAGTTATAGTAAATAGTTTTTATTATAGGTACTTATAAGTATAAAATTTATAATAAACTAAATAAATTCCTTTTTTTATCTAAGTGAATTTTCAATTACTTTCAAATAGCTTTTTAAATTTTTAA
Organism: Hybos culiciformis; assembly: GCA_964007475.1. Taxonomy (NCBI): domain Eukaryota; kingdom Metazoa; phylum Arthropoda; class Insecta; order Diptera; family Hybotidae; genus Hybos; species Hybos culiciformis. The sequence goes on along the minus strand of OZ023274.1, from coordinate 35,644,036 downwards.
CTTTTATTAATTTTAATATAAAATCAGTTTACTTATAATTTATAATTATTAGTTTTTTTTTTTGCAAATTAATAAGAAAATAACTTTTTTCTTGGGAATGTGTAATATACATGTATATGTAAAATACGTAGGGGATAACTTGTACAAGACACTAATTCTAAATTGTTGGCAGTTTTAAGTAACTTTTAACATACCTATGCTCCTTTGTTGACCTTCTGATATAAATTTTCTCAATCATAATCTCATTTTTATCATTTTATTTGGCAAAAAAAAAAACAGAAACTTCATATCAAAATCAAATATTTTGTGAACTTTTCAAATAATTCTATTCGAATTCTTTTCGTTTCATATCGCCAAATTTGTACTCTGGTATTACATATTTCCCAATTTCGGACAAAAAAAATTAATAATAAAGTTATTTCTATATACAAAGTTATTTCAATAAAATCAATTCTCTTGAAACCAATAAAGTAAATTCATTGGAATTTTTCCATATTAAATATTTTTCACATAAATTTGATTTTTAGCATCACCACAATTACAAAAAATTAAACAATATTGAAAATATAACAATAATAAATTATATTTTCTATATTGGTTTTGTAATACTGAATATAATTTCGATATTATAATCAAAAGGTTTTGATTAAATTTAGAACTTTTTTATAAAATCTCATAAAATCTCTTAGACAATTTCAATAAGATTTTATGCCAAATGCATAGAAATTTTTGTTAAAAATCACATGAGTAAGTGATCTTGCAAAAAAATGTAAATTTTTTGAAAATACATACTTCTTTTTTTCTATTTGATGATTTAATTCCAATAATAATCGATTTTATTATTCTTCTAAGACGAAAAAAAAAATTAACAATTAAAGGTTGATTCACACATATCAGTCACGTCGACGTTCCGTCTCCGTTCCGTCACCGTCAAGTATCCGTCAATATCTTCCGTCTTGTTTTTTTAGATACAAAATAAAAAATAAAAACTTTGTTTTGTTTGTTTTGCTTTCAATTTCAAAAATGCCGTCAGTCAAAAAAAAAAATATCGTCGGAAAGTAATTTAATTTTGACGGCTCGGTGACGGTGGGATGACTGATGGTTCGGTGACGTGACGGCGTCGGATGGGTGTAGACAGTTCATTTAAATTATAAGGAACGATATTTTTTTTGACTGAAATGACGTGCCGGTGACGTGACGGTGACTTGACGTGACTGATGTGTGAATTGACCTTAAAAAAGAACTTTTAAAACGTGTATATAACGAATTTTCTTCCATTCTGCAAAATATTTATGTATACATAATGATTTTCCTCATTATCCGTGATAATAACAAATTTCTCAAAGAAAATTTATTAAAACAGGATACCTTATTTTTTCAACATAACACTTTAAAGAAATTATACCCAAAGAAGTTTAAATTGATTAATAGAATCCCAGAATGAATGCATATGTTCTTTATTCTAATGTTTTTTTACTATGTCGTTGCCTACGATTTTTAAATGAGATTTAAAATCTATTCAATCGAACAGAATTAAAATTGAGACTCAAAATTTTAATATTCGACTTCAAACTTTCTAAATTTTAGTCTTAAGGGGACTTGGTACCAGTTTGAATTTTTTGTCCCAAATTTTTTTTGAAAAGCAGTTTTAGATTATTTTAAAGTTAAATTTAGAAAAAAACATTTCATTCACAACCTCCGAACTGTTTGATACTTTAAAAGGGTATAAGACTTTTTACAATCGGTAAGGCTAAGTGCTCGAAATCTCTTCAAAACCATTGTTATGTGTCACAAAATGGTTTTGTAGAGATTTCGAGCACTTAGCCTTAACCGATTCTAAAAAGTTTTATGTCATTTTAAAGTATGAAACATTCCTGAGGTTGTGAATGAAATGTTTTTTTTAAATTAAACTTTAAAATAATCTAAAACGGCTCTACAATCAAATTTTGGGACAAAAAATCCAAACTGGTACCAAGTCCTCTTTCGAGCACTTAGCCTTAACCGATTCTAAAAAGTCTTATACCGTTTTAAAGTATCAAGCAGTTCGGAGGTTATGAATGAAATGATTTTTATAAATTTAACTTTAAAATAATCTAAAACTGCTTTTCAAAAAAAATTTGGGACAAGAAATTCAAACTGGTACCAAGTCCTCTTAAGTAACTGTGCAACCGGACAGACACAAAACGATTTGATTGAAGAATTTAATTCTAATCTTCTAAGAAATTTTTATTAGGTATATTTTCATGATGACATAACGATTATTGGCACATAAAAACTATAAAATATAATACCTTTTAAAATAATTTCAATCAAAATAAATTTCCATAATAACCATCTTAGATAAAAGAGTGAAAAACAAAGCATATATTGTATACAGCAACTTTAATACAATTTCACGAAACATTAAAATTAGGTCACAAAGCCAAACACCACATATATAAAAAATAATAAAAAACAAATAATTATACAAAATTTAAGGTTCTTGAAAGGAAACCTTTTTTTTTAAATAGGTAGGAGTATAGTAAACCATTTATTTATTGGAATTTTTAGTATATAATTAAAAATTAATTTAAAATGAAAGAAATAACCACCAAGAATAATGAGTAGATACCTCTTAGTTTAATTAAAATTGTGTTATGTGTTAAAAAATTTTCTCCTTTTTTTAATCATGAATTAGGTTAATAAATTTTAATATGTACTACTCTCATTTGAAAGTTTTAACTTTTACATAAAGTGGCATAAAATTGTTCTTAATGGATTATTTAAAACACTTTTTAGCTGTCTTTAAGGATAAAATTATTACCAAGCAATTCCGAAATAATAAAGAAGTCATCTATCATCAAAAGGAAAAAAGAAAAATCGCAAAAAAAAAATAAAACAAATTAATAAAATTTCTTTGAGAAGCAATTCAATCGAATGAAATTAATTTTGTGGATCCTAAATTTTTTTATTTATTTTTTTTTCATTTTTCTTTTCGTTTGCCTTATCAAATTCAATAATCATCATAAGTAAGCAAAATAGATTCTATTACCTATTTACTTCTTAAAGACAAAAAACTTCTACCTAAAAGGCTTTGTATAAATATATTTTAACATAATATGAAAGTTAGATTTTATTCTTAGTATTATTTCATTAAAATTGAAAAAAGATATTTAAAATATATATAATAATAAAAAAAATTAATAAAAATAAATTATGTTAGGGTTTTTTATTGTTTTTCGCATACAATTTCAAGTCTTGTAGGAACACAATTTATTTTCATCTTCATATAGGACAACGATACTATCAATAAAGCGGACAGTGTTATAATGTGCTGAATAACAAATCGCACTCTCACAAAAAAACATATTTCCCAATATCATAAAATACAACTGTGTTATATATTTATTTATTAAATACATACATACATTGTAATAGGTTATTATACAATAACGTTTGGAAGATCATTATTTATTCAAAATTTAACATAAAATTAGTCATTTAGGAATCATTAGGTATATAATATCTAATAATACTAATTCTTAAAATGTCAATATAATGATATATTCGCGTAATAATTTTTTGTACATAAAATATTATTTCAGCTTTACTTTTTTGATAATTTTTATATTATTAAGTATATAAACAGCTTAAAAGATGGTAAAATAAAATCTAATATAAAAAATCTAAATTAGTATTATGGGATTTCAACTCAAGGATTATAATAGGATTCCCATAAATCTTTTAAGAAGAAAAAAAAATTGTTTACGTTTATTTTTTTTTCTTCCTAAAATTATTCAAAAATATTTTTTTAACTAACTAAAAATATACCCAATTATGTTTTATGTTTAAAATATATTGTTCTTGTAAAAAGTTAAACAAAATTATTACTAGGGAAAATACAAATTTCGACCAAAGTTAATTTAGAAAGATAAAGATGTGTGAATGAAATTTATTATTCTTTCAATATCAACAAAGTGAATACAAAATGGACAAATTAAAATTTTACAAATTCATATATGCATATGTATCTATGTATAATTTTTCAGGCAAAACCTTATGCTTCAATTTTTTTTTTAAGATTCCTACTTTTTAAAATATAGGGGAGAGGTTTGCAGGTTGCCACTGCTTGCAGGTTGCCACCACTGATGTATTTTGACATTCTAGCAGTCTCACAAACTAAACTCCAAGTGACATCGACGTCAAAAGAACAGTTGTCACTTTTAATCTACTTTTGGAGCGGATAGACGCAATAACACAGTGTTTACTGAGCAAAGTGTGAATTATTATTTTCAAAAAATTTAAAAATTAGAAATTGTGTTTTTGTCCTGTGCTCGTAAAGTGAACTTTTTTATTAGCAAATCAATATAAATAATTGGGTTGTGTTTCTTTTTCATTCAATTAACATATTCCAAAAAGAATTAAAAATATATTATGAATTGGCAATTTTTTAAATGGATTATACAAAATTGCATCAGAATGCAGGTTGCCACCTTTATTGGGTTGCAGGTTGCCACCTTGATGAAAGCACCGATGGCTGTATGATTTGTTTGAAGAAAATCTCGGAATTAGACACAACTCTATTATGTGCCACAAATGCAGAAGAGCCGTTCACGCGAAATGTGTTTCAGTGTTTAAACTTGATCGAATTCTGATTCCGATGAAAATTTGGAATGATTGATTCCATACCATATTGCAATTTTATTTTTTATGTCAATTTTCAGTCATTTCTTAATGTTTACAGCCACTGGGTGCAAGTGAAATTCAATAAATTTGAATACATTTCTAAATGAAACATTTTTCAGTTTCAGTTTTTCAACATTTTCAGCAATTTTCCAAAGGGTGGCAACCTGCAAGCCTAAATTTGAAGAGTTGGATTTTAGATACTTTTGAAAATTTGCTATAGAATTTTTATTTTTTGAGATTTAAAATGATTTCTAGGCCAGGATTGTAGCTTTTTACTTCCTCTTTCCAACGCATATACTTTTTGTACAATACGTTCATTTTTTGACGAGTTATGATAAAAAAAGCTATGGGTTGGCAATCTGCAAGCCTCTCCCCTACTAAATTTTAGTTACTAATTTTGAAGATAGTATGTACTAAACAACATTTTTAGGTTAAATTTTTTTCTTCCTTGAGGTACAATCTCTAGAACTGAAGAATTTTTCTTGTAGAATGCTGTTAAAATCATAGTTATGTCCTTCATAACAAAAACAAATCTATAGGTTGAATAATGAAGAAAAAAAAGATTCCGAAATATTATTTTGTATATTTGACTTTTTCAAAAAATTAAAACTTTTTTTAGTGTTTATTTTTCATGAACTTTATCTTTAATAAAAAAAAATTTTGAAAATTTTATCACGTAACTAAATTTAAATTCAGATAATAATAATAATAATAAAAGTTTTTATTTTCAATTATAGGCATGATTGAATTTTTCATAGATATTTTTAAACATTAAAAATATAAAATATACGCATCGTATTAAATTTAACTTGATTTAAGTAGTTGTTTGATTTTATCTTATATCATTTAAATATTTATTTTTAACTGGAACGACGGAAACCTAATTCTTTGGCAATCATAGATAATAATTTATATTTTGTTTTAATAGTTTGTTTCTGAAAAGTACACTATATAAAATTGGTCCAAAATTTATGCATTTTTAAGTAAATTTTTTAGTTAAAGCATCATGCGAAAGCATATGACTTAATTTGAGTTTTTTTAATTTTCAGCCTAATCTCACAAGGGGTTCGAAAGTTTGAATTTTTGTTCTGAAAAAAAGTGTTCTTTTTTGCAAATTTGTAGGGGAAATTCATGTTTCGTATTTTCTCAAAGAAAATTCCAATTCAATATAAAAAATAAGATACTAGAGACCATGTTCTAAAGTTATAAAACATTATTAGTGTGTAAAAAAAATTCTCATAACAAATAAATCTATATTTAAGTAAATTTTACATTTATTATTTAGGCTGCATTTATTATGCACAAAAACTAAATTTAACCTTATAAGAAATTGTTTTGAATAAATTAAGAACGACGTTCGCAGCGGACGTCAAAATTAAAATACTTAATTAACATACATTATTTACCTAATATAATTTTTAGTTTTGTTAGTTTTTTTTTTTTTAATATAAAATATTTCAAAGAACTAATACGTAAGTCACACAATTGATTTTTAATTATAATTTATTATATACCTATACTAAAATCGATTGAATTAAAATTGTACATTTATGAATGAAATTCAATCTTAGTTCGATAGTTTCTATCTATTTATAATTTTTATAATTATGTTTTTATGTGTTACCCAAGAGATCCTATAAAATCTTATATTTTTTTAAGTAGAGTTGTAAATTATTAAATTCCAAAGTTTTTAAAAAGATTAGTTTAAATATAAATTGTTATGTACTTTATGTGTAAGGTACTACATACAACTACATCTATATAATATAATTGAAACTTTCAACAATATTAATTAGAAAAGTTTCGTTTGAAAGTTTTCAAGAAATTAAAAGGCGAAGATTAGGTACTTAAAAATGTTAAGACATTAAGTAAAAAAGTTAATATTTTATAATTTTTTAATAATCAAAAATTTGATTCAATCATCTCGGAAAATTTTTAAAAATTCAAACTTGCAATAATTTTTATTTAATTTGGAAAAAACATAGATTTTATTATGAAATTTAACATTATGTCTGGCCGATCAATTTTTACGATAAAAACATTCTCCTTCAGATAATCCTTTTGTTTTAATCTTTTCTATTGATCATCTAAACTAAAATCACAAAGGTTGTTCAAATCATTTCAAATGTATATAAACTCTTGATTCATTTTGTTATTTAAAATACATATCTAATATATTGAATTAAACCAAGATTTTAAGTCTTTTTTATTAAGTTAAATCTAACAATAAAAACTATTATTTTACATAAACAAATAAACTATAGTCTTAAGTTGTAAAAAAACTACATGTTAATCATTTTTGCTTATAGTTCGTCTTATTGCGATTCCTCTTTGATTTTTTCACGAAAAACTTCAAAATGATTATCAAATAATTCAGTATTAGAATGTCCACAAATATGTCTTAGATAGTGATAAAATCTTGAACCTCGTCTTTCCAATCCTGATTTCAATTTTTCAGATCGACATATTGCTCTTAAATTTGGTTCGAAATCTAATGATATTGCTGACCGACTGCGTAAACCTGTTACAACTGGCATCAATGACACAATAGTTTTTCTGAAACAAAGTTAATATAAATATCAAACTTTTTCCTATCATCAATTTTAACTATCGCTCTTCGCGAAATACTTACTTCTCAGATTTCATTTCATCGAATAAATTATAAGGCAAAATTTCAGCATTTGAATACGTTTTTAAAGAATTTTCAATCAGAGCATGAGATATTTCTTCGCCCACATTCAAACATAAATTTTCTTCATTTTCAACAGCTGATAAACTTTGTCCAATTGATATAATGTCATAAAACTGACTAAGATTTTCCAATTGATTCAAATTTTTTATATTTTTTGAGTTTTTATTTGATGTAGGTTTTTTTGTCGATAAATTCAGTACAAACTTACTCAAATTACACCATAATAAATTGAAATCAACTGGATTTGGAATTCTATATTCAAAATTTTGAGAGTTCGTGTAAAATTTAAATAATGATGTATGCATATAAACGTCAGTTTCAGAATTTTTATTACGAATGGATTCTTCTTTTATGACATCATCTTTTTCTTCATATGATTCAATTGAAAGCTGTCTTTTTATTGGTGATGCATAAAATATTCCCAAATTAGATGATCCAAAATTTCGATCACCACCACTTTGAATAAAAAACTGCATTTCTAATATAGTTTTTCGAAGATCCTTTGAATTGAACAAATATAAGTTTAATATAGTTTCTAAGTCAATAGGACAATTTTCCATCAATGCCATTACAGCCAAATATTTTGATATATGAACTGCATTAATTGATTTGAACTTCACACTATTGTGATTAATTAATCGCGATAAGTGTTGACAGTTTTCATTATTTGATGTTAAGATGACTGGCCGTTTCGATATAGACGCCAATTGTTGAATAGCATCAATAAAACCGTGGTCATATTGCTCAAAAATTATGTCAGCGTCTTCAACTAATATAAGGGATATTTTTTCTGAACCTAAATAAAGAGATTTGAAATTTTACTAACTGGATTATAATGGTATCGATGAATTAATGTACTTGAGAATCAATGAAATTTCAAATAGTATAGAAAATTTTTTAAAATCGTCTAAGTCTAAAGATATTTTATTTATCATAATTTTTTTTATTACCTGGGTCTTCAGAATTTTTCTCTAAAACCTTTCGCTTCACACTGTTTTTTAAGTTCTTGTTTATTGACCGACTTTCCTTAGAATCTTTTCTAATTTGGTGTGATTGAGTTGCTTCCTGGAGTTCTTGCAGTAATTTTTTTCCAGTTCTTTTCATTCCAGCATTTATTTCTAGCACATTGAAATTTAATTCATTCGCTAAAGCAAATACAGTGTTAGTTTTTCCACTCGACTTTGGTCCCATGAGAACTATTGAATTCATTGAAACAAAACTCGAATTAGAAGAATCCTCGTAATCTGAGTTTTCTACAGATTTTTTGCAGCCATTTTGCCAAGATGAAAGAAACTCTTTTAACGTATTTACTGGTGATAAATTAACCAAAACTTGTTCTGATGACAATGGTTTATATTTTTCTGTAAATAACAATTCCCCGTTTGGAGCAGATAATGGTGGCTTAACATCTTCTTCATTATTTCCTGACAGTGTTGTCGATCTTCTACTTCGGGTTACCATGAATGATTCTGTAACTTGTTGATAATCTTCTCCTGTATCGTATTTATTAAAAAATCGATATTTTTCTCTTAATTGATTATAGCATTTATATGTTGCGAATTTTCCAAACAAATTTTTCCAACTTTTAATAATTTGAGGTTTATTTTCTAAGTTCTGTAAATTTTGTAATGTGCATAATTTCTTATGTTCTGATTTATCAATTAAATTTTTCAGTAAATCTGAAAATATAATTTTGGAGAATGAGTTAATATCTTCAGGCAGCCACTGAATATTGCATTTATCCATATTCAATTCTTGGAAATAATTTGGTTCCCATGGAGGTACTTGTGAAGTTTTTGGGAAAAGTTCAACAGAAGCCTCAAATGTTTGTTCAAATAATTTTTGTCGTATCATTTCTTGTCGAATTTTATCTGGCACCCCAGACATCAAAAACTCATGCCGAGCCTTTAAAATCTGTGGATCAATACAAGGTTTTGGAATAGGTTTAGTAAAAAGAGGCGCCAATTTTTTGCTCTTTATAGTTTTATCATCGTCATCTAAATTAATTAAATTATCTGGATCTAACGATTTCATAGTTCTTTTCTTTCCACTTTTAGGTTTGTCTTGTTTGAACTGTTTAGTTGGACTTGGATCCAAATCGAATGTATAACGTGTTCTCCCTACACATGAACGTCTCGGACGTCCTGATAATTGATAGCAGTTTTGGGGAGTTTCGGGAGTATCCATTTTTTCTTGAACTGATTCTTCTTTAACGATACTGTTTTTTTTCTTACGTGTTAACTTATTAGAATTTACTATTTTTTCATCAGAATTTATTTTTAAAATATTTTCATTCGATAATGTAGGTGTCAGCTCTAATGATGATTTGCTACAATGATTATTCGAAATCTTATCGTTTTCTCTATTAGAATTAAGAGTTGCAATATCAGGCGAAACAGTTTTCTTAAAATATCCGAGTAGGCTATCACGTTTCTTTATTGGAGATGATAACTTAGAAATGAACTGTTTATCTTCTTCGGTAATATTTGGTTTTAATTCTTCACTAGAAATTGATAAATCCTCAGATGAAAGTCGCCGTGTTCGCTTCTTAACACTATTCAAATTTTTTATTGCCTTTCTATTGTTATTAATATTATTTCCTGAAATATTTTTTCTATTTTTATCCAAGTTTTTTGGGTCGATTAACATTTTTTTTAATCTAAAAAATTAAAAAAAAAATATATATAGTTTTATTATACATAATTATATGCATAAGAAAAAAAATATGTAGGTATAGCAATTAGACGAACAAGCTTCAATTGAATGTTTATTCAGCTTATAATTTACTCATTCGTAGTGTTGTTGACATTGTTTTTCAACAAGTCTATCTCAACCTGGTTTTTTGTAAGAGTGCATACAAATTGAAATTTGAGTTGAGTGGTGTGTAGTAATGTCGAAAGACTTTAAAAGGCAAGATTTTGAACTTAGCCTATACGACTGTAACGAGCTTTCAACAAATTGGCAGACAAGTAGAATAAACATTCAACATGTCTTTAAGCACCTTAAGAGAAATTGAGAAAGTTTATTATCTATTTTTAAATTCGGAAGAAATACTACGTAGTTATTAGCAAATTAATAAGCCAGTAGTTTCTCAGTAAAAAAGTTTCCGTATTTCAACTGAAATTTCAAAATTTTCAATATTCAACTGGCTAGCAGAATAAACTACTAACTATATAAATTATTGAAAAAATGTATTTTTATTTATAATATATACCTTTTTGCTCTTTTATTCATTTGATATTCAATATATTCGCCCCTGGATTCATCCTCATCCAATTTCCTCTTTTTGCTAGCAAATTTCTTTTCTTGCATTTGTTCAAGTAAAATTTTTCTTTTAGCTTTCCCCGATTTTTTTGCATCTATCAAATTGTTTTGTCCTACATCATTATTATCATCACCATTTATGTTGCCATCAACATGAAGTTCCTTTCCTGGACTATTGTTGCCAATGGATTTATTTCTTGAACTCATCATAAATTCAAAAGCATTGATTTTCGTTATATTCTCTACAAATTTTTCTATTTTCGAATTATTTTTCATAAGATCATTTTTATTAATTCCATTACAATTATCTTTTTTTGGCGTTGTCGATGCAAAATGTTCAGTTATTAATTTTTTGGGACTTGTAAAAATTTCTACTGTTTCTGTAGAAATTTGTTCCTTTATTGAATTATTTTCATTTTTCTCCAGTTTTTTAATTGTTTTTTTTCTCGTTTCACATTGACTTTTTTTTCTGATTTTCTTTGAATTTTTTCCTCTCTTCAATGATTCTTTAACAATGCCATTGATATTTTCTTTTGTAGGTGATTTAAAAAATAAATTATCTGTTAATTGTTCATTAATAATTTGTTGGCCATCTACTATTTGAATAAAGCTCTCATCGCACATATTTGAAATATCTTTTATTTCATCGGTATTCTTTTTAGATTTTTTTGAAATTTCCTTATGTTTTCGATGTTTATGCTTATGGTTATTATGATGGTGGTGATGGTGATGATGATGATGATGATGGTGATTGTTTTTATGTCTGTTTTTGACAGAATTCAAAACTTCTTCCATATTTTCACATATTTTGCGACCGTCAGTTTTATTATTTGTCATCGAGACAGATTCTTCCAATTGCACAGACTGTGATTTTATTTCAATTTGTATTTGGGCTGTTTCATTGACTTCTTTTGTTGTTCCATTTCTGTGGCCATCATTGGTGGAAGACGGCTCTTCTAGATTAAAACTTTCCTCCTCTGTTAATTTATTTGAATTTCTAAAATAACTTTTCAAATTGCTCATGGTTTTTTGTTTTCTTCAAAATCAACCTAAAAATTAAAAAAAAAAAGAATATTATTTAAGTTTCTTTTTATTATATTGCGATTCGAAATTTGTAGGTAAGGTATACCTATGCTGTTGTTGACAGAAAAAGGTACTAAAAAATATTTTTGCTGTTGAGAATTTATGCTTACTATTACAATTGTTTGTCACGTCGGAGACCTTGTTTTTCACTAAATTTCTTTATGAATAATTAATCTTGGAAAAAGAAATGAGAAATGGCCTAGATAGGTACAAACATATGCCTAAGTAGTATTGGAACTAGTGGAAGAAAATACTTATATAGGTATTTAATGTACTGTCACTGTGTACTATTATACTACTGCCCACAAACAGTTTACAAAGCTATGTTCTTAAATAATAAAATAAATTTAATGTTTTGTTCACCTTTAGGTTTTTAATTTTTAATTTTTTTTTTTCTTTAAATTTATCAATCCAAATATTTTATTTTGATAATGAATAAATAAAAAAGTTTAAAAAACATTTTAAAAAAATATAATAATGTTTTTGTTGATCTTGCATGAAGAAAATAATTTTTTTTGTATTAAAATAATGAAATTTGTCATGATGTCAAAATGGGAAAAAAAGGCGGGAGTTTGTTTAGGAGACATGATATATTTAAGGCATAGACATGTGATAAATTTAGACTGCGTCTCTCATGATTCTAAAATCGCTATAAAGAAATTATAAAGTCAACCGTGCTCCAAACATTGCAGCAATACTATAATTATAAAACAGAATGTGAAAATTTTGAGGGGCCGTATCTCTGAAATAGGAGCCTTTTGCTTTTCCCCCAGAAAACCGTATTCGAAGACCGCCTTATCAACTTTCAACCAATTAAAATAAAAAGTGTTTTTTCATATTTAAGAAGTGGTAAGAATCTTACAGTTCCGGAAAAAAAGTAGGTGCGGACAAATTATATTATAGTCTCGTCTAATAGCTTGTTTACAGTTAGCTGATTTATGCCTTGGACAGACTGACACGATTAACATGTTCTTGATCAAGAACATGTTAATTTTATGTTTTTGAAGTAGTTTTCCCATAGTAATAAAAACAAGAACAAGAACATGTTCTTGCCAAAACATGTTGTTATTAAAGGATGGGTTGAGTAATTTTTACAAATATTTCGTGAGGCAATATCTGGAAGCCATTAATGTTCACTGGGGTATCATTTTTGACGTTGACTTTGACAATTTTATGTCGTATTCATTTGTAAACAAATGAAAAAAAAGTTTGTTATTGTTTTTTATTTTGAATTTGAATTGAATTTGTAGGTATATTGTATTGTTTACTATTGTTTTTAAGGCTTAGTATGCTGACAAAAAAAAAGTAGTACGCTGTGGAAAAAAATGAGATTTTGCATATAAATTTTTTCTGCTGAAAAATGTTTGAAAAATTTTTTTTTTAGTTTTTGCTTTGTAGTACGCTGATAAAAAAAAAAAAATGTTTACTGGGTGACAAAAAATCTATTTTGCAGCTGCTTTTTTGCAAATATTTTTCTACCCAGGAAGATAAATGATTGCAAAAACTTGACATTACAAAAAAAAGTTTGTTTGATTTGTTTATTATTGGGTTAGAATAATAAAAAATTAATAAAAATAATCAGATGCTTGTGTCAAATAGTTGTCAAAATTTATCAAACATTTTTCAGATATTTTTCAGTGATATTTTTTGCAACCTTTCTTTTTTCACAGCGTACTAAGCCTAAACTTGAAAAAAAAAAACAGATGTTTATCTGTTTTGTGAAACACATTAAAGGTAGTCTGTTCGGTCGATTTTAATAACATGTTTTTGTGCTCAAGAACATGTTTTTCGAGTTCAGTCTGTCCAAGGCATTAACATGTTCGGACAACGAACATGTTCCGTTGGTGTTTTTGATGTTGTTTTTTTATAGTAAAAAAATTAAAACAGAAACACGTTCTTCAACATGTTTCTACAAAAACATGTTAATTTTCAGGGATGAATGAGAAATTTTTGAATAATATTTTGTTAGGCAATATTCAGTATGCATTAATTTTTACTTGGTATGCCATTTTTGACTTTAAAATTTTATAAAGGTGGAGATACACTCATGATAAATGACGCGCGAGTTCTTAACCTTGACACAACTTCATATATTTTAACTTTTTTGGGCGTGTCAGTTCCTTTGAGCTTATCTCCGGTATTATTTGAAATTTTTTATCTGACAGAGCTAAACATGTTAACATACGAAAAACATTGTCTGAACGGTCGATTTTCCAAAGATGTTTAACTCCTTTCGAACATGTTAAATTAGCGAAGTGTGAACAAGGCATGACAGAGCTAAACATGTTAACATACGAAAAACATCGTCTGAACGGTCGATTTTCCAAAAATGTTTAACTCCTTTCGAACATGTTAAATTAGCGAAGTGTGAACAAGGTATAACGGTCAATTTACACTATTTTTATGTAGCAACATGAAAACATATATGTATATTTTATGTAGTAAACACAATTGGGGCGACAGCGACAACGACAGCGATAGCGACTATCAAAAAAAATATAAACCATATATTTGTTTGAGAATGAACACATTTGAGACGACTGGCGACAAACGACGTTGTCGCCTGGCGAGAAATTAGAAATGTTTCTATTTTGTCGCCGGGCGACAACGACAACCATATATTTTTTTATTGATTTTTCTATTTGTTTATTTTTTTCCTGTTTATTTATTTGTCGTCGTCGCGTAAAGGTGAAAACACAATTGGGGCGACGACGACGGCGACAGCGATTTTTCATACAAAAAAGTCGCCTCAATTGTTTCATTCTCATACAAATATATGGTTTTTGACAGTCGCTATCAGTGTCGCCGGCGTTGTCGCCCCAATTGTGTTCACTCTACTTAGACATTGCTGTCGTTGTCGTTGTAGTCGTCGTTGTCGCCGTCGTTGTCGCCCCAATTGTGTTTACTCCTTAATGCGTGATTTACACAATGGCTAAATTTGTAATCTTTTAATTTTTTCTAATCAAACTAGAACGAGAAAGCGATAAATAAACAACAACAACAAACATGTGAAAGAAATAGACAGAAATTTAATAATTTTTTTCCTTTTATAGCACAAAACATAAACAAATTTTATAGCAAATTTACGTGCGGGTTACACTTGCTGAAAAAAAAATCATGATTATGATTTTTTTTAATGTACTGTGAAATTTTTATGAGTCAAAAATCATACTGGCTTGGACTTCATGTTCCAGAGGCATTCGTGCTCCCTGTATAAATTTATAAATTTTAATGTTTCTTCCTTATAAAATATTTTTAAACATGTTTTTTCTATTTTCTCTCTTTTTACTAAGTTCTTAGTTTTTATAAACTTCACCTTTTTCAATAAAATATCTTGTTTTTTAAAGTAAGTTATTTTATTTATTTAAGAAATAATTCACATAGATTTTTTTCAATTTCAACATTCAAATTCAAATCCCGTAATAACAAACCGCTTTTATAATTGTTGTTTGCACTTTCAATAGTTTACTTTTTTCTTTGGCAGCCAAAAAATTTCCTTTTGATAGAAAAAAATCAACACTAATTTTTTTTAAGCATGATTTTTCATCATGATTATTTCTTGATTTTTTTTCACACAAAATTTCGCACATACAAAAAAAAAAATCATTATTTTTTTTTTCAGCAAGTGTAACCCCCAGGTTATAAGGCTGTCACACTTCGGCTTTTTAATGGCTTTTTGAAAAAGCTATCATCGTTGTGGCTATTTCGTGGCTTTTTCCATACAAAAAAAAGGAAAAAAAGCTAGTGGCTTTTCAAAAAGCCACTAGAAAATCAGGGATCAAATAACAAATGAGCTCTGTGAGAAAAAAATAAACTAACAATTGCATACTTTCAGGAAGTTGGCGGCAATTTTTTAAAAAAAACGAATAAAAAAACAAAAAAAATTCCCAAAAAAAAAGGAAAAAGATATGACAAAACGAGAAAAAAAAAGAAAAAAAACCAAAAAGTGCAAGTGTGAACGCTTTAAAAAAGCCGTCATGAGTAGTGGCTTTTTAGTTGTAGTGTGACTCGCTTATTAGAAATACAATAATAATTTTTCAGAAACTATAAAATTCAAATTATAACATAAATTTTATTTACGCGCCTAGAAAAAAAAAGACGTAAACTATAAAAAAAGATGAACTAGTTCATCTTTTTTTTTTGCTATAAAAAAAGATTACAAAAAAAGACACCAAAAAAAAAAAAAAGATGACTCTGTTCGTACTGCTCTAACTTATTAGTTTTTGTATCTTCTGTCGTGTTTTGTTTTGGGATCTTTTTTTTTTTCCATTTTTAGCCATTGTGTAAATCACGCTTTATTCTGTACTTAAATTTATTACTCTCTATCTATATATGTAATTCTGTGATTTCATCCATCTTTAAGCAGACTCTAGAATGCCTGAATCATTATTAATTTTTGACTGCTGTCATTTCGTTTCGTCACATGTCAAATTAATTTATTTTCTTTTAAATTTTATTTATCAACATTAACGTAAATCGAATGCCACCATCTAATAATAAATAAGTAAAAAAATCATAAAATAAGTAAGTTCAAGCAAACGCTAAAACTAAAAAGCTAGATAAATGAGAAACTGATACACCGACCTACTCAATAATCAAGCACGTTTTAACGCATTAACAAACTGCCAGCCCGCCGTCCCACCCCCCTCTTATTTTTGGAAACTCTTTACCAAATAACCAAAAAATAGAGCAATTCGTGCAAAAAAAAAATTTGCCATACAAAATGTATGAAAACTTTTGAGGGGGCATATCTCCGAAACGAAAGCAAAGACTTTGCCGCAATAACAATTTTCGATTTTGGAGGTCTGGGCACCGCATAAACCCACCCACCAAGCTTCAGTCCAATCGGTAGAGGTCACGTCATCTGCAGTATCACCTCTTGTTTACATATAGTTAATCCATCGGAACAGAAGCAGCAAATTACCTAATAATCATTCAAGATCATTAAGGTAAAACTATTTTTATTACTGCAATTCAAAGCGCAAAATGAACTAGATTTATATTATATAGCTTCCTTAATATTTTCCTTTTAACAAACTCGTCCTCCTACTATACCCTCAAATTGCTTGAATAGAAACCAATGTCGAAACCAATCTCATATCATCAAGTTCAAAATTAGCTATAAAAGAAGTAAAACCTATATACATAACTAACCTAATTTTCAATAAATTAAAAAAATAAATACCCACCTAATTGGGTAGGTATACCTGTTTATATAGTTCCATAAAAATTCTAGCTCAAAACTCATGATAATTATGAAGAAAATCTATAAAAAAAAATACACTTCAACTTCTAGCCCATCTATAGGAATCAATTTATATATTTTAGACTTAGAGGTATGCTTATTAAATTTTAATTTTTTTTTTCAGATTACCTACCCATCAAAATCACCAATATGAAAGTTAAGAAGCATAAAAAATCATCAAATAAAATAGAAAAAACCGTTGAACAGACTCCACCAGAAGTGGGTAATGCAAACGATAATTCAGATGATGACGACGTTGAGTTTATTGAACCCTCAACTGAATTATTAAAAAAATCTGAAGATGCTAAATATCAATATAATGTTAAATCAGGCCGAACTAAGAAAAAAGAAAAACACAATAAACTTTTAGTACTTAAGAAAAACATTTGCAAAGAGAAAGACAACTTAAAAAATATTGAATATTTAACTAAATGGAAATTGAATCGGGCTAATTGGAAATTTGAAAAACTTCGGCAAATTTCAATAACGTCGACCCTTTTCGATGACACAAAATTAAATGATGAAAATTTTAAAATTGCCTTAGAATATTTATCTGGCAGTAAGGGTCAAGCTAAAGATAATTTGATAAAACTAGCTGAATTAGAAATTAATAAATTAGATGAAGAAATAGAAAATACAAAAAATAAGAATCTGGTTAATGCAATACAATATCGCCGAGCAAGAGAAATATTGCAGTCATTAGAATAATTAAAAAAAATATGTATCGATTGACTTAAATGTGAAACATTAATGGTACTCCAAAGGATATTGAAATTATAATAATAAATCAAGGTTTTTGCTTAAATGACATAATGTAAATGTAGTGGGAAAAGAAATTCTTTCTTTGTTATGATAGTCATTCAAATGAACGGGAACAATATCAAGTCTAGCTAACATAAAAAAAAACTTTCTATATAATCAATAAAAATATTAAAGTCTTAGGATTCAAAATAAATTTATTATGAAGTTTGTATTTATTCAATACAAAAGCTTCAAGTTCCCAAAGCAGAGCTTGATGAAACAAAAACACCATAAACAGCTTCATTCAGTCATTGGAAGTGATGAAACTGTTTGTCCTCGAAAAAAGGTTTTTTATCAACTGAGTTAGGCCAGAGTGGCGACCTGGTCGAACCTACTAAAAGATCCGTAGCGTGTAGGCTTTAATTGATTCATAAAAACAAATATGTACCTAATGAATCTTGTTTAAACATACCTAATTATTTATTATATTTCTAAAAGATGTTTCAATAATAAGTTTTTATTATTTTATTTAATATCAATAATTAATTTACAATATCCGCAATGATAATTTGAATTATAATAGCAATTATACTATACCATTTTTTTAATTTAAATGGTAAAATATTATATTAATTTAATAATAAAAGGTTTATTTATATCATCATATATGCTATAAAATTAAATAAAATATTTTTTTTAATGAAATATACAGTATTTTATTTTATATACAAAAGAAAAAAAAACTTAAATTAGCTAAAATATGAAATAAAACAGTAGGAAAGTCGCAGTCGATTTGAAATTATAAATCATTGAAAAGTACACAGAATTAAGAAATTTTTATATTTAATATAATTTTCAGTATATTTTTTTGTGTATTTAAGATAAAGAATTTTATGACATGAATTTTTTTAAGTTTTAACATTATACTTATTGTTTTATAATTTAAAAAAGGTTGTTCCCTTTTCATTTAAAAAGAAAAGGTAAATACAAAAATAGAAGAAAATCGCGGGCTCTATTTGATATTTTGATAATTAAAGAACCCAATACAACCTGCAACTTGCAAAAAAAATTAATGATTAACATATATTTTAAGCTTTTTTAAAGCTATTTTAATTTTAAAATTACATTAGATATGAATAAAAAATTGATTTGATTTTTTTTAAGCCCGAGCCCGTCCAACACATTGTGAATTATTTTGAATTGGCAAATTAGAATAAATTTTAACAAACTGAATACCTAATATTATTTTATTTTTTATTCACTAAATTTTTCAATTTAACCCGACTGTCTTAGTAATTTGGGAATATTCACTATTCAGTCGTAGAATGTAAAATCTAATCACTATTCAATGGGTCAGGTATACATTTACAAAACGAAAAAAATCAATTGAAGTACTTTTCAAAAAGAAATATTGTCAGAATTTTGTTCAGTAATAATTATTTTTTTTTATTTTTCAAACGATAAAAATTAAAAACAAAAATAATATCCATTCTTATGCTTTTTATGTATTTTCAGAAATAAACAACAAAAATAGTAATTCTACTATAAAATTTTTAATTTAAAATTTCTTCTGAAGTTGATGGTACCGCTGCAGCTGGCATTGCAGCGTTTTCTCTCTTTCTTCTGTGCTCATAATTAACAAGACGTTGACCAACCAAATATTTATCATTTTTAATTGCTATATATAATTTTTTAAATTGTCTAATTTGAAAGAAAACCACCGCTAAAATAACAACAACTATTAAAAAGAATGGATATATTTCACGAGCAATTAGTGATCGAGTCATTTGATTTACGAAAAATATTGGAATTATTGAATGTGCTATCACATAAGGTATTGAAAGACATAAACCGAAAAATGTTATAACCGGTATAGCTAATTCTCGAATAATAAAACTTAAATCAATATCACGTAAGCCATCACGATAAGCTCGTTCAATTGCTTGTTTTAATGTCCAATCAGGACCCATTAATGTCAATGCAGCGGCAATTTTTGTATATAAAACACCCAAAGCCCAATCCTGCCAAAGAAAATGAATTGGAGTCTGGTCAACCGGAACACGCAACGGAATCACTAAAACTAATTCTAATATCAAGCCGAACATTAATGGTATTACACCAAGCATCAAAACAAATAATATTGCAGCAAGAGCATAAGAAGCTCCTACTTGTAGCCAATGCCGGAATTTTTGAATAATTGCATCACGACCTTGTGGTAAAAGATTAACAGCGATTGCAATAGCTCTTGATATAATCCAACATAAATATGTTCCCATTGCAGCTGTATAAAGTTCATGAGGTCGTGATGCAACTATTTGTGTGCTCAAAGCAGTCTCAGAAGTCATTGTCTCTGCTGCAGCAGCAACCTGATTTGAAATATGACCATTTGCTCCCACCGACCATAATAATGGAACTGTTATACGACCAATCCAAACTGGTATTGTTAACGTAATAACTGATGCAATCACCAGGCTAATGCACATTAAAACCATTAGACCCAATAAACGAACTGGAAAAATGGATGGCCTGTCATAGGCTTGAAATCCAATTGGAACATTATTTTGTTGCAATATTTGTTGGTGCTGTTCTCCCAAGCCACCACCTCCAATTTCAGGATTTTGTTGTTGTTGACGTTGATTTTGTTGTTGCTCTTCTTCAGTATTTTGTTCTCCGTTCCCAAGCAAATAACTTTTTATGCCAAGCAACCATGACACTGCATTACACCAAATTCTAATCAAACCCTTAAGCCAAACTCTTGTAAGACTCTGCTCAAAAAATCCTGGCAAAATAATCTGTAAATCAAAATTTTAATCAGTTAGCAATTCAACAATCATCGACATTTATAATGTTTCATGCACAGGACTAGAATACATATAATTCTAGTTCCTATGGTTTCATGCAAAATATAAAATATTGATCAATACGTGATGATAAAGTGAGTATGGGACTCATTTTCAAAAATAAGATATTTTAGGACAATTCTTTTTTAATATTTCTACCCTAATCAACATAATACATACTAATTTTCATCAGAGTCCATTAAAACCTTTAAAAATATTTAAAATATTTGAAAGAAAATTATTTAGAACAATACTCGTTCATAGCTTGTAAGCTAAAAACCTAAAATCGTATAATCTCATCCTTAAGCGGAGGTGAAAATGAACGAGATTATAGATATTTTGGCATTCAATAATTCAAAATCGTTTAGGCAGTTCATTAATTACAAACATTTAGTGGCGAAACGGAAGGACATTTGATGAAAACATGAATATGTATACGGTTAGTTGTTTCAATGTTGGCTCACACTAAAAAATACGTAATAAAAGTAATATTAGTTAGACTTTTTCAAATATACCTGTAATAATAACAATTGTAGACTCAATTCATTAACTTCTGAATCACCTGACAAGGTGTAGGGCAAAAAAGATGACCACATCGTCTTGAGAATCTGAATCGGTAACCAAAGCATTAAAAGAACAGCTGATCCAAATATTATTGCTGAAGCAATTAAACGTCTTGTATGTCGCAAAATTGAAAGATGAATCATTTCCTTAATATTAAAAAAGTTATCAATTATTAAAATAATTTAATTAACTATAATGTAACTTACTTGTATCGGACTAAAATCGGGATCATTTAGATTTCTTAAGAACCATAGTACTCCTGGCCGTAAAACTTCCCTCAGCAATGATATAAATGCGGCAAAATAATAAACATAAACCATTCCAAACATCCAATGAATAAATAGTGATGTTCCCGGTGCTGCTCGAAAACTGTCGCGGCTTGAAATATAAAATAAAATAGATAAATTAAAATTTAATAATTATTTTTACTCTTAATTGAAATTTAATTAAAATTTCATACCGATCTTTTATAGTTGCATCAAACATTGGCAATGAACAAATATCCAACCACAGTCCGCATATCAACGGTAAAACTCCTATTTCAACCACAGAAAGAAGCGATACTTTAACAACAATATAACATAGTCCAAGTAACCATCGAATACGTTTCATTTTAAAAAGTCTAGCCAATGAATGCAAAACGACTAACGTCAAACCGATGTTACAATATCCAAACAGTGTTGTAATAAATCCATGAAAATGCATTAGTGGTTTATCTGGTCGTAATAATCCTAACGAATTTATAACGAAATTTCCAATACAGTTTGGGCAAAATGCAAAGGTAAATATGAATATCGTATTTAATGAAATGACCCAAAACACGTGTTCCAAAAAAACCATTGATCCATCTAATCCCAATAGTCTTTCCCAGGTAAGTTCTTCTGCATTTCGTTCCCATTCCATTGGATTCCAGTTTCCTTCGTCATTTGCTGGTGGCTCAGCTGCATCACCTGCTTCTCCTGGTTCATTTGGTGGAGGTTCAGCATTGTCTATGGGTACATCTGCCGGAGGTACAGCATCATTATAAGGTTCGTTATTATTATTCTCGTTATTATTATTATCATTTGCGTCATCAACTTCAACAGGAGCAGCAGCACCAGCATTATTAATAGGAACAGCTTCTCCGTTCCCACCTCCAACAACTGCTGGTGGATCTTCTCGTTCTAACCAATCTGGACCACCACCATGTAAAATTTGCTCTCTCAACCATACTATGCCTAGAAATAGTTTTTTTTTATTTTATTTATTTATTTCTTTTTGAACTCCAGTATACTACTTATTTTCTTCAGATAATTTGTTAGTTCATTAAAAAGTTAATTAACAATTTAAAACAAACATGAAATTAGTTTACTTACCAATAAATGATAATAAAGTACATGTAACCACAAATGTTCCTCGAAAAACATCTGACGCTATATTTTCAGTACTGAATACATCAAAAGGCAATGATAAAATCATTTCAAATGAACCACTGAACATAAATCTGTAAGTTCGATAAGCAGACAACGGAACTAATACGAGCCAAGCAAATGCAACAATAGTATAATGTATCCAATATTTTGCTGCTGTCCCAACACTTGTTAGTAGACCACCTGCCAAAACTTTTAATGGCACCACTCTTGGCATATCCGGACTATATATAGGTTGAAATGAAAAGCGATGACCACAGAGTTCACAATATTCCTTTCTGGAATAACGCATCCATTGAGTTAAACAATCTTGATGTATCCATTTTATGCTGCCTGTACAGATACAGGGATGAAATAATGGACGATCAGATTGTGCCTCACATCTAAAATAAAAAATAAAAAATAAAATTTTGTTTGATTACGACGAATTTTTTTATTGACAAATCGCACTGAAATGCTTATTAATTATGAGACAATAGAAATATGTCTGGTTGAAATGGAACGTTGTTGTATGTTGAATAAACTTAATAATGTAGACGTAGTTATGTAGGTAGATAGATACCTACTTAATTGTTTATAATGATTGTTTGTGTAGTTAGGTATACTTACTCAGAAGAATCACTATTGGCGTGATATTGTCTCTGGTAGGTAGGTACCTATATTAACTACGTATTTGTCAGCCTCAAAATGAGGATATAGGGCATCAATATGCAAAATGTGTTAATTAATTAAACTTTAACTAATTTAAGCTAAATTTCCTTACCTGCAAACTCTACAAATATCTTGAGAATCGTCCATCATTTTAATTTCTCAAAAAAAGATTTCCTTTTGAAAAAAAAAACACTATTTTTCAGTTTCTCAATTATGATTATGATGAAAATGAATATGAATTATTATCTCGAAAAAAAAAAACAAGATTTTTTTTTTTCCAAAATTTATTTACATTTCTTTTTGCGAATTTTTTTTAAGAAAATTAAATCTTAAATATTTTCTTTATTTATTTAAATTCCCATAAATTTATTTAATTATTTTTAAAAAAATTTATTCAATTAATTTTTGCTTAAATTTTAATATTGTTTGTTTTGAAAAAAAATATTATTATAATATAATTTATTTTAAAATATTTTTTTCAATTTTTTTTTTCTTCCTTTGGTGAAAATAACACAAATCAATGACATATTTTCACATCTGATTAATTTCTGTCAAGCTGTCAGTCAAAATTTAAAGAAAAAGAAAGAAAGAAATGACGGCAAGCAGAATCAGAGTTTGCTTTATAATGCCGCAAAGAATAAAAATTCTTACCACAGAATTCAAAATAAAGAGTTCGTAATGAAAAAAACATTTAAGGCCGGTATTAAGGTGTAAACACAACTGGAACGAAAGATACAACCACATCTACAAATTGCATCTAATATCGCTAGAGCAATTGCAGCGACAGCTAATATTTATTAAATGTATTAATTTTTCATCGAAACAATTTTAAGCTAGTGGTTCTGTCACACCCAAAACACAATTTACCGAATACATAATTGTGTTTTTGGGGAATTGTGCTTTCGGTGAATTGATGGAAATTTAATTTAAAACGCCATTTATGTAGTTCATAAATTGCCACGGATGGACTGTCAGAACAATGATTTGTCTACAAACTAATATCATGTTCAAATATCAAAATTTAAACTATAAAATTTTATAGTTTAAGCAAAACGTTCAAACATAAAATAAAATTAAACTAGTGTTATTTTGTCAACTAAAAAATTTTTTGTTATTGTTTATTATGATTTTTTTGTATGAGTAGAAATTTTTTTTTTAGTTTTTCACCACATATTTTATTTTGCCCGACCATATTACGTAGATTATGCTATGATTTATTACAAATAATTGATTTCACTTTTGCTTACTGCTTTCATTTTCTAGTGTTAATAAGTAGTTTTAGCTTAAACTGGTGTAACTAACTACAGAAATTTTGTATGGTAGAAACCAAAACTACACTAGTTTAAGCTTAAACTATATAATTTTGGGCCTGTTTGAACGCCGTATAATATTTTTTAACTGCATCTGGAAACACTGTAAAACTCGCGTACTGTACAAAAAAAAGAGTTCGATGTTCGTACATAAATGACAGGTTCTATTATTTTAATTTTAATGAACAAAGGGGGAACACGTTTTATTTTACTTTAATTTACTCCAACTCCAGTGTTAATAAATAAATTATAATAATTTTATTTTTTGTTTTTATTTATTTATTTACTTTTTTTTTTATTAAATTTTTAAAAGTAAATTTATTTTGACATCAAAATTTTATTTGTTTCATTTTTAGTTGAACTCAATCAAAAATAAATAAAAAATTTGAATTTAGAAAAATTGGATCTAAAATGGATGGCAGCAGAAGGAATAATGAAAAAATTGACGAAGAAGAAACTTCAACAATTGCAGCAACATCAAAAATTGATAAAAAAGATGTGGAATTTGAAGAAATGAAAAGAATAACAAAATTGAGCTACGTATCATTAAGAGAAAAATTAAAAAAATTTGAGAAAAAAATGTTGGCACAAAGTTCAGAAAATACGACTTCAATATCAACACCACCACTATCTTCGTCATCATCATCATCAGTTTTATATAATGATCCAACGACATCAAAAAATTCCGAAGATGCTCAATGGCCTCAAAAGAAAAGATCTCGTTTTCTTAAAAAACTTGATAAATTGAAAACAGAAAAAAATCTACAAGATACAAAAATTGAGGATCCCACTGATTGTGGTAAAATTGAAACAACTGATAAAGAAAAATCCAAAATTTCAACTAACAATCAAACTGATGGTAAAAAAATATTTAATTTGAATGATAATCAAAATCAAGAAAATTCGACTTGTAATTATGGTAAAAAATCGGAAAAAAAATTTCCAAAACCTGGCAATCCAGCTACTAGCACTGCTAGCACTTCGAAATCATCTGATTATTATGTGAAAACAATGACATTCACTTCGACAGCAACCGTTCAACCTCAGATAACAAAAATAGTTTCATTAGAGAAATTACTAGACCTAGACGTGAATCGTGCTGGAATAAATAAATTTAATCAAAAAATATCAAAAATTGGAGGCGGAAATGGACAAGTACGTTATTCTCAAGTTCCAAACAAACCGTTAAACAATGACATTGGATTTCAAAATCAGAGAAGTGTTAGCTATTCAGAAAACTCAAATGTTACAAATTTGACACCAAAAAATCAACATCAACAACGTTCAACTTCACTTAGTGAATTTGGTCATAGTTTTGATCCGAGCAATGAACAATCAACAGCCAAAATAATTGATTCAATTGAAAATTTATCACAAATGAAAAGTCAACGTAATCGTCGGCGAGCTGGCAAACGTCGCGGAAGAAAAAATAAAACTTCTTTGAATGGTGACGATGATCCTGAGATTACCACGAAACAGATTCCGTTGTACGCCAAAGAAACTGAAAATTTAATGCTAAATGCTGAAACGTTTTTGGTTATGGATTTATTGAATATGCCAATTGAATATCATAAATCATTTTTAGTAGATTTAGCGTTGACTAGAAAAATTTTAATAAAAGATGACATAAGCAATAGTTATAATTGGAATCCACAAATAAAAAAATTTAAATCCATTTGGAGTAATAAGTTGGCAGAAAGTTTTATGAATGAACAACATCAGGCAGTTGAACTGATCAATTTGCAATCAAATGATGAAAAAAAGACAAAAGTATTTGAAGATATTGTTAATTCAATTGTTCTTGAAAATTTGAACGAAGAAATGATAAAAATTTTTGAATTTCCTAGAGTTCCAAGACGTTCACGTGTAAAAAATTATTACAACACTCCAGAATTTGAAAGTGAACTAGAGAATTTTGCTCAAAAATGTGTTTCAGGTGGATTGGGTGAAATTTTAGAAGGTGAAATTCGTATTAATCAAAAAAATAATGATCAAGCATTTATTAAAAATTCGAATTCTGACCGTGATGCATTCCTATCAACAGGTTTGACGCGTAAATATGCATTACATGGTGATATTGTTAGAGTTTTTATTCGCAACTCAAAAAATTTCACAACATCAAAAACAAATTCCACCACTGTTGAGAAAAAAACCTCCAGCCTTGATAAAAATTCTAGTAGTGTTGATAAAAATTCTAGCACTGATGATAAAAAATTCAGCATTCTGGATAAAAATTCTAGCACAAGAAACTCTACTTCAATTGATGAGATTTTAAATGATGAAATACAAAATAAGTCATTTCCAAAAAGGGAATCAAATGAAAATATTTTTGCAGGAAATGAAAAAGAAATGTCTAAAAACTCGGATAATATTTGTAAAGATGCTATAAATGACGAAAACACTATTTTTGTTATTGATGAGTTATCAAATATAAAAAATAAAAAAGATGAGGAACTGGATACCACAATCGATTTAGATATAACTAATGATGAAATTATTTTAGAAGAGGAGCAAATTGTTCCGGAAAAAGCATGTAAAGCGTTTGTTATAAAAATAGTAAAGCAAGTTCATAATCGAAGATGTGTTGGAACATTTCTATCATATCGTAAAGATTTTGGGTACATAACATTTGTACCTCGTGACATGCGAATGAATAATTTAAGAATAACGAGTGAAAACTGGCCACAAGGTCTTCAAGATGGTCATTTGGATAATATTGGCGACACTCTTTATTTGGCTGAAGTTATTAATTGGAAAAATGATATATGTATTGGAAGAATCTTGCATCAGGTTGGCAAATGCGGAGAATTAGAGAGGTAAAATTGTTTTATACTTTTTAAATGATGGACTTTAGTAGGGAAAGGGACAGACAGAAATTTAATTTTTTTTTCCTTATAATTATCAAAAGAAAATTGTGTAACGTCTTAGCTAATAAATTTCCTAAAAGAACTATTGCAATCACGTTACATTTAATTTTTTTCATTTTAGTGAAAATAAAGCAATATTAACTCAGCATAACTTAATTACGGAGCCTTATGATGAGAAATTTAATGTGATGTATGATACACCATTGGAAATAACACCTACAGACTTGAAAGAAAGACGAGATATTCGCTCTGAATGTGTTTTCACGATCGATCCGTTAACAGCTAAAGATCTAGATGATGCTATGTCATGTAAGATATTAGGTAATGGGCTGTATGAGATTGGTGTGCACATTTCAGATGTTTCTTATTTCCTGGAGGAAGGTTCAGAACTAGATGATCTCGTAAAAATGCGAACTACCAGTGTTTATATGGTGAATGAAGTATTTCATATGTTGCCGAAACCATTATGTTTTAAATGTTCACTTTTACCCAATGAAGATAAATATGCTCTTTCAGTTTTTTGGATAATGAACGAAAATGCTGAATGCATTGAAACAAAATTTAGTAGAACTATTTTAAATTCGTGTACACAATTTGCCTATCAGCATGCACAGAAAATAATTGACAACCCTAGTAAGAAATTTAAGTCACACGAATTTCCTCTAATTCACAACGGTTTCACTATTGATGAAGTTGTTGAGAAAATTAAAATTATGCATTCCTTAGCAGAGAAAATGCGTCAAAAGCGTTTCAATAATGGTGCTCTAAAAATTAATAGACCAAAATTGTATTTTGATTTACATCCGGAAACTGGTGAACCTATAAGTTTTACTCAAGCAACTTTGGATACAGCAAATTTTATGATTGAAGAATTCATGTTACTAGCTAATCAAAGTGTAGCTGCTTTCATAGTAAAAAAATATCCTAACAATTCAATATTACGAAGTCATCAGCCTCCATTAAAAAATGTTATGCAAAAAGTTAAAGAAAAACTTCAAAAATATGGTATAGTTCTGGACATAACATCGTCAAAGACGATTCACGATAGCTTAACTGAGATAATTAGTAGAAGTAATAGTTCTAAAGCTTTGGAAATAATCTTAAGCAACATGGTTTCAAAACCTATGGCAAGAGCAAGGTGAAAAATACACTTAAATATTTTTAAATTTATAATTTTATTGTTTATATTTTTTAGATACTTTTGTAGTGAAGACGTTAAAGAAAGTGAATATTGGCATTATGCACTGTCAATACCAATTTATACGCATTTCACTAGTCCAATTCGAAGATATCCAGATGTTTTGGTACACAGGTACGTAAATTTCATAAGACAAACTTAATTTTTTTTTAATATTTTAAGGTGTATATAATTATTAACATCGTTAAATTTCTTACTCCAATTGGGAAATTTTTATGGATAATTCATACTTTATTCCAAAATCTTTGGTTTCAAAACCTATTTTCACATAATTACAAGATATTTAATATTTGGAAAAAAACGATTTCTATTAATAAAAATATTTCTTTTCTCAATAATTATCTATTGAAAATTTATGTTTGATGTTAATCATAATCTTTAAAAAGAAGTTGTCGAACAATTAACCTAACAACAATTAAGCTAAAATAACATTTGAGTTATATAATCGATTAAAGATTAAAAATCCCGATTATATAATATATAATTAAACTTTTGATAAAACTAGTATTATAGAAGTAATAATTGGAATAAATACTTATAGTAAATGTAAAATATAATTTAAAGTTTTTTACCGATTGCGAGTTTTATAATATTCAAAATCAAAATTGAAGAAAAAAAAAGGATTATGAGGATTATGGAAAAAACATTTAATATAATTTTTTTTTCTTGTTTGCCCTTCTAGACTGTTAGTTGCTGCACTTGGATATGTGGATCCACCTAAAATTTCTACAACTGAATTGCACTTAATATCAACAACTTGTAATGTAAAAAAATTAACATCCAAATTAGCCGGAGAAGATTCATCTAATTTATATTTTTTGCATTATGTAAAATCTAATAAAAAGATTCAATTAAAAGCAGCTATCAATGAATTCGGATCAAACTCAATGGAAGTAATTTTAATCGATACAGGGCATACTCTTCGATTACCTTATCCGAGGGGTACCAGTTTAGGTGATAGAAAAATTATAAACGACGATTCAGTTAAACCACGTCAAGCTAAATTAATAAGGTTTATTGGCACAAGTGTAGAAGAAACTGAAATACTTAAACTTTTCGATGAAATCATTGTTGAAGTTTATGTAGATAAATCAAAATTAAAAGTAAGAATGCCAGTGTGTACAACGATTCCAACAGTTTGTCGATTAGATGAAAAGGAAAAAGATTTAATTGATTTCGAAACATTATTGACCCAAGAGGAAACACCAATAATCAATCAATGTAATAAAAAATGCTCGAGAAAAAATAGTTGTTCTTCTGACGAAGCAAATGAGGCAAAAATTATCGATGAAAAATCAATATAAGCCAAATGTAAATGAATTATTGCCTCATCTAGCGTACACAAACAAACATAATGAAAAAAAAAAACAAAAATAATAATAAATTATTAAAAATTTTATGTTAAGCTCAAAATTGTTTAATGTCTTCAAATTTCGTAAAATATTGTTGCGAAGCTTTTTGTGTTTTAATTTTACTTGTGGATTTTTTTTGTATTAATTTGATGAAGCCTATAATACTTTAAATCTATTATTGTTGTAAATATTCGAAGTCATAATGAGTCATGATTTTTATACTCACTAGAGTTAATAAAGAAAAATTAACAAAATTTTATAAATTTCGACACATAGTTTTGCATTGAATAGACTTTATTTCATTTGCGTACTTTATTATTGAACGCATTTATTTTCGTATATTTACTTATGGAATGGATATAATATAATAGCCTAATAATTTTAGTTTTTTTTTTTTAAACCTTTAAAAGGTACAAATTTATTTTTAAGTAATGTTAGATCAAGAAAACATCAAATACTAAGGAATCAACATTTATTTTCCTTACATTTAGTAAAAAAATATCATTTACACATTTAGTGTAATATTAAATTTTTCCTGTATACTTAACTTTTTAAACTACATAAAAAAAAATCACTATTAACGAAATATGAATAAACTTAAAGACCGCTAATACCATTTTTTTATTGTTTGTTCAGATTAGACTCATTAGACAGAAAATCGTTGCTGCAGCTTTTTCTTAACTTGTGCTGTAAAAGGCTATAAAAAAAAGCCATTTATTTATTGCAATTTCAATAATGTGGTAATTATTTGGGAATAGGCCTATTTTATTATAAACTCGACTGTACGATAAAGAACTATTTATGGAAAAAATAATTTTTAGTTTAAATTTCACTAATTAACTTTCATGCATATAATTTTATCGTATCGTGACAAAATATTTAATGAAGGTATTATTGGGTCTTAAGATTTTCTAATACACTAACGAAAATTAAATCTTTTAATTTAGAACTAAGTAAAATGTAATAAAAAAAATTTTTTTTCTTAAATTAATTTTGTATTAAAAAGAGAAAAATGTCAGCCAATTATTAGTTTTCTGATGATTTTTTGACATCACATAATTAATTACAAAAATAATAAAATTACGGCTTTAGAAAAAAAAAATCACATAATATTTTTATTCTGCTTTCATAAATTTTTTTCACGCAATTTACAAAAAAAAATCATAAAAACAAATTTTTGATAAATTAAAATAAAAAATAATTATTTCTATTATTATTATTTTTTTTTAATGAAAATTCTATAAAAGGGATTTATTTAGCATCCTCTACTGCTTTATTAACCCAATCTCTCAATTTATCAGTATCTTGAAGCCCAACCAAACGTTTTTGAACTACACCATTTTTTATTGCTAATAAAACAGGAACAGATGCTACCTCATAATCCTAAAAATAAAAACTTAGTTAATATTCACAAAAATTAGCTTAAAAAGCAACGTTTTAAAGCAAGAGCATACATAGGAATTATATTACTATTGATGATATTTTAGATATTATATTATAAAAATTTTTGATTCTTTTGAAGAAAATAATGTAAACTTAGTCTCTTTATATTTGCTTAGGTTAGTTCTTACCAAAGCTAATTCACTATGCTCATCAATATCAACTTTAGCCAAAGCCAATCCTTCCGTTTCTCCGATAACGGTTTCAATTCTAGGTGTTAACATTTTACATGGATTACACCACCTAAAAAAAAAATCAACAAATTACTCTACTACTCTGCTACTCTGCATTACATATTAATTAAGTAGTATTTGTGTTATGTAATACATACGTTGCAAAAAAATCAACAATAACAACTTTATCACTTTTTTTAACTTTTTGCTCAAAATCTTCATGGCTTTGAATTTTGAAAATCTCCTTTCGGCTCATTGATGTCGATATATTTCTTGGCATATATTTTTGTGGTAAATTTAAAACTGGTCGAAACTTAATCATCAAATTGAACATAATTTGAAATTTATCTGAAATCAAGAAACATAATTATAACAAAAATTAAATGTAAAAAAGCGTTGCGCAAATTTTATGAATGATGCATATAAGTAAATCTAGAACTTTTTTAATAAAAACAAATTGTTAGTAACGCCGAGAAAAATTTTACATCTCATTGTCAACAAAATGAAAAAAAAAAGAAGCTTTTGTCCCAAACTAACGAACATAATCTGACCTGCTGGAGATAAAAATTTCGAATCTCATATTTAGCTTCGAGCTTCGAAATTTAGATGAGGCTTCGTGTTACTGTCTTTCTGCTTCTATTTGTTCACTTCTTTCAAAATAAACGAACGGACCAAAGATACCTAACCTTTGTGAATTTTCAACAATTTTCCTAAAAACAAATATTTAAAAATTTTTTTGAAAGAATTTTCAAATTTACCTTTTAAATTGAAATAAAATTTTAATTTTTTACAATAATCAAATTTTTCTTATGATTTTGATAGTTATTTAACATTTAACTTTGACAAATAAAAAAAATGATGAAACAAATCAGCTGTTGGTGTTGAAGTTGAATTGACTAGTTGTTTTGTTCTAAATAAAATAAACCAACAAATGGGTATTGTTTTAAGGCTTGTTTTCCGTTTCGAGTTAATTGAATTCTAAAAATAAAAAATAAAATAGAATATTAATTTCAAAAATATAAATCAGTTAGTTATGGTAACAGCAACGAATATAAATCAAATTCTATTTTTTTTTTATAAATTATTATTAGTGCTTCTCCCAGGATTTTTATTTTTCTTGAATAAAAATATTTTAACATAAAAATATTTTGATAGTGTCAAAAAAATACAAATTCTCCGGAGAATATTTTTTTTACTTTTTTTTATTATTTCTTTCAAGAGAAAAAATGTTTTAAAAATTCAAAACAAAACAACTTTGATTTGACAGTAATGATGTTTTTTTGTACAGAATATTTTAATACATGCCTTGGGGCATGTATTAAAAAATTCAACTTGAAATATTTTTGACATTAAATTACACTAACAAAATACATTAGGAATATTTTTATTCAGAATATTTTTATTCAAAAAAATCCTGGGAGAAGCACTATTAATTTTTCAAATATAATTCCTATATAATTGCGAAGTTTATACTATGGTGCATGGGTATAGGGTTGCCAGATTTTTTTTCAAAAAAAGGGGTAGATAGAATTGAATATTGAGAAAAAAAATTAAAAAAATATGAATTAATTTTTTTTTTCACATTTGTACAAAGCACGGTTACTTACAATTACCTGAAAATATATTTACATATGATAAATAAAACATTCTTTTACAAAAGTTCTATTATTAGTATTATTTTAAAAATAAATTGCAAATAATAATTAACACAAACATAAAATAACAAAAAAGGCCAAATTTCAAAGCTTTAAGTAGATAAACATTAATATTAATAAAAAATAATTCAAATATATATTTTTCGTTGCCTCGAATTGTTTTTTAATTATTCGGAAATTTCAGTTTTTGTAAAAAAATACACTACATTAACCTTAGCATTGGCAAATCAGTAACAGTATTTGTAGTAGAGTTCGCATTTCGTTGTAAAGTTTTAGTAAGTTTTACATTTCTTGTGGAATTTGGTGTCATAAATTAACAGAAATCTGTTCGCATATATAAGACACTTATCGTATTTTCAGAAAAGGGGTATTTTTGTCTGCCCCTTTAGCGATTTTCGTAAAGGGGTATATCTATGTAAATCATGACGAAAAAGGGTAGTCTACCCCTCAAAGGGGTAGAAATGGCAACCCTACATGGGTATGCCTATGCATCTTAACAATCTCTTTGAAAGAATTTTTTTGTTGGGATTAAGTATTTTTTTAATATTATATTTGATTAAATTTTATTCACTAATTTTTATTTAGAAGTTTTACAAAAAAAAAAACAACAAATTGTGAACCGAAATTTTCAATTGAGGGATAACCTGCTTTAATTTTTCTAGTTTGTAATGTAATCTTGTTTTGCTAAACAAAGTAATAAAAGCAGAAAATCGAGTGTTATTAATTGATATCATCATTTTTTTTTATAAAACTAAAGCAAATAAAAGTAGACCATAAAAATTAAGGGATATTTTAAAATTATGAAAAAAGCATGCATGAATAGGAAGTAATGAAATCTGAGACGATTTCGAACAATAGTTTCAAATATAAAAAAAATTTAATACGGTAAATTTTATTATAAAACATTGTTGTGATGGTGATTTTGTGAGAAGGACTGAACTATTTTAGATAAAACCATACCCTACATGAAATTAAATGAGGCCGACTCTGGAATTAGTAGAAAAAAGTTTTATCTTTTCCTTTTTAATAAATTAATTGTAGCTATCACTTTTAATATTTAATTTTTAGGTATTTTTCTGTTAGCCGGGCGCTTTTTGCGGCGCAAAAAAAATTTACGGCGCAAATTTACGGCGCCAAAAATGTTAGTGAAAACTGCCGCCCCCCGATACACGAAAAAACTATTCATTTTAAATTACCATAAGTTTTCACTAACATTTTTCGCGCCATACATGTGCGCCGTAAAATTTTTTTGCGCCGCAAAAAGCGCCCGGCTAACGGAAAAGTACCTTTAATTTTTATTTATGTTGATTGGAAAAATTAAATATTTATAAAAATACATGCTCATGTATAAATATAGCAAATATTTCTACATGCTTACCTTTTTTTTGTGCTAATTCATTTAGAAGGAATTTAATTTTAATACAAAAAATCAAAGAAAACCCAATCCTTAATTATCATTTGAAATAGTTTACTCTATACTCCTACAAACCAAATATCTAATATCTAAAATAAAATCACAACAAAAAAAATATCCCATTCACATTGTAGAAAAAATTCCCCAAAATACAAAAAAAAAATTAAAGAAGTGTCAAAAAATTATCTTAAAATTTTGTGTTAAAATTAAAAAAAACCAGCAACTTTTCTGTTGCGATTTGCATTTTATTATTATATTATTAGGTATAAAAAAAAAGAAGAAGTTTATTAAAAAAAAAAAAAAACTATATTAAATAAAAAAAATAATAAAAATAAACTTATTTTTGAAAAAATTTATCGAAAAAACGCAGGTTCGCAATATAGGTACTTAGAAAAAATTAAAAACTTAAAAATAAACAATAAATTTAAGTGAAATTTACTAAAAAAAAATTTTTTTTTGTTTTTTTTTTTATTAAAAGGTAGGTAAGTTTTTCTAGTTTTTCTGGATTTAATAAAAAAAAAAAATTCATTTTATTAATTTAAAAATACAATTATTCGACAACAATTTTTGGAACAGAACAAATTAATGATCCTTTTTTTTTTGAATGAGCTCAAATTTCTTTTCGTTATTTTTGTCATCTACCTATCAACGGAACTACAAAATTCCTGAGCAAAAAATCGGAACTTAAAAGCCTTAAAAAAAAGCTCAAGAACTCAAATTAAATAATTTTTCCCACAATTTTTGGTTAAAATTTTATTTTTGTAAGGTAGGTACCTATATTTTAAGAATATCATACGAAATTTGGCTAAATTTTCATAGGTATAGGTTAGTCGTAGTTTATATTGTCGATCGATATTAAGAATTGATTTTTTGATAGTAGATTGACTACGGTATCAAACAGGCTGCTGCTGTTGTTGCAGTCGGATCGCTGGTAGACAGTTTTTGAAACAAAGGAATTGGATATTGTTAATCGTATAACTCTATTTTAAGTTTTCAATTTTTAAATTGTAAAAAATCAGTATTATTATTATTTATTTTTTTTTTAATTTAAATTTAAAATATAAATTCAAAATAAGAAAGTTTTATGAATAAATTTTGACTGCTTTTTTTTTTTTTTTTATTTTATTTTATTGGTGAAATTTCTCTGTTTTTATGCCTATATAATTTTTTTATTTGTTTTTTTTTTTTTTTTTCTTGTCTTTTGTCAATGAAAAGATAAGAAAGTGTCATTGTAAGTTTTTTTTTCTTGTTTTGATAAAAATTAATAGCAAAAAAAAAAAAATGTAATGAGAAAAAGAAAAAAAAAAAAAGTGAATAGATACCTAGTTCAATAACTTTTTAACAAAAAAAAAAATAAATAAATAAATAAAAGCTAAGAATTTTTTTCTTTTCTTGTCGTCGAAGAACAAAGAAAGAAAAAGGGATTTTATGTAAAAAAAAAAAAAAAAAAAAAAAATATAAAACGTCGAGACAACGCAAGGATATATAGAACGCAAAAGCAAAAGAAATTACGTTAAAAAAAACAAATACCTACCTAAATAAATAAATATAAAAATTGGAAATGGAAAATTTTTATTGTTGATCAAAGAAAAAAAAAAAAACAAAAAAAAACTATATTTATGGAAAACCCAATCAAAACAAATGGAAAATTATGGTAAGTAATTAATTAATTTTCTAAATATTTTTGTTTAGTTTATTATAAAAAGATTTTTTTTTTTTATTAATTAGATATAAGTAAGTACTTTGTTTATATTCAAAACAAGGTGAGCTAAATAAGAACTGTATTATACCTACCCAATAAGTATATTTTAAGTGTTCTTCATCTGTTAATAGACGCCTTATAAATATTCTATAATAATAATTCTATTCATAATAATTACTAATACTACTAAAGTACTTACCTAGATCTCAGCCCCCTAAAACGATTTTTCAGTTTGAATTAATGAAAAATATACAATTTCAACATTAAGTGTGCTATAAGTTTATGTTTTTTTAGACATTTAGGCATTTTTTAAACGAGATTTTTTTTTAATTTCTTAATAAATTTTCCATTCACTTTTCTTTTACCAAGTTAATTTTCAAAGGTTCTGTATATACCTAATAAGTTAGTTTCACTTACACAGCAGTCGAAAGTTATTTCTGCTAGCACATTATCTTTTTCGTGAGCCTATCATAATATGCTTACATACTTACCTATCTTTCTGAATTATTATAGTAGTAGATATAAGTAAAAGTAACTATACTTAATTTTAATTTTTATCAATTTTTTTATGCTTTAATAAATTTCTTAAATATGTTTAATTTTTTGCAAGGTAAATACCTAATCGGTATTAACTTTATTAAATAATATAAATGTAAGTTACTACTTAGGTACACATACTTACCGCCACCTATAATATACAATTTTATACTCAAGGAATCAATGTTAAATGTTAAAATAATATGTAGCTTTGTTAATTAATACCGCAATATATCACTAATTTTATGCGGTTTTGTTTTTTTCAGTATTAAGTATGTACAAGTATTTTTAGTTCATTTTTTATTTTATTTAAGTACTTACTTAGTAAGTATTTTGAATATTTTACAATGAACAGACATTATATTTCATAATAGTCCAATTTGATCTTACAGAATATTTACAAGAACATACTTACGATGATTAGGTACCATAATAATATATTTTCTATAAAATGAATAAAAAATTTTTGTTTATAATATTTGCTTTACAAAAAAATAAACAATAAACAAAAAATTAAAGAGCAATAAATAAAATTCATAATGAACTAAATTCCAATTACTATATACAATGAACTAACTATAAATTGCAATAAAAATCCTCCGGCACACCGGCAAAAGATTGATGGCAAAAAAAGTAAATTTAAATTTAGTATTAAATTAAGAAAACATAAATCAAAAAATTCATTACGTAGGTACCTACAATTTTTTTATTTTTTTCGTTCGAAACTAAAAAAGGACTCTTCTGTACATACCAATAAAGTTCAGCTGTGATAATTCTTACCTGTTGAAAGTTTGCTTCATAAGTAATTAAGAGTTTCAAATGTCTTAAAATTAGAAAAATTTTGACTAGTTAAGTATGATATGTATTTGGCGAGGTATTAGGACTTCATTCTTTAATAAAATCCTAAGAATAATAATTTTTTAAGTAGGTAAGTGTAATAATACCTTGTTCGCCCCTAAAAATATTTCTGGAAAAAAAATTGGAATTTCCACTTCTGTAAATGTGCTTTTCATACTTGAGAAATGGAAAGAATTTGACAATTCCGGGAAAAAACAATGTATTAGTATAGTAAACTAAAATTCAGCTTTCAAAATGACTTAAGTAGGTATACAATATCGAGTGTAAACTTTTTCCGTAGTTCTAATCGGTCGTAATAATATTTCATATTTATTGCTTACACCCAGGCTTACACCCAGGGGGTATGTCTAATTTTTTTTTTTCAAGTGCATCAAATTAAATTTTAATGTACATAATAGAACAGATTAATGATTATATTAATAATAATATTCATAAACAAGGTTACCTAATTATATTTACATAAAAGTAATCTGATAATAAATTAAAATATTACGTGTCAAAATATGTAAAGTTCACATTTTGACAGATTACTTTACGTACTTAAATGTTAAAAAAAAATCATTGTTTTCATTGAGGTTTTGAAGTTATGACCAGCAAAACTGATTTTACTTAACTAAGTAGTTATGATGATTAGATATGGCGCATTAGATTATAATATTCTATGACCAACTACTGATTTTGAGAACATATACGTTTTGTTGACCTAATTGGGCGATAAATTTATTGTGATTAACACTACGAAATGGTTGATGAAAAAATAAAATAATTATTTGGAATTTTTAACTCGATACCAAATTGATTTAAACAAAAGCATCGTTTCATTTACCCTAAAAGTGTCAATATTTTTTATGTCCATCAACGAAAATTTTTAAATTTCACTTAAGTACAAATAATGCTTATTCTCAGGGACACTGTTCTATAAGGTCTACGACAATAATGTATGCGAGCAAAACGTCTAATGCCTATATCGTTTTTAAAACTTCATAATGTGTACGAAAAAATTACATAAAGGCTGTAGACATTATGACGTTTTTTTCTTATACAATATGACATTCAGGGATTAAAACCTTCTTTTCCTTTCGTGGTATACTTAAATGTTAAATACTTATATAAGTTATGAACTCGATTATGTATTAAATATTTATTATTTCAGTTCTTCACTGATCCTTTTACTATCTGTAAACCAAATTAAAATTTTTCGATTTTATTTAGGATTTTGAAAAAGTTATTATTTTTTACTCATTCATTTATGCACATGTTTGGATAACAATATTTAATCGTTTAAGAGCCGTGAAAAATGCGACAAAAATTGTACGAAAAACACCTCTACCAGAAAATCACAAAACTATATTTGAATTTGATTTCTGTGCAGAAACTGTAATTTATCAAAAAAATTAAAAAATTATTAGAAATAAATGAAATTAATTAAAAATTGTTTAGGAAATTAAAGAAATTCAAAATTTCACGTCACCAGCCCTATTTAGCTTTATTTATGCGTTTGAGATTTTCTATTATCTTTTTCCTTTACTTCAGAATCCAAGCAAATGTGTTCAAGTTTTTTAAAGGCTCGTTTGGGCCAAAAAACTCAAAATTTAAAAAATCCGCCTAACCTACCCTGGAGCCAGTTATATACTCTCTAACATATCAAAAAATCACTTCAGGCTAGATTGTAGTAACCCTACAATCAAAGCCAAACTAAGACCAATTTTTTGCAATTTTTCACAATGAATAAATTTTATTTACACAAACTTATTTCAATTTTTTATTTTTACATAAAATTTTTATTCATAACTACATAAGTATACTTAATGTATAAGCATAACTTATTAAAATTTAAAGATACTTATAAGTAATTTCTTTTATGCGTTAATTATTTTGGCATGAGTTTATTTAGCTGCTGTTGATTAAACAACATAATCATGTACAATTAAATTATAATATGAGGTATATACTTACTATATATTTTAAATACATGGTCCATAATAAAACCACACATGAAAAAAGTCAATGTTAATAAAAAATCTTCTAAATTTATCTTGAAAATATGTACATATGAAATATTTTGTCCATAAAAAAAATAAATTAGTATAAAAATAGTATAATATACAATAGGTACACTATGATATTTAATCAAACTAAAACGTTCACTCGTTGTATTCCTTACGTTTATAGTAAGTTAAGGGTTATTTATTCTTAATTCGAAGAATTATCTTAAGTAACTACTTAATATCTTTTAATTTGGTTATATTTTCATTCCCATTTGTATTTTATCGAGATTTTTACCAAATTTCAATACTAATGCTTTCACTACAAGAATTGATCGTCAATCTGTCAAGATAGCACCGTCATATTATAAATGATTAATTAGTATATTCCAAAAATATGTGTTAATTAGGTGCTATTTAGGTGCTGAACTTAAAAATTAGGTGTTCTTTATTTCAGCTGGAAATCAAGGTTTTATTTGGCGGTGTTAACAAGTTAACAAGTTAGCACCGCCACTTTTTAAAAAATGCATTTCTTATGTAATATAAGTTAGATGCTGCAATTTTAGTAAGTATAGGTACTAAAAAAGAATTCATAAGAATTCGCCCCGCACATTGCCACCTTAAGTCATTAGTCTGCAAATTGATACGTTATACGATACTTACTCGCAGGGCTTAATTTCGACCGGAACTGTCCGGAACGGCGTTCCGGTTCTTTTTTTTTTTTTAAATATTACATACATGAAATTTTTTCTTATGAAATAAGAAAAAATTTTTCAATTCCTATTCCTACCAACGAAAAAATTATAGAAATTTTTTTTTTTGCAAATAGCTATTTTTTTTAATTTGCTCATTTTTTTTTTTGCAATATCAACAATAGCAATTTCAAGTGCAGAATGTGAACGGGGGTTTTCAGCTATGAATTTAATAGTTACACCAACACGTTCGTCTTTATTAACTAAAACACTCTCAAATTTACTATTTATAAAACTTGTTGGTCCTCCGCTCACTTATTTTGATCCCAAAATATATGTTCGCAGTTGGCTAGCCAAAGGAAAACATAGCGCCCTAGACTCTCAATCGAGATCCAGGAGTGCTAATGATGAAAATATGGAAAAAATATGGAATCTATTATAATTTTTTTTTCGTATTATTAAATATTTAAACTTAAATTAATTCTAGCTATAGTCTTTAAAACTAGAATTTTGTATAAA
This sequence comes from Hybos culiciformis, assembly GCA_964007475.1. Lineage (NCBI taxonomy): Eukaryota > Metazoa > Arthropoda > Insecta > Diptera > Hybotidae > Hybos > Hybos culiciformis. The sequence goes on along the minus strand of OZ023274.1, from coordinate 35,603,180 downwards.
AAATAATAAATAAACACTATTTTTCCGTGCGTTCCGATTCTTTTTTTTTTTAGAAATTAAGCCCTGCTTACTCGAAAAATAAAGAAGAAAAAGATACTTAGAAGATTTTAATATTAAATATTTAACAATTTTGAGAGTAAAGATTTTATAACTAAGGTAATGGTAGAATAACTATAATTTTTACGATTTTTCTGGAAAAAGAAAATTTGTTTTTTTTTTATTTTTATGATAACAATTTTAATATGATAATATATTCAGGTACTTTAGTGCTTCGCTTCTTGCCGAATTGTACTTATATAAATATTAAAAACTTAACATTTTTCGATTTTTCAAACTGTCACACACTTTCCAAGAAAATTATATAAGCCATGAAGTTCAAGTTCTTATTCAAAATGAAAATTTTCTTTTCTTGCACTATTTAAAAATTGCTATTTTTATTTAAAATTTCCTCATTCTGAAATTTTTAATCAAAACATATTATTAGTATGTATTTATTTTTCATTAGTGTACTATGGGAATCGGCTCGAATAACTTGCAGAATTTATTTTTTCCGGAAAATTAAGAAAATTTTATATATAACATATTTACTTAATATAATATTGCATATAAGTATATACATTATGATGTATTTAAATAAAAAATATAATAATTTTTTTTTTCATTTTATTTTTAATAAAACTTTTATGAGAGTTATAAAACATGTTAAAACAATCAAAAAATATAAAATGAATATAATTCTCCCACTTTGAGTTAAAGCTTTGTGAAAACTTTGGAATAAAAAAAAAACTCTGAAAAGAAAAACTTTTAATTTTATTCTCGATTTTTTTTTCGACTTCTTTTGCATAATTTAATTTAAATATTCAAAATATACTAAAATTTTGTAAAAAATATTATTTTTTTTTGATTTGAAAATTTAAATAATTAAATAAAATATTTATGAAGCTTGAAATTCGAAGTTTTGTCTTTACTTCGAAACACACTTGTAAATATATAAGTATATATATATATATATATACCATACTTATTAAATTAGAAAACGTCAAAAATCAATAGATTCTTACTACTGATCTTGAATTCAATTAATTCAGTCAATCGAAGTCTCTAATTCTGTTTTTTGGATATTCTTATATGTGTAATATGTATAAATTCTTTTCCACATTAAAATTCTGCAGTTTCTATATTGATAGTTATTTTTGCAAATAAACTGCACCTACCTGCTAACATATAATGATATTTATCAATAAAATTGCATAATATACTTACCTACTTAAATAATATAAGTTATATGTATACCGGAAATATATGTCTAGTTTCCAAAATCGATTTATTGTAAAATTATAAGCATATGAATATAATATAATACATATAGATTTTATTAGAAAATAAATAAACTGACTTCATTTATATATTTATTATAAATACATATCAATTGTTTTTAAAAATGTTTGTTGTTTTCAAATCAGCGGTTTCATAAACTTTCTAAATATAGCAATTAAAAGAAAATATAATTTCTATTTTATTTTCCTCTATATACGAATACATATGTATTATGTTGTATAAAATTACTTACATATGTGAAATTATATAAATATTTTCCCTTTTTATTTTTCAAATCCTACTGAAAATCAAATAGGAAAAACTGAGAAAAACCATTTTTCATTATATACTTACTAATGTTTCGGTTTGAAAAAACTTAGAGCCTTCTTTCTTTCTTGTTATAATAGATTATGTTTTTTCCACGGTTTTTATCAACGACAATTTATATTTAGGAATATAAGTATCTGAATAAATAAAAGAAACTTCCAAGTGCCTATAAGTACAAACTTCCAGCTTCTATCCACCAACAGTATGCATTTTTTCTTTAACTATTTTAAATATTACTGCCGTCTAAAAAAATTTCCCATAGAGTATTTTGTACTTTCGTTCAACGATCTTTTTTAATTGAAAGCATTTAAATATTTTTCTTTCCATCAAGATGTGTCGTTCTCTGCGAGAAAATATTGATTTTTTTTTTTAATTTTTTTAATTATATTCTAAAGCTTTAAAATATTCCAGTACTTTTATATTAAAATGAATATGGAAAAGCAGAAATTAAAATATAAGTCTAAAAATTTTTCCGAGAAAATTTTTAACACATTTATTTGATTTCGCATTTTTAGTCAATAAATCGACGTGGTGGAAAGCGAAAATCATTTTGATTTGCGGTTTAATTTTCTTTATATTTTCCCATGATTTCCAATAACTATACTACTATATAAATATTTTTTTATTTGTTTTTATCTTTGAAGTTTTTATCATTTTAAATAGAAAATTATAGTTACTTACTTAGTAAATGTCTTTCTTTTTTTTTTAATTTGTAAGTAATGAAAAATATGCATAAAAAATTTGTGTAAATATGTATGTATTTACTTAAAACTTAATTTTTTAAACTTTATTCAAAGATAGAAAAAAGAAGTAATTGGATTTGTTGAGTTTACTTTTAAATAAGTACTTAACTAAGTATATTTTTCAAACTGAAAATAAAATACTTTATACTTTTAAGAATTTTTTTCCCGCTTTTAATTAAGAGAATCACTCGGAGAATCACTCGTGAATAAAATAATTCTTTTAAACAAAAATTCACAAGTGAATGAAGAGAGCTTTTAACATCCTGGAACAACGATTAAGTGTTTCTGACTCTAAAGCAGCCCATATATTTGGTCGAAAACAAATTGCGCAATTAATTTTAAAATATCAAATTTTGCACAATGATCAGTTGAGTGATGTGTGTCCGATATGTATGGGCGCGTTAAGGCTATATATTGATTTACAAAGCTCCTAAAACAATCAATTAAAGAACCGAAAGAACTATCTGATTGAGAAATTTCTGATTGAGGAGAAGTAAATTCAACCAAAATCTGTTCTTAAACCAGAATCTTAAACCAGAAAATTTATAATTCTTTATGATGACGTTTCCGTACATAAAATGTTCCTGTCGTTGACACCTTTTTTTTTTTTAAATATATTTTTTTTTTCTATCATCGCGATGATTTGAAAATTAATTCAACCAAAAGCGATATGTGAATATCCAATTGCGCTATTTTCGCCTGTAAACTAAATTTCTCTTCATTAATAATTTCAACAAATTTATTAGATCTTTAATTTTTTTTGTCATATTTTTATGAACTCATTTTGTATTTATTTAAAATTTTCTTAATTTTTTTTTTTTAACTAATTGTGAAAATTTTTGTGTCTATACCGTATATACTTACGTGAAGAAAATATTTAGAAAAAAAGTCTATACATACATACATACTTTCTTATCTGCACATAAATTATAAATAAACTAAGTATATAATGTATATAAAAAATAGTAAAAATGTATTTCAATACGTGAAAAAATACAAAATAAATTAAAATATTTTCTTTTTTTTTAACTAAAAATTTCTTAAAATAAAAAAAAAAATCTTTCTTGTTTATTTTTAATTGGATTTTAACCATATTCGGTCAAATAAATATATATACAATTACAACAATGCAATGATATTATGATATGAAAAGTTTTATACTTATTAAAATATTTATTTAAAAACAAAAAAACAAAATAAAATAAAATAATAATATTAATATTGTTTGTGCGGTTAAAAATAAATTTAACATACTTTTTTATTCATAGTGTTTTTCTTCATATTATTCTTCTATATAGTCTTCGGATATAGTATTTCTATACATAATTTTATTTATAATAATAAATGAATAATGTTATATACGAGGTTATATACTATTCAAAGACAAACTTTGAAAAATATATCGTCATAAATTTATTAATTTTTAATTCCTAAATGTATAGGTTTTGGACCAGGGTTTTGATGACATTATAAGTTGTACAATAATATTTTAATATATAGATTTTTTGACAATTTAAAACAATTATTTATTTAAATAATTTGAAGATATAAAATTTATTAACAATGACTCTAATTAACATTGTACTTTTATGAATTATTATATTTAAAAAAAATTATAATTAAATTAAATCAGTTTCTCGATTACATCGAATTTTGTTTTAAACACTTAAACAAAATAAATAATAAAATAAGTTCTCTGTGTGTGTGTTTTTATTTTATGACATTTATAAACTTATTTATGTTCAAAAAGAAAACTCAACTCAATAAACTGAAAAACAAGAAAAAAAAAAAAGGAAAATTTGAAAATTAAAAACATACATACATACATAAATATTTTCCAGAATAATTTAATATTTTAATATTAAATAAAATGTTAATGGCCTTTTTATATTATAATTAATTGGTATATACAAAAAAATGTGAGTATTTTTAAATTTTTAATTAAAATACAATTTTAATTACCCAAAATTACTTACTTATAGACATAATTTTAAGAAATTAAAATATACGCGAGAAATAAAAGAAAATTGCAAGAAAGAAAAATGTTGAAACTTTTTGTTAGTACAGCTAAGTAGCTGAGTAGCCTTAAAAATATAACTATCTTTAATTTCGATTTAATATACTCACCACTTCTTTGGTAAAAAGTTTTACGTTAAACTGTCGCATGTAATAAAGTGGTCTATCGGCCGTCATAATGGTATAGTGAAGGAATGGCCAACACGTCGATTGCGATCTACCGGTCGATCACGAAGCAATTTTTGGTCGATCAACCGGTTGGAGATGATGCAAATAGTTACAAACGTTAACACTGCTTATTCAATCTTATTTATTCACATTGATGTGTATCCTTTTACTCATAAAAACGATTCATACCTATATTATTCTAAAAAATTGAGGTCACATTTTTTAATAAAAAAATAGGTTGGAAGAAAGCATTACTCTAAAAACTAATGTAATCTTAATCTTACATACCAGAGAATTTGAGGAAGATTTTAGGAAATAGCCGAAGAATAAATACCAAATGTAGCAAATATTTGTACATACGTTTCATCCTCGGTTTCATCTGATAATTGGGATATTTCATATAGTATAAAGTTCAAGAAGACTAGATATCCTTCCTTTACTAAAGATTTATTAGTATTTCCTCGGTATGGATTTAGCAAAATTATAAAAGCTTTGTTGAAGTTGGACACCCTAGTTAAAGACATGCAGCCTTCCTTTTAAATTTATTAAGTGTTTTTAAGTAATTTCACCGTTGTCACTTGTACGTGTATTGAATGTGTTTATTATCAATATTTTACAGGGGCGATCACGACACATTTTATAAAAAATTAGTGGATCTTATATATAATAAAGTTGGCCACCCCTGATAGTGGTATTGTGAATACGATTATTACCTTTAGAACTGGCATTTTCGTTAATTATCCACTGGCTTTTTTAACTAGCTTTCTGTTTTAATTAAGCGGAAAGCGTACTTTTCGCGGTTATTTTGCTTCTGACTTCATTAATTTAAGTTTAATTAACTATACCCAATATAATGTTCGCACTTATACAAAAATAAAACTATCTGACATCATTTTCAGTTGATTGAGATTTAATTATTAATAATAATAATAAAAAAATAAAATAAAAAATTTTTACAATTTTTATCATATTCTCTTTTTTAAAACTTTTAAAGAATTTTCTTTTAAAAAAATTTCATATACAAACATTCGGAAAATATTTTAATGTCATCATAATATTGACCGCATATTTATACACAATAGTAAATAAATAGTATATGAAAATTGTTTTTATATGTGTATATAATGAAAATTTTTATATTCTACGCCTACAATTTTTATTTTCTGAAAACAAAAAATAAATACATAATGTATGTTTATATATATTATATATTTATTATAATGTAAAATATTGTTTATTATAATATTTTTATACAAAAAAGAAAATAAAAATACATATTTATCTACTTATTTAATTAAAATATATGGGCACACCGAACACATAAAAGCATGCGTAAAATTTGTTAAGAATTTATTTTTAAATTAATGATAACAATAATAATAATTAAAACAACATTTTTTCATCGTTTGTAAAAGAAAAAAATAAAAAATAAAATAAAGCAATAAATACTTAGGTAATAAAGTTTCTAACATGTCAAAATTTAAATTTTATTACACTTGATTCTAATAAATTCTGAAAATTCCATACAAAAATTAGTCACATCAATCATCAATTAAATGTAAAATCTAATTATTTTTATTTTTACGACACTATGTATATTTTATATTTAGTGGACTGCATTTTTGTTGCACATCAGAGATTCCCAAAAGAATATTATAAATCACATTAGTCGCAAAAACTTCCCATTACAAAAAAGCTTCCTAGAGAAGATTAAATCGTTACTACTTAAGTACTCAATGACGACAAGAAATCTAAGAAAATTTTTGCAAATCTAATGGATCAGATAATATTGATATATCAAAGACTTCTGTTTTTCTATGTTTTGAAAATAAATTTAAAGAAGCATTTGGTAATATGCACATTAATCTCATTAAATATGTTGTAAATAATTTTGAACATAATAATTTTTTTTTGCTATTTTAAATTAATACTCAGGTATTTATTTATTCTTTAATTAAAGAGTTTTTTTTAAATATTTTCTCATTCATGTGTGTATTTATTTTTTTAAACTATTCGATAAATAGCTTCAATTTGAGATAATTACACGCATGTCGTTGCGATGTCAATTAAAAAAAAATAAGAAATTCCAAAAAATAAGTACTCTTAATGTACTTTGAGTAAAACGAGAATTTTTATTTTTCTACAATTCTACTGCAATTACTTATTATTTATAATTTTTATTTTATTTTAGTTCAAATCGTTTTTTATTTTTATTTTCGTGTTTTCAATTCCATTGCAAAATAAAAAATAGAAAATTTAAAATAAGGTATGTCCGGATTCTAGCAAGTGGGCGATTCAAAAAGAAGAACAATTCTATTTAGGTGAAAAAGAAAACAAAATTTAAATATTTATTCATTGTTAAAAAATGTTTTAAAAAAAAAATTTTGCACTTTTCTTTTTACCTAATTTTTTTTCTTTTTCAAAATTTTACGGAAAAATATGTTAATACAAAATATATGGCATACCTAAGCTCAATATGAAATATTCCAATAATATTTTTCAATGAAATTTTTAAGTATTTTATTTTCTCAAAGTTATACCCAGAATGCGAGCTACACCTTATTCTAATAAGTACAGTAAGTAAGTTAGAGGCGCTTAAAATATCAAAAGCAGCTATATATACTACATACATTATTTTCATTTTCGAGGAAGTCTATTTTGATCCAAACCATAATTTTTGAATTTGTTACATTCTATTTAGATACTGTGGTACATCAGTTTGTGTGAAGAATGAAGAAATCTGCCTTTGATAGTGTACCCTTTAATAAGGTATCGAGTATGCTATCTTTCAGCAATTATATTTTTTCGGCCCTCCCCTCGGTCCTTCCCTATTTATATAATTGAGTTCAATGAACAATTTAGATAAAAATGCAAATATTATCCGTTCTTAGTTCATAAAATTTAACAAAAAAACCTATAATATAAATTTCTCATAATTTTTTTCCAACTAAATATAATATAAGTATAACTAATAGCGTAATTCACATAAAATCTAAAGGCTTTCTTTGTATTTTTTAATTTATTTTTTTTCTAATTAGCTATTTCTGCATAGCAATGTTTCATAAGTGCTAATTTCAAATCAAATTTATGAAGACAAAAAAATAACTTTTTTATGTTTTCACACAATCTTTTGATAGAGTTTTTCACAAAAAAAAACAGAGGTAAGTATTTAAATATTATTATATATTATTTATGCATTTCTCATATCGCTTGTCCAAAGGAAAAATGGCTCACTTTTAAGTATTTTTAATGAAGGTATAAGAAAAATATAGAGTACTTAAGTACAATATGTTCTTTTTATTTTGCCCTGGTACAGGGTTCCAATAATATTCCTCATTTTTATAACAAGTATAATATCCATAATCCATACACTTAGCTAAGAATAGCTGCGGCTAACGATCAAAATGATGACAGTATCATGTGGTGTTTATGTTTTAAAGCTGAAAAAATTTACTCATACATAAATGTAATTATTAAAAAGCTATTTTTTTGCTAGTATTGCAGCTCTTATTTTAAGTCGCTGCTTCAACATCACAATCATACTCGTAAGCAAACAAAAGAAGATACTTATCTATATTATGTAACTTCTTATGTGAAATAAGATAAAATCGGTAGAAATCTTCAAGAATGCACACATTTAATTGATGAATTGACTTTGAATTGTGTTATTTTCTCTTGAATCGGTTAATTTTTTTTTATAAATCTAAAAATATTATCTAACTTTTAAAAACAATAACTAAGTAAGTATTCATATATTTTTTTTTTTATTAGATTTCAAACCTTTCAAACCATTTTTATTTATTTTTTCATACTTAATAATAAATAACTTTCTTAGGTAAAAGAAAATATTTACATAACAAAGTTGTTTGTAATTTATAAAATATTGCCAAAGATAAAGAATTATTTTTAACGAAATTAAATTTCAAATATTAAATATGCCTGTTTTGGTTTTCAACGTAAATTGTATGATGAAGTGCGTATGTTGTTAAAATTAAAAGAAAAGCCGCAGCACAAATATTTAATTCAGGTAGAGACAATTGTTTAATTTAATGGCAGTTCAAGGTGCGAATCATACGCACATACTATTTCTAATATTTATGGATATTTAACATTAATTCGAATTTTTGAAAATATTAGTTGAATTTCTTTTATGGTAGTCAATACCGCAGTATAAAAATATAATAAGTATTCTATGATTTAAAACTGGTATTCTATGATTTAAAACTGATATTCTATGATTTAAAACTGGCTTTCCTAATTTTCTTGTAAAAACTTCGTATTTTCGATTTATTAATTTTTTTTATTTTAATGAACTTTAAGTAGGTAATTAATAAAATTTTTAATTTATCCGGATATTGTTTTCTGAAATTAACACCGACAGTGTTCCCTCTAATTTTTTTAACTTGTGTGCGCATTTTTAAGTTTGTGCAGTTTTATCCAAAATAAAAAAATTTTGTGCGGCAAATGAAAAATAAGAAAATCTAAATAATTACAATGTAAAAACGTTGTCTAGTTCTAATTTTTTCAATTAATACATTTGTCAAAACAAACAAACAAGAACAACAATTTTAGGATTACAGATTACAATTTTTATTACTGGCATTTATTTTATAACTTTTTTCTCCTGTCTTTTTGTATTAACCATTCTGCATAAACTTTACTTAAATTAACATTATTTCCATCATTCATATATGATTTAATTCTCATCAGCATATCCATATGATTTTGTTCCAATCATTGTTTGATTTAAAATTAAATTCATTAAATAAAACCACGCTCGCAGTCCGCACTACTGGCCAGAAAAGTCCCTCCGATATCTAGTAATTTGGATATATCTTTAAATTGTTCTTAACCATTTCGATAAAAATGTTTGTGCGCGCAAACATTTTTCTTGTGCGCTATGTTTAAAATTGCACACGCGCTCAGCTTAGAGGGAACACTGCACCGAGGTAGACATTAATGATCGTTTATTTTGCCCCAATGAACTTAAAATAAACTATGATGGGTTTTTTTTTTACAAATTATTTGAATTCATCACTGAATTTTCTCTCGAATTGATGATTCACACATGCAATCCCGGATAATTTTTATCATAGGAAGTTTTACGTCCCCATTATATCTCTTACTAAACTGAAAACGCTCTTTTAATCTGCAAGTGCACTTATATATAACTTAATATTATAAAAGACTTTCGCAAACAAAATTATCTGTCATTTTTGTAAGCATAAGAAAGTTCATAAAATAAATAACATTTTAAATTATATTTTTATGCAAAAAGAAATATATATACTTGCATATATATTTTTTTTATCCTTAAAAACATTATCGCCAATTTTTTGACTCTTTTTCATTTCTGTACTTTTAACATATAAAATTGCACAAGTTTTTTTGCTAATTTTTTTTTTTTTCATACTTAAGTAGGTATAAAAAAAAATATTATTATCATACGGCAAAACAAGTTATTTTTTTTATTATTTTTAATTGAAAGTGAATTGATTCATATTTTAATTCACAACTTTTTAATCAAAAAAAAAAAAAAGAAGCAGATATCAAAGAAAACTAGTTTTTATTATATAGGTACATATTTTCTTTACATAGATATTAAAATTACAGATTTTATTTTTTATCTTGTACAACACAGATAAAATTATGTGTAAATTATCAAGAAATAAATTTAAAAAAAAATAAGAAAAATATGCTACAGTTTATTTTTTTGTACAATACTACTTATGTTTCCAATTAAAATAATGCAATAATTTAATAATAATGATTTTTACAGAAACAGAAAAAAAAACATTTACTTAAAGGTTGGTAATAAATTAATTTTATTTTAAAATTAAACTAATTAAAATTCTTATAAGAGGTTTACATCAGGGTTTAAATTTATTAATTATTTAGTTTTTTTTTGTTTTCTGCATTCAATCAAAGAATATGTATATATAATAGAACATAGAGGAATACGAAAAATATAAATTAAAATAATGAAACAAAAAAATTTAAATAACAACCCCAGAGCTTATATTTATCTTTTTTTGAGAATTTCGCTCTTATAACAACTTTTAAAACTTTAAAAATAACAAGAAATAAAATATAATTTTTAAAGTTTTTTAAAAGCTTTTGTGGGAGCGAAATTCTGTAGAAAAAAAAATAAGAGCTCTTAGAGTTGTGATTTAAAATTTTTTGTTTCATTTTTTTTATTTATTTTTTTTTGTATAGGACTGAATCCTCTATGATATAAATGTTCTTTGGTTTAATCTAGTTTTTATATAATTAAATTTACCAGAAATTCTTTAATTTCTTCTAGATTAAAAAATCTATGCTTTTGCAAACGCAAAAAATTATGCAAGCTTACGAAATCTGTAACAATTCAAAAATCCTTGTTCTTATTTCTCGGAATATATTATTGAAACAAAATTATACACTTATATCCTTCATTAATAACACGACACCCCCACTATAATAGTGTTAAGTATTCTTCATTATCATAGCTGTCAAAAATAGATCAAGAAAATAAATTATTTAGCAAATTAACTAAAGTAATTTAAAATTAAAACATTTAATGATATTTTGTCACAAAAAGAAAAATACGAGGAAAAATATGAAGAATACAAATAAAAAGTTAGGTACATATTTATCGACCGAATAATACTTTTCATTGAATCAGATCATAAAAGCCAAATCGAATATATCAGGGATTCAGGAAATATGTCTATGTTTAATAAAAGTTTTGTTCTTGTGTAACAAAAATGAGTTGTTGAAAATATTATATAGTCATCTTAATACCAATTCGATATGATCTTCACCTCACTAATTCTCAGTCTACCAATTGTATGAAAATTAGATGCTTTTATTTTCTTGGCAATCGTTGATAGATAATTTTTTTGAGTGCAAGATAATGTTAATAAAAAGAAGTATTTTAACTTTACAATATTAATTTGTTATATATATGAATATGAAAAACAAAATATATTATTATGTTTGTATGTATGTATATAATAATATAATTTTATTGTCTTCTAATTATAATTTCATAAAGTTATGTTTATAGTAAAATATTATTACCTAGGTGTGTCAGCTGGCATTTTATTTTATGTGTAAATTAATATTTTGAACATGATATTTTTTTTTAATTTTCTTTTTAAAATTTTTTGCTTCAACATCAAATCAATAATAACTTTCCCTTTATAAAGAATTTCTATATCATTTTGTAACTAAATACGTATTAATATGAGTAATAAGAAGGGTATATTTAAAAATTACATTCGATATTTATATAATCTATTTAATTGTATCTTGATTGACAATTCTTTGAATGATGAAAAATACCAGTATACTATACATATTCAAGTCTTCATATAATAATTTGAATTCAACTACGTCATCGTACATTAATTTTGAGAATTATCACTTATACTTAGTCTATAAGTTATATTAAGGGGCCGGATTCTGTATCTTTTTAATTAAGAACTATATATTTTCATTTTTTGAAGCACAGTTTTGTCTTTCTGTAGCTAATGTTGTTTACAATTTAAATGTAGATAAATTTGCACACATTTTAGTACATTTTCCTTAAAAATTGTTTGAATCCTGGCGTTTACAAGATGGGCTAAATGTTCTAAAGCTTGTTTGCTTTTTAACTTCACTGCTGGAACTTAATTACAAATAATTAATTTTTTTTATTGAAATCTATACTTTTATCTTTTAGCAATATTTCAACATAATGTATAATATGCAAGTATTTAATATATCTATTTATGTTGAATTACAAATGGTAGTCCCAGGGGAAAAATGTTTTGTTTTTTATATACGAATTTTTTATATTTTGAATTTTTTCAGAACTTAAACAAAAAGAAATAAACAGAAAAATATATCATGCCAAAAATTACATCTGAAGAACAAATATGACGCCTTCAAAGTTCACGAAAAATTTGTTATTTGTGACCCAATTTAAATTTCAAAATGAACCACATACCTTGAAAATTTTTCTTTAAATTTATTTAGGTATAAAAATAAACCGGGTCAAAATGTTTGAATCAGAAAGTCAAAATAGAAATTATATATAAAATATTATCATCTGATCAAAAATATAAAACAACAAATCATATAAATTGCATTTTGATTTAAAATTTCTATTTAGAATTTTTTTTTTTGTAAAAAAACTGTATTTTAAGTACTATTTCACTATTAACTACTACATGTTTTTTCAACAAGTACATCAATACTTCGTACAAAGTAAATCAGATTGTTACAAAATAGTATAGTCCTATTTTTATATTGGATAGCATTATTTTTGTATTGGATTAAGATATTAATTACATAAAAGTATCGAAAAACTTCGTCTTCTTTCAGTTTTATCGAAAATGCTCAGTAAGTGTATATTAAATGTATCTAAATAAAAACTAAAAAAAAAAATGTTTGCATCTGATTAAGTTTCAGTAGGTATATTTTCCAAACTAGTATACAATATGCAATTTTATCAATTGGTTTAACTATTGATCAGTACACTTATGTATATAGTTTCGGTAATTTATTTCCTTATGTCATGTCAAATGATGAGAGCAGTCACAAATTTTGCAACACAATTTCTACAGAATAATTTCCACAATATCATAATTTTTATCTTTAAAAACTAAAATTTTCATCAAAATAGAAATGTGTAAACTATATTGGTATTACAGGTAGGTAGGTACACAGGCAACATTTTATTGAATGTTGTGAAAATGTTCATATTTGTTTCGAAATTGAGAATAAAAATTATAAAAATTTTTTATTACAATTTAGATTATATTTGCAAGATATACTTTTATTTTCTTATATAAGTAAGTATATTTGGTATATTTTTATTATTAGTTATATCTGACGATATTAATGTAAAATTACTCAATTTCCGTTTTAAGATATCATGTATTATAATTATTTCTGCCTAGTTGGAATTGCAGAAATGTAGGAAAAAAAAAACAAAACAAAATACCTGTAAAGTAATTTATAACTTCAGATTAAGATTTTTTTTTTATTTTTAACTTTATTAGATAGTGAATGTAGTAGTTTGCCATTTGTTTTTAACCCATGTTGTTATCTCTATGTTTTAATTTTCATTTGGTTACTTATATAAAAACATAAAAAAAAAATTAAACAAAATAATGAATTTAGGTTACTACTTGGTAGTCATGATACAATTAATTTAATTGATTTTATTGCTTTTGCGACTGGCACTGAAAGTTATCATTATTTATTTAGTTTTTTTTTTTTAGAATGATTTAGAAACTAGGTAATATATAAATTATCGATTAGAAATTCTACGTGTACAATTTTGGTTTATTTTTTAAGAATTTTAAAAAAATTTATAAATATGATGTCACATTGTGATAGAAGAGATATTATATTATATCTTTTAGCGTGACAAAAAAAAATTAGGTATCTTTTTTTTTTCTAAAATTTGGAATAAATTTTTGGCTAAAACTTAAGATTTATCGACCGTTATGATCTGGTGATTTTGTCGGTGTCATGGCCTCGATTCGGATAAAATTCTCGGTTGCCAAGTTAAGCTAAGTGTTCGTGCTGTTTTTTTTATTATTTTTTTTCAAGCTCGTCTTAAATAGGAACGTCTTAAATTGTCGCCAAACACAGATGAGCAAAGCCTAAAAATATCCAATATAAAATTTATTAGTTCCATTGAGCGGCAAAGTGTCACATAATGTTCATGTGTTGCGCTATTTTTTAACTATAACTTAAAGTTAAAAAAAAAAATCATAACTAAATATTAATATTTCTTAATTCGTCTCGCCTTTAATATATTTTAAAATAATCCTAATTTAGTTTCATTCTACTTTATTTCAATTATTGTAATATTTTTCAAATTATAATAATTGGTCTAAGGAGAATTATAGTATAATTACAGTGTACATGAAGTTCATATTTTTTTTCACACTATTCTGGTTAAGTTAATTTAACTCTCAATAATGTTTTACAAATGTGTACAAATTAAAGTTTAGTATATATATTTCATTATATACTTACTATATATAATATAATTACCTCGATAATTACTTATCTTACTTATAATATAATAATTTTTAAAATTTTTTTAAATATAACTCACGCAATAAAAATATATACATATATTGAATCTTCATTAAAAAGAATTAAATATTAAAATATTCGTCTCAAATTAAAATATTGACTTTCCAGATCGATAGTCCTCAAGAATTTGCATTAATTTAGTAAAGAAATGTATTACATTAGGAAGACGAAAATTATTTTAAATCAATATTGGTTCCTAATTCTCCCTGGACTTTCTCTATTCCGGTTTATTAAAGAATAGAGTTGAGTTATAATAATGATATGAATATTTTTTTGATTTGCGAAAAAAGAATGGTCTTATTTTTAGATAGTTATAATAAGTAGTTATAAATAAACAATTTTACATAATTGAACCAATCATTCATTCATCTTGGAGATTGTCATTGATTTCTTCACTTATCTTCATTCATCTTGGAGATTGTCATTGATTTCTCTTAACGAGGAAGAAGGTATCATCTGCAAAAGAAGCTGTTGTTGCTTCTTGAACTTCTAGTAAATAACTAATCATATGTCGAAATCCAGCATAAATATTTTTAACTTTTATGTTGGTTATCGTTTGACATGTATGAATCGAATTATTCAGTATAAAAATAATAACAACAAAAATAATAACAAAAACCAAATTTTCTAATTTTTGTTTTATTTTATAATTTTTTATTTTTCGAATATATGTACTTTAAGTACAGTAGGTATATATACCTTTGTTTTTAATTAATTCAGAAAGTTTTTAAACAATTGAAATAATGTTAAATAAAATGTTTGATGGCAAAAACGTGTAAATATTTTAAATATTTAAAACAACTAAGCAAATATACAAGTACAAAAAGATTGTACATAAACTTTTTTTTAATCAGCTTTATTTTGATATTGGATTTAATTTATTTGACAAATATATATACTTATACTTTTTAGTTATAATCCGTATGTGTAACTATTACATTTACTGTGAATACTTTAAGTACCTGCATTGACCTAAAAACATTTAGAAGATAAGACAATCGTATCAATAAATGGTTTTTTTTTCGTAATGAATTTATTCCATTACTTTTTTGTTTTGTTTTTTGTTTCTGTAATTATTTGGTTTCATTTTAAATAAATTACTATCTCTACACTCTACAAGTCTGCAGTATACAGGTATTAGCAATTTTTTTGTGCTGAGTTAGCACCGACATAAATTCCAAGCCCTCTACAAAGTATAAAAACAAATACATACATTCAAAACATCTCGTAGACATAAAAATCATAACAAATGTATTAAATTATATGAAAATTCCTATAGGAAACTTAAAGATCGGTCTGTAAAGTCTTGTTCGCACTTTAATATTTTTCCGGATATTTCGATTTTTCCAGAAACTTTGTGGATATTATCATACAAAAATTTTTTCCGGATATTTTAATTTCCAGTTATTTTTCCACTTAGCTAGTTCCTTTTAGCTACTTTTTGATAGATTTGGTACGGTGGCACCGTTTATTTTGTGTCAAAATATCAAAAAAAGTGAAATTTAATTTTAAAATTATTTTTGAACTTCAGGTTTTTGAAAATTCATAACAAAAAAAAATAAATTCATTTAAATTTTTTTTAAAACAGTCAAATTTTTTCCACTTCTCAAGTGCGAACGCTAGTTTTAGAAAGTGGAAATTTCCACTTATTTATCCGGATAAATGTTGAAATGCGAACAAGGTATAAAATAGGATTAAAGCCAGTAAAAAACAAAATTTGATTATTAAATAAATTTTACGAAAAAACCTTTACCCTTAGGATAACGAACGACAATATTACTACACAATGATGACAAAATATTTGAATCAGACATTATAACAAGGTTGCACTGTTCAAGAAATTTTTGATATACGTAAAAGTACATAATATATAAAGTATACAGACCTTTGATGATCAGACACATATAACGAACAAAAGTAAAAATTTTTTTTATTGAAATCATTGAAAAAGTAAAAATGATAAGAATAAAAAAAAAAAATTAATATTTACCAAGAAAAGAGGTGTAGAGTTAGGCTAAAGTTATATAGGTATACATATATACATATTTTTTTTTAATATTTATCACAACAAGGAGTGTCTTTTGGAATAATTTCATGCCTAACATTATTTTATTTATTACTTAAATTTTTTTTTTATATCAATTACAGAAACAAAAAAAAATTATAATCTACGAGAAATTTGTTATTGTTAGCTCATCAAATAAATTATGAATTTTTTTTAAGCAAAAAATATTTCATATAAGAAGTTGTGTTAGGTTGTTTTACAATAATTATAAAGAAATTTCTAGTTGACGGCGCAATGGGTAGTGAGTTTTTAATTGAGCGCATTTACTATGGTTCTCATGGCTCGTGGCTCATGGCTCAAGAGTTTAATATTTTCTTCATTTTTAAGATAAATTCCATTTTTAATTCATTTTTAAGTTAATAAAATAATTCTAAAAACATATATATTAAATATACGACGAAGCGACGCCCGCTGACGCTCATAAGTCAACAAAAACAAACTTAAATTCCAACTTTATTAAACTTTGACAGAAGCTATATATAGTTATTTTTAACATTAAGGATTTAGAAAAAATTGCAAAAAAATTTCTTTAAGATGTTTTTCTTTAAAAATGTTTAATTTGTAAAAAAAACTGATTAAGTACGGTTGATTCAAAATACAAAATTTATTCATTTTTTTTTTTTAATTTACTTTATTTACACTTCAAATTATATAGAGTGGGATGACAAGTGAAATGTTCTCATTTGAATGATGGCAAACAAAATTTTCTTTATTTTAATTCAAAAAAAAAAAGATTGCACCAATTAAATATAAATTAAATTTTATATAACTTAATGTTCAAAGATATATAAATGGCAATTGAATATGATGTAAGCTATAATTTTGAAATATTTAAAGCCAAAATTTAAAGCAAAAATTCCCAGTCAAATTGAAAGTTGTACATTGAATGCAAGTTCTGTATTAATATTTCTTTTATTTTTACCACTATTGTTGTTTTAATTTGTTTTTTCTTTTGTACGAAAATTTTTAATTAAATATATTTTTGTTCGATAGTCATTCCTTATTTATTCAGATTTGTTTACATGTTCGCATATTCACGAAAAATAAAAGTATTGCAGCATGCAGCGAAGCTAAAATAATTATTCAGACCGATATTCAAACTAGTGAGACTTTTAAAAATCGATTCCTAATTGAAAATCAATGAATTTTAAGTCTTAAAAATGTTACAAACGTCAAAATAATGTGTTTATTTTAAATGTGTGAGATTTATATGTTATTTTAAATTGAGAGATCTCTTAATTCTTATATCTCTATTTAAATTTATTTTATTTTTTTAATGTCCACCTGTACTTAAGTTTAATATTTTTACCACTTTGTTGCTATATAATACATATATTATTGGTGTACAAACCACTTCTTGATTTTTTAAGTCTATTAGTTATTTGAAGATTTAAAGATGTTCATTTTTGGACCAATGAATCAAATAAATCAATCATTAAGATAACAAAATCACATAACTAAGTTCGTCGCCATTCCTTAAAATAAGTTGTATATCTTTCTGTCACATTAAGAACATCATGTCACACTGTCATCATGGCTCTCCTAACTAAAAGACCCTGTAATAAGGGTATGTATTTTCACATAAATAACAAAAATACATAAATTCATAAACAATATCCGATAATACTTAAAATGGTAAATGAATTTGATTTCCTTTTCTTTAAAAAATTATAAATAATAATTTTTATTTTTTACTATAAAAACAAGTTTTTATTTTTTTTTTTTTGTTATATGAAAACGTTATTTTTATACGTATTAGCTCTCATGAATAAATTTTCAAAAGTATAAGTAAATATTTTGTTTTTTTTTTCATGCACCTGCAACATAGATTTTTTATTTAGATTCAAATTCTATAAAAACTAAGTAAGTTTTTCAATCAACGAAAAAAAAACTATTAAATTTTATTGAATTAAGTATGTTTAAAATATGTGACTATTTATTACATACATAATATCCTATTATATTTTTCCATAAATTTCAAGAAAAATAGAACAAAGTATCTATAATGCATTTATGTTTTACCCGATTAGGAAGCTTTATTATCAAAAATTTGTTATTCCGCCCACCAAAAATGTAATCTGTATTTTGTATAATATTTTTTTCCAATCTATAATTCAAAATGAGAACAACCTTGACGGGTTTGTTGAATCAAAATAAAAAGAAGTAAATTTCATTATATTGTTATTATTATAGAAGACTCCTGAGTGATTAACTCATACTCATCAACGCAGAGCTAAAACTATTGAAGTTCGAAAGACAGAAATTTGGTTAGTACGTTTTTTTTTTTTAACACATGCAAGAAGATAGGATTTTTGAAAACTCAGCCTCTGGAGGGGGGAAAATATGGGATGAAAGTTTGTGTATGAACTTTACTTGAGTTGCTTAATGCAATGGAGGGTTTTTGTTTTGACCTATTAAAATAATTCAGCTATGGTACTTGTTTAACAGAAAAACTTATTTAACTCGTTCCTTACTGATTTCTTCTACATATAATTGCCTAGTTTGAGTAAACTACATTTATGTACATGTAAACATTGTTTAAGTCTCGATAAAAGATAAAATTATCTTCTAAATTACCCACATATACATATATATGTATCATGATTTTTGTAGAATATAATAATTAAAAATTTGCTTATTGAGCAAATTTCAAATCTATAACTTTTTTTTTTTATAATAACAATCTTTTAATTGTAAATTATAATCTGTTGTGTATATTATAAACATATTATGTTTCGAATACATTAGTAATTTGATCCACCAGATAATAATAATGTTTGTTTTTATTTTTCTCTGATTCTCAATATTATTTATAATATATTTTTAAATTATTTCAAAAAAATTTGATGACTTGCTTGTCAGTCATATATTTTCAAACAGAAAAAATAAAAAGAAAAGAAGATTTTATCACAAGATTAGTGTCATTGAAAAATTTCTAAATATTTTTGTGTAAGCTTAAGATTTTTATTGAAAATATACTTAATATTGAAAAGAATTTTTTAAATAATAATAACATTGTGATTCTAAAATTATTTCACTGATAAACAATAATATTGTTAAAATATATTATTTACGAAAACAATTTATGATGCTTCCAATATAAATTGTGTACTATTTAAATTTTAATGTTGATCAATACTTCGGAAAGTTATAATATGGTCAGGCCCGGCTCGAGGCGTGTGCGAACTGTGCATTGCACACAGGCGCCGTAGGCGCCAGTAATGAAAAGGCGCCTACAAGCCAATATGAAATTTAAATTTAAACAAAAATAATTTTTTTTTAAATGCATACAAATTTTTTTTGAGATTTTGATTTTTGGAGCAAACGAACTACAAAATTATCTGAAATGTTGTCTCGCAAAATTGAAAATAATATTAATCCAGAAAACATTTTAAATTGGATTTATAACAATAATGTTGAAGAACTCTTTCCAAGTGCACTGATTTAAGGGTATTACCATAAAGGAAGTATAAATATGAGAAATTCATTCCATACAAAAAAATCAAATTAAAAAAATTAAACAAAAAATATGAAATCAAAAAATGAAATCACTATCCCATTATGCCTTGTTCGCATTATAATTTAAATTCCACTTAGATTCCGGAAAACAAATTGCCGTTCGCATTACAATATTTGATGAGAACTGGAATTTGATGATGTATAAAAAACAATTGAGAAAGAGAAAAAATGTTTGTTGTTAAAAATTTTGACTTTTTATCTCGCTTTTTATCAATTTTATTTGGTTTTTTCTTCATTTTGACTCGAATTTGACAAAAAAAATTGTTGCCACCTATAACAAAATTTTATAAAGTGAGTGAAAGTAACTATAAATGTAGAATTCCAAACCTGACAAACTGGAATATAAAAGTGGAATATACAAATTCCGGAATATTTTTTATATGAAAAATCCAGTTCATATTCCTGAAATATTCCGGAAAACAGCATATTCCACAAATATTCTCCTAATGCGAACAGCATATTACCGTCAATTGGGATAGTGATTTCATATAGACCGACATTTTTTGTTTAGTTTTTTTAATATGAATTTTTTGTATGGAATGAATTTCTCTTATTTATGCTTACTTTGTGGTATTACTAACTTTACCCGTTTCAGTTGCTCAAGGTGAGAGAACTTTTCCAAAATTTAAAACCGATCAAAAATTACTTCAGATCAACTATCGGGCAAGAAAAATGGAATTTAGCTAGTGTTTGCTTTTTGTAGCCTTTGAGTATCTAATTGAAAACTTTTTCAAAGGCGCCAATCATTCCTTGCACACACACAAAAAAAACCACGAGCCGGGCCTGAATATGGTCTTATTCAACATCCAGAAATCAAGATCCGATTCTCACTGACCTGAACTGTTAAGTATATGAATTCAAATTGTTCAACATGTCGATTTCAATGAATTTATTTCAAATTTCGTGTTGAATAAATTTTTTTTTTACAAATTATTTTTGGGTTTTGAACTTTTAACTATTTCGCTAGTAAGCGAAAATTTTTTTCTAATTTCATAATATTATATTACATTTTCAAATGTAGCATAATGACATTAAAACTTTTTGTGAAATATCAAGATTAATGTAAAAATATTGTTTATTATAGATTTTATCAAAATTCTCAAAATAAAATTTTAGATAATTGAATTTTGATTGCGTTTATTGTGATTTTGTGAATTTGTTTTGCACTTAAGAAATAAAATTATAATAATTTCATATCTAAATTAAACATTATCATTTTCAGTTTCTATTTGTTAGCTAAATTTAAGTTAGGTAGTGAATTTTAATTATTTAGAGTATCTCATGTATGGTTTCTTAGTACATTTCCATTTATCGCCTACTTGAATATTTAAAAAAAAAACTATACCAATATTTCTAAGTGCCAAACAAATTCACAAAATCAAAATAAACGCAATTATAATTCAATTACCTAAAATTTGATTTTGAGAATTTTAATAAAATCTACTCTTTTCTTAATATAAGCAATATTTTCAGTGTAAAATTTCAAACATTTTTACTTAATTAATTTATTGAGATAATCTTCCTTCAATTTTATGGAATTCAGATTTTATTAGTTGTAAATCAAAACCGTCATTATATTCTTTCAAAATTTCCAAACTATTGTGATTTACAGGAAATTTTTTCATAGCCAAGGATAAAGCTCTTCCACGAGGACTCTCGTGTGGTTCACCGGAGATCCCAACACTTCTGGATTCATCTAAAGCATACTGGAGAGCAAAAAATTCTCGTGAATTTAATTTTTTCAATTTTGGATCCTTTGCAATCCACTCAGAATTTATCACTTGCTCAATTTTGTAACGATCATAAGGATTAGGTTCTAGTAAATGTGTTATTAATGTTTTACATTCTTCAGAAATTAAATCGATATATCGCGGTCGAAATTTCCATTTTTTTTCAACTTGTTGCTCATAAAGTAATTTAACATTTTTCGAATCAAATGGACTCGTTTTATTGAGCATTGTATAAATTAAAACTCCAAATGACCACAAATCAGCAGGTTTCGGATTATAAGGTTCACCTTTTAAAATTTCTGGTGGTGCGTATGACAATGAGCCGCAATATGTTTCGCTCATTACGCGTCTATTATCATCATCTAGAACACAACGAGAGAATCCAAAATCAGAAATTTTTACATTATTATGAGCTGTTATTAAAATATTTTCACATTTTAAGTCTCGATGAGCTATTTCCATAACATGTAAATATTGAATTCCCAATGCTATTTGTCTCACCCAAACTCGACATTGTGCTTGTTTTATTGGACCATGTTTAACTACATAATCAAGTAAGTCACCCTTTTCAGCAAGTCGCATAAAAATATAAGTTTTGTCTCTATGTTGAAAAATACTATGAACTTGTATAATATGCGGATGATCCAAAATCATCAAAACTTTTAATTCTCTTGGCAAAAATTTAGAACGATAACGTGGTGGCGCTTTATCAGTATTTATTAATTTGCATGCTAAATTTAATGTTTTCTGATTTTTATTTCTTGAGAATTCACACGAAAAAACTTTAGCATACCCACCTTCACCCAATTTATTTCCTAATTTGTATCCTCGATCAGCCAAAACATTTTCTTCAGGAGTAGTTTGTTTAACAACTTTTGTTGCCATTATTACTTATGATTTAGAAAAATATAAAAAAAAAAATCCATAATAAAATAAATTGATGTTGTAATGATCAAATAAATTATAAAAATTGATTCGATACATCTTTGATTGAATTTAATTGTATACATATTTGAAATTTTTAATGACAATAATTGTCTGAATGGAAATTATTAAAATGCAGCGAAGTCCTGTACTTATTTAAAGTGTGCTTAAAAATAATGTTCAGTAATTTTTCGTTTTAATCATTTTGGTAAATCTTATTAAACATTTAAAAAACTATAATTTTCATAGATTTTGCTTCTCTAAATAAGAGCTAAGTATCATTCTAGCCTGAATTTTTTTATCGGGTTTAATATAATCACTTAGTTATATCTGAAATATTTTTTGGTTTGCATCACAAACTAAGTCAAGTTTCTGCTGGTCTCACCAAGGCTTATAAAGTAAGTAAACATACATTATTATTCTTGTTAATAAATACATTAATTAAAAATAGAACTACTTATATGCTAATAAAATTGTATAATAGATATTATTATTTAATATTAACCACTTATTATTATACGATTAAAAAAAATGTTTTATCAATTTAAATAAAAAAAAAACCAATTTGCATATTATACTGATGTGCTAAGGATATAGGATATAATTGCATTCAGTCAAAGCCATATACACTAAGAAGTTGCACAAATTTTTCCTTGCGCATCTCATTTGAAATATCGAGTTTTTTATTTTTGCTTAACTGCCGTGAATTACTTCACATCGATCTTTTTTTTTAATTCGGAAGATTGTGCTTTACGTACATTGTACAATTTATATAACGTCCACTGTGAACAGAGAAAATATCCAGATAAAGGCATTTTGAAACTCTGTGGCTGATGAAGTTTCCTAACTTAGGATAATAAAAGAAAAGTAAATAATGTTCAGGAAGTTAACATTATTTTATGTTTTTAAATATGTAAATGATTATGTAGATTTTTTAATAAATATTTTAAATTTAGAGTTATTTTTACTGCATAATTTTATTAATAAATAAATAGGGGATATTTATTATTATTCGAAAACATTTTTTTTTACAAAAATGTCATTTTTGTAATTTTCCCCATGAGATAATAATGTAATATGAGTTAGTGAAACATAAATCCTATCTAAGTAGCAGAGGTACAAATCTATGCGAAATTAATTTTTTTTTTAAATATGTTTATCAAAATGCTTTTTCCGGAAGTTAAAATCTTAATTACCTGGCGTGACATAAAATATGTTTTTTTAAGCATAGACGCATTTAAATTTGTAGATAAATTCATTCGTAGATCACGGAAGGAAGTAAATTTTTATGCTTGTGATAATGATAAAATATTTTTTATTTTTTTTAAAAAGGCCCATATAGGTTACATTTATTTTGACAATTTGCCGTATAAATGATTCATACTTAAAATAAAGACACCCTAGGACGAATAGAATATGTTAAGAAACATTACAATCAGTCAGTCAGTCAGCAGATAATAGTACATACCTCTTTTAACACACGTTATTATTATGTACACTGCAAAACAGAAGTTCTGTTCTCGCATAATGTTCGATAATTAAAGCCATTATTTTAAAAAAAAAGTTAATCAGTTCTAGCAAATAACAAATTAAAGTAAAAAGTGCGTCTACCTGTCAGATAAAACCATCTGTTTCTGTTTGCGTTTTATCTTTTGTCATTATCTTTTGTTATTATACATTTAGTTAAAGCTATCAAAATAAGATGTTTCATTATATATATAGTCATCATAATACATATTAAGTAGTGTGATAAAAATTTTCAGGAAATTTCTTTTTGTGAATCATACTATTCGTGTAGACAATTTTAATTTTCAATTATTAAAATTTTATATACATTTAAAATACATTTGATATTTACTTAAAAATCAATTCCATTTCATTTTCTTTCCATTGTAAAACCTTCATTCTCAACAAAATATTTTGGGCAACAGACAACATAAAAGTCATTGAAATATTTTAAATGCTACATGATATGCCATAAAAATTCCATTTTAAGATATATTTTGTTCATTTCAATCATAGAGATAGTGTATTTTTAGAATAAAAACCAAAACTATTTAGTTTAAGGTTTAAAAAAAACTAATGCAATTAACTACTAACTATAGGTACTTTGTATATATATAATATGAATACAATGAATAACCGACACGCCGCCGGTAGTTTTATTTCACCTTTAAAAATATACATATATAATAGAAATATGCATGTATATCAGAAAAACCTCAACTCAACTTTAAATATGTTTACTTCTTTTAAATACAAATGCATTTTTTTTTTATTTTTCTATAGCTATATATAATTATTATACGATCCTAAATTTTTTTTTCTGCCTTACCTTTTTGTAAAAGTGTTGTGTCTTGTGGCAAGTGTTCATGCATATTTTGGTTTTTTTTTATTATTATTATGCCAGAGACGCCAGAGACGGACAGTACGACGTGATTAAAGATTATGTTTTATCTTGACGAAAAATTATTATCAAATTAGGATGATTTAAAATTTATATAATGGATTTTATAGATTTAAAAATTTAAATTATTTTATTAAGGCTTAGAAAAAAATATAATTATGAATGCTTCTCTTTAGCTACAATCTTAGCTTTTTATATTATGGTAAATTGAAAAATTTTGTTCAGTTGTATAATTTTTATTATTAAGTTTTCCTAGAAATTATTTTTTTTATAAATTCATATGAAGAGGATACTGTTGTATATAGTTTCTCATTTTCTAATTTATGTCTTATGCTAAGTTTTATTGCCGAATCCGAAAATAAAAAAAAAAATAATAATAAAATTAAAAACTTTGTAATTAATTTTCCATAAAGTAAGTTGCCAGCAGCTTCCTATATACACACAGTTCGTATATAATATTCTTTTAAAATAAAATTAACATAAAATTATATATTGAGTTTATTCATAATTCATGACAAGTTTCCAAACAATTTTTATTCAAAAAAAAAGTAGGTATATGTACATACTTATACAACTTAATGATTTTTTAAATGAAATACTTGATGATAATGACTCAATGTTTAATGATTCGATTTCTTGAGAAAACACAATAAAAATTTTAGTATTTATTTACTTTTTTAATTCAAAATTAGAATTTTGCGTATAATTTAAGAATCAACAAAATTAAATTTAAAAACAGAATGAATTTCATAAAGAAAAAAATTTAAATAAAATTCATGATAATGGCTTTTGTTCTTCAAAATGGAAAATTAAAGAATCCTTTTGAATTCTGCGTTTGTTTCGCAAAATATATGTATGTGTACTAATCAAATCACTAATTTTAAAATACTAAAAAACTCTTGACTTTTTAATGCATTAAATTTTGTTAATTAATTTCTAAGTTCAACCATTGATTAAGAATACATAGATTCTTAGCTTCATACGACATTATTTTTGGTATTTTTATGTGAAAGTGTTAGTAAAACAAAATAAAATACGTGATAATTATCAATATATGAAAAGAATTTTATTTAGTTTTACTATAACACCTTCACATAAAAATACCAAATAAGGCTGAAAAAATGTTGTATGAAGCTAAGAATCTATGTATTCTTAATCAATGGTTTAACTGAAACAACTTTAATTATTTTAAAACATGATAATTTTTTACCGAATTTAATTTTATATTCAAAACAGTAAAGTTAAATAGTTGTACAAACAAATGTAAACAATTTATTCCAATTTGCGATCCATTTATTTATGATGTATCAATAATATACCTACCGAGATACCTACCTTCATATACATATATCAATAATATTTTATTCTTATCCTTTCTTTAAGAAAATTATCAAATCAAAACTTAAATTTTCCATAAAAATTCCAGCCTAAGTATGTAATTTAAATTTTGTTTATGAAACCACTCTAAACTTTAATGAACATAGTTTTAAAAGAAAAACTATAATACACTCTTATAAATTTTTTTTTTTTTTCGTTACACGCACTAGCAAAATGACGGGGGGAATAAACATAATATACATATATATATATATTTTTTTCATTTTCATTTTCAACTCATTTGATATATATTATTTTTTTTAATTCTACATTACACTGCAAGCATTTGCTGTGAGCAGAATAAAGTCTCGGTTAGGTTGTAAGAAAGCAAAAAAAAAAAATTGTTTTTTTTTTATTTCTTTAAATAAAAAAATTATTTATTTTAAAATCTGAGTATATTGACTGAAAAAAATAAATAAAAAAAAATTTAAATTGAGTTGGAGCGCATAATAGTTTTTTTTTTTAACTTCAAGTACACAAACCTATAATTACACTAAAAAACTAATGTTAAAAAATAATAATAATAATAATAATATAAAACAAATTGTTAAACTTAGAGCTATCAAAAAAAAAATTAAAAAAAAAACTTAAATTAAATAAAAAAATTAATTTTTTAAGTGATAGTCTGCTGAATGAAAAAAACTGGAATGAAATTCGATTGCTTTTCTATCAACAGATTTTAAATACATAAAATCTTCGGTTGTCACAATGCAATAATTGTTATGACTGGATAATTGAATTGCCAGTTGAATAATTTTAAAAATATTTTCAATTAATAAAAATTAAACAAAATTAAATTTAATTTAATTAAATGTTCGCTATTTCGCTTACAGTACTACGATTCCTAAATATACTTTAACAAAAAAAATGACTTGAGTGAACCAATTTAATAAGTTAAAAAAATATATTTTGTTTTTGATAGTTTTCTCACTTCCTGTTGGAATATCATAATTCTCTATAAAACATATTTTCAAAAATTTAAATTTAAATTTTAATTTTTTTTTTTTTTTTCAAAGCTCTCAGTCTACAGAAAACAAAAAAAAAAAACAAATAAAAAACAGAAAAAGTTTGATCAATTCTGAAAATAAAAATATTATTGATTTCTTTCTTAACTTTTTTATTTTGTTTTACTTTATTAAAATAAAACAAATTAAAGAAAAAAAAAATCAATAATAAATAATGCGATAAAATTAGATAGATTTTTTTTATTTAATTAGTGTGGGTTTTGATTAAAAAGAAAAAAAAAATACATTTTCAATGAAATAATGACCTTTTTACATAATTCCATTAAATTTTTTTTACCTATACCTACAGTGTTTAATGTGTCTCACGAAAAAAGTGCATTAAAATAATCAAACAAACATAAAATAACATAGAAAAAAAAAAGCATACAAATAAGAAAAAAAAAAACACAATAACTAATAATAATTAATGATATACATAACTTAACTAATGTGTTTCCAATAAAGCAATTAACCAAATGAATAATTAAATTAAATAAAATTATCTTAATTGGAATAATGCCATAACTAAATTGAATAATTTTTGTTTTCTTGTTTTAAATTAGGCACGGATTTAAATGAATTCTGTTAAAAAATAAGTTTGATATGCGTATATTTGACAATTGGTTGCTAAACATAAAGTTAAAAAATTTGATAAAATTTCCACTTAATTTGTCACGGAAAAAAACTAACGAGATAAATATTATTTAATGAGACGCTAATATTGGATTTTTTTTTCATTTTCGAAAATTAAAACTAATGATTACGTTGGCGTTATAGACACCTATGTAACTTCTATTTTGCCTTTCTTTTTTTTCTTTTTTTTTTAACTTTCAATGAATTCTTCATTTACTGAAAAAGGTTGGCTACATTAATCTTCCGTACCTATTCTTGCACATGTAATAATTTCAAATACAAAAAAAAATATTTTAATTTCTTCTTTATAAATAATAAACCCCTAAAAAACATGTAGACAAACTCACAAAAAAAATATACTCATACTTTTTATTTGCTTTGTGATAAAAAAAATTTGACATTTGATTTATATAAAGCATAGTTAGTTAAAAATAGAACATTTTTGTATTTGAATTAAAACGTTTTCACAACACTGATGTAAAAATCAAAATAACTTCTGTTTCTTTAAAGCGTTCTTTTATTCAAAACATCTGTCAAATTGTAAATAAGATAATTGAAACTTTATTAAAAAATTAAAATTAAAATTTGAAGTTTTTTTTAACACCAAAGAAAATTAAATAGTGTCGGCACTATTTTAAAAAAATGTTTTCTCTTGTGGGAGATTTTGTTATTCAAATTATATGTTAAAAATTGCCTAGAAAAATCTATTAATGTCTATCAATATTATCTATGATCTATATTCTATGAACTAAACTGTGATAATAAAATTAAAATGTGTATGCGTTCGAAATCTATCGCCTCTCAAACGACTCAACCGATTTTAATAATATTTAGTCTACCAGTATCTTTAAAGGCAAGAGTCAGAATAATCATAATTTTAATTTTCATTAATTGCACAGAATTAATCCGTGACCTAAGAATCTTAAAAAAGAAAAGACACAGAAAATATAATTTGGATATCTTTTTTTTTTCAGCAGAACTCCATTTAATAATAACAACTAATGAACTCATAAAATTTATAAATAACAGAAAAAAAATTTGTTGATTTTTTTTTCAATAAAAACTAAAATAAAATTATGAGACTCCTTTAATATAAAGTAAAAAACAAAAAAATTATAATTCATTAATATGAACTAATATGAAAACATTTAATATGAAAATAGTATACCTATAAAGGAAAAGAAAATTTCCTTTTTTAATTTTTAATGAACCTATATACAACGAAATTATTTTTTCATCAAAATCAAAGTAAATACAACGAATTTAAACAAAATAAAATTTCATAATATTTTGTCCAAATATTATTTTTAAATGAAAAAACTAAAAAAAAAATAATAATAATAATAATAAACAAAATCACCAAAAGAAATAAAAATCTTCAGAAGAAAAAAAAACTTCAATATTACAAAAAAAAAAATTAAACAGAAATAAAAAAAACTATAAAAAGAATAATTAACAAAAAAAAAAGTTATTTAATACTTTTTAATTGAAGTAAAAAGTATAAAAATAATATTTTTTTTACATTATTTTTATATATAAAAAAAATATAAAACAAAACAAATTGACGTTAGTTCATTGTTGATGTTTTTTTTTTTTGTATTTTCAACTTCTATTGTTCATTTTATATACCGATCTAGAAAATCGACAACAATAACAAAAAAAAAAAACATATGTTTTTGATTAAAATAAAAATATATAATAAAATTATTCTATACATTGGAAGATGTTTTTAATTCAGGTACTTAATAATGATAATAATTTATCACAATATGAAAATAAAATATAATTTAGTATTTTTAATTCAATTTTTCTAAAATTTGTAATAAATCAATAATACTTACTTTAATTTTCTTTTTTTTTTTTGTTTTTTGATTAATTATTTTAAATTGCTTCCCATTGACATGTGTATGGAGGAAATTTAAATGGTTTTTACTTTGTTATTATGGTTTGATAGTTTGAATAATATTATTGCTATGGTCTTAAACACAGGATGGTTATTTACATATCGTCATAATAATCGATTGAAAAGATGGAAACTGCGTTAAATTTATAATTTCAAAATTAGTCCACATAATTAAAATTCTTAAATGAAAATATCATTTGCGTTCATTATACATATACATAATATATAGTACTACTTATAGTACTACTTAGTAATATAGTAGGCCTGTAAGCCCATTCTCTTAACAAAGCTGATAATTTCTTCCAATATATGTCTTTGTAGCTCTCTCAGTTCGTCCTTGAAGTATACCCCGAGCATTCTTGCTTTTCTTGTTCTTATCTTGGGGCACTTTCAGAGTACCTGTGGAACCGTTTCCCGTTCTTCTCCACATCCCCTGCAAAGCCTTGTAGTCGCTTTATCGATCCGAAGGGATGTCCTGTGCGTACTCTGAAATCTTCTTTTGTTGAGGTTTCCCCACATTATGTTTGGTATTTTCATTTCCTTCTGATTACTGTCCATGTTTCGCTATCTCTTAAGTTTTTGAGTTTTGTTTCTTCTTGGAAAGCGTACAGTGTTTCCGTGATGCTATTCTCAATATTTCTAACTACTTCGTCTGCTTCGATATACCCTTGAATACCCTTTTATCCAGGTAAGGGTTACCTGATTCTTTTGTACTGACTTTATAAAAGTCTCTATGCATAGTAATATAATAAGTAGCTATTTTCAATCAACACGTTTTAAATTCACAATGTTTTCTATCCGTATCATAGAAACAAATACAAAAACATTGACAAATGAAAACAATGTTGAACTAATTTCAATCCACAAATCAGCCGATATTAATTTTCTTTTATTATATGCACATAATGTGGTTGACAATTTTTTATATTTATTCTTATTTTATATGTTAACATAAATACTTATTATTGATTTTCAAAAAGTTTGTCAGTAATTTTTTTTTTTAGGTCTATTATAAGTTTATTTTGGAAATTGTAATGAATGACATTTCATTCGTTTACTTTGTATGTGACAATTTTTTTGCGAATGACAATTGATTGATATGTGAATAAAATCCTTTTACCTGTTTTTATTCATGATATCTTACTTTGTTTTCTTTCGTTAGTATTGTTTTTAGCGTTTAATATTATCCGTTTTTAATAATATTATGAACGGCTTCAAAAAAATTCTTTGATGTGAAAGAATTTTAATACTTAAATTAAACTTTCAAATTGTTATTTTCAAAATATTGAAAACCATTTTAACCCTATGCCCTCTAACTTCAAAAGTGAAATTTCCAATTTCATTAATAAAATATTGGATTAAAAAAAGAAAGAGTGTTTATTTCGTTATTAAATTTTCTTTTAAGAAGATATGGGATTGAACTCATTTCGCACAATAGTTATCTTCTTAATTTTTATGTACATTTAAATACTAGAATTAAGAAATAATGAATATATTAATAAGTAATAACTAAGGTACGATTTGGAAATAAATTATTCTTCTAAAAATAATTAAAACAAATATAGAACAGTATTTCTATTTAGGATACTTTAATCTCAAGATACCTCAGTCAGAATCAGAGGCTAAACATATTATACCAATCATATAATATGCATAAATATATCAATCTTCATATAAATCCAATCCCTAGTTTGATTCCAACCATTTCTCTAAGCTCCTCTAATAGACATATATCTATCCATATACTTATTTTAAACTTTCATAATATTAAATTTTGTATGAAAATTATTTAGTCCTTTGGCCGACTAACAGCCTCTAACTCCGAAACCTGAAATGGTAGAATATCAATTTTGTCGAGGTGAAAATGAAATGTTTAGCTTTTAAAGTATGAAAATCGTTTGTCTGGTTCAAAATTTACAAGTATTTTGGTCGCGCACAGACGCACATTTAAAGAAAACATTTAGTCAGTTTTTTCATTTTTGATGGAAACTGGCTACAAATTAAAGAGAAACCTCAGTTACTCCAAATTTATTATTTTTTTTTAACTAACAATACTCTTTCTTGACTTGAACACATTTCAAGCTTAATTTGATATCATTGTAAATGTCATATGTTAACTCAAATTATAGGTACTTTAGATTTTTATAAAAATAAAAAACCAACTGGAACTGATTTTGTCATTACACGCTAAAATTGAATCATAAATCATTTTTTTATAAACATATTTTATGTATACCTATACCATACTTATACAAATACATACACGCAATATAGAAAATGAAACATAATAAAATAAAAGTATTAAAAAGAATAAATATTTTCAAATATTTGGACATTATTTATTTATGAATGTTATACAAAGCTAGGCACCTCATATGTTGTTATATTTATGTATCCTATGTTACAATTCAATCAACAAGGGTTTTATGCAATAAATTTTAAAATATTAATTTTTTTTTTCTTGACCTAAGGTAGTAATAGATGTATATACAGAAATTTCTCAATTCATATTTCTTTCGACATAGAAATAATAGTTCATTCTTGTTTTTCTTACATCAGTATTATATACATTCAAGCAAGAAACTTATTCTATTTTGTTTCAGTAGAATTCGATTTCATATTTTTTTATCACTTAGTTGATCTCATATTACATATGTTACTATCGACAAAATTATGTAAAGTTAATTTATAAAGCTAAATAAGGATTAAAAAATAAATCAAACTAATCTTGAACAAGTATTCAGTTTCATTGTGAATTAAGTTTGAAAATATAAAAGTGAACTAAATATTCTTTTAAAAATTTTAAAATTACATGTAATTTAGAATTTCAAGGTTCGAAAACTGCCTGAACTATGAATATAATTTTTACAATTTCGAGACCTAAAGTTTCGATTTATGATAAAAGTTTCCTCTAATCGACATCCACCCATCATAATAAACTTCGTCAGAATCCGTTGTGACTTTTACAAAATAATTCAAAAAATTTGAATTTTAAATGAAAATTATCTAGACCCTTGACAAGCTGAGATCTTGTAACCCGAAAGCGTAAAATCTGATTCTTTAGCTGAGGAGATATTTAACAATATTGGGCATATTTTGGCATTCAAAGAAGCGAAATTGATTAGGAAGTTCATTAGTTGAAGCATTTTCATTGAGGACGAACGAACAATTAGTAATAGCAAATAGTGTGTTTTTTTTCACTTTAAATGGAAAACGTATTAAAAATCAACTTTTAAAATTAATTAGTATTATAATGCATGTGTTCATTAACGATTATAGTTAAATAATTTTGTTTCCTAAAAATAAAAAACATAAAGTGAACTTGAACAGTGTTTTTTTTTTTTGTGTTAATTGTGACATAAAAAAATATGCAATTTTTTTATTAATACTAACACTAAGTAACACATTTGAGATTTTAGAGACTAAGTAACACATTTGAGATTTTGTAAAACTGAGAATATTTTGTTAAAAAAAATAAAAATTAATAAGAAAAGAGTATAGGGTCAAGGTTTTTATCTCTTAAATCAAAAAAAAAAATTTTAGAGTATTTTTTTTATTACACGAAATTACTCAATTTTAAAAAAATTCAAATTATTATAATAATATCTAATTGGAAAGATTTTTTAAATATCTTGCTATAATATTAACATTTAAATTTTATATAAAATATCGCAATCAATCTTTGACTAAGCTCAAAATTTAATGCTTTCAAGGTTTTTGTAAATGTTTCCTTAAAATTTGTGTATATGATTTATTTATATTTCAATTAAAATACTTATTACCTCATGCAAAATGAGAAATATTAAAAAAAGAGTACAATTGTGTGAGCATTATATGAAGGCAGCAATATATCACTAGGCCACAAACAATTACTTAATTATATTCTAAGTTATAATAATGTAATCAGAGCGAGTGAGATATCATAGATTTTGTGTGTTTCTAGTTTCTAGATTACATAAAGTTTCTGTGGGCTTTGTGAACGTTTTCCTGAATCACGATATCTCATTATATTTATTTTTTTAAGGTTACATACTTCGATACTAACAAGAAACAAATAAAATTAATTTTTTTTTACGTTCACAATAATAATAATATTTGAAAAAAATATTTAACAACATCACATAAATGATGAAATGAAGTGTGGGGCCCAATTTAAATATTTCCGTTCAAGATACTTTACTTTTGAGATACTCATATATGTAGCAATATCATTTATAGTCATTATAACTTATAACATGTTATACAAATAGTTATATTATAACAATTTTCATCGAAGAACAGACCCCAAGTCCAAATCCTAGAAAAAAACGGGAATCCATCAACCAGTTTTTTAAGTTCCTCTAATCGACATCTATATACCCAAAATAATAATTTTAATCAGAAACCATTTAAAGTTAAAGAAAAAAATTAAATTTTATAAATTTTATAACCACACGAAAATTATTCAAAGCCTTGGCTTGGTTTGAAAGTTTCTAACTCCCAAACCCGAAATAGTAAAATCTCATCCTTTATTCGCAATGGAACCAGATTTTGGCCGTAATAAACATTTTAGTGGTTGACGGACGGGCGAATAGTCATTTTAAATGGAAATCATACAACATTTATTCTATCTTTGAATTTTAATTTTTTGAGATCTGCAGCCAAATTAGAGGTTACAACAACTATGTTAAACAATTATAAATTTTTATATGCATACTTATACCTAACCGTATATTTTGTTTTGAATGAAGATGGAAGAGTATATTCAACTCAAGGTTTTTGCGTTTTTAAAAACACCACATTTTTGAACCATTAATCTTTATAGATTTTATTTTCAAATTGAATTATTTTTTATTTAAAAAAAAAAAAAAACTAGACATTTTCAAGAGAGATATTTCTTTTCATTATTAAAATATATTATAATATTAATCTATTTTTTTTTTCCCATAACAATTATGTTTTTTTTTTTCATCTAATATTTAATTTATATTTTTAATATTGATTTCACTGTATTCTAGATACGTGTTTAAAATATTGGCACTACAGACGATATTATATTATTTATAAAACAAAAAATAAATTAAAATAAACAAATAAAACATTATACACATTATATTAAATTTCCATGTTATGTTTATTTATTCGATATTTTTTTTAATTTATTAAAACTTTGAACTTGAATAAGAAAACTTATGTGTACATACACAGATCCGTTTCAAGTTTAAAGTTTAATCATCGTTATGCTTTCTAGATAAAATATTAAACGAAAATAATAAATGTCACTTTCTATATTGGATATTGAAAAATTATTAATTTTAGTCAAATTGGTTTTTTTTTTTCAATAACATTGGATTGAGGAATTAAGAGTTTAGATTAAGTGAAGAAAATAGAAAAATATCAAAAATAGAATTTTTTAAGAAATAAAAAAACAATTTTTTTTCTATAATTAATATTTCGCTCCTTAAAATAAATTGAGTAAATTTAAAATATTTAAAGAAAATTAAATATATAAATTTTTTTTATAGTATTATATTGAAAGTTTAAATAAATATAATGTTCTTTGTAGGTTTATAAAGTGTGTATAGTTTATTTAAATTTGGGAAAATATAAAAATCTTTTTATGTTCGCGCGCACATATAAGTATAGTACGTTTGTATATTTTTTTTGTATAGGGTACAAGAAAATGTATTTACATCGATAATATATTTTATTTAAACACATTTTAAATCAGATCTACTTAAATTTAGCAAAATAACTATTTCAACAATAATTATTATTAAAAAAATTATTTCTGATGTAAAAGAAATTACAAAAAAATATAAATTTTTTTTTTACCAAATCACTAGGTGGGATACCTTTTATACTTAAAGAAGTATGGATTTGGTAATGGGGACAGGAAGTTTAGACGGGATTAAAAAGTGGGACAGTTAGGAGGTAATCATTTACACTCTTCTTAAAGCGGCGCAAGTCGTAAATCAAACGTCCGCCAGCTGTCAGGAACAATTTTGATGGGAGAGCATTCCACATTCTCGAGGTGCGAACTGAAAACGATTCTCCGAAGCTCGATCTATCACTTCTGGGAATTTTGACGAAATATGGGTGTGACGTTGAAACGGTACGTGTTTGGCGTGAAAATACTTGAAGTAGAGGAAGTAGGGCCTTTAATTCCAGGGAGCACGTATCCGTTCCAACTAGATATTTATAAAAAATGCAAAAAATAATAAAAGGACTCCAAGTATTTCCAAAAAAAATTTCTTCTTAATTTTGCCTCAGATAATAAGATAATAATAAATGTCAAAGTAATTGATTAACTTATTGCTTTCAAAAGAAAGTGTTATAGAGAGAGAGAGAGAGAGGTGTGTAGGTTCTTTTGTTAGGGACAATAATGACATAAAAATTATTTATCTAGCAATTTATTTATTTATTTCACCTATCATTTTCTTTTGATGTTTAATTTTAATTCGAATATCTTTTCTTTTTTTTTTTTTTTTTCTTTTTTTTCAATGTAAATTTTTAAGTTTTCAAAAAGCTTTTTAATATTTTTTGGTCGAACTGAATTTCAGTTAATCATTAACAGTGTCTTCAGTTAATTTATTTTAAATAAAATTTAATTTAGAAAAAAAAAAAAAAAATAAGAATTAAGAAAATTACAAAAATTTGATGTACCTATTAAAGAATCATTTTTTAAATTTAATTGAAAATTAATAAAATATTCTTTTCTTTTTTTTTTTTTTAGAAAAACTTTACAAAAGAAATAATTTTTTAAAAAATAAAATTTTATATTTATTTTTTTTTTTTTAAATAATAAATTAATTTTCTATTTTCATTTATTTTGGAAAATTGCCATTTTTCAGATGCTTTTTTGTAATTCCGATTTTTTTTTCGAAGAAAATTCTAAAAATATTAAAAATTGAAAATTTTAAGTTCTCTGAAAATTTTTCCTGTGTTTTTTTCCTTGTAATTTTAGCAATTTTTTTTTTTTTTTTATTTAAGTACCAAATTTTTGGACTATGCGAATAAAGATTGTTACGTCATTTTTCCGAAAATACTTTTCAAAATAAATGAAATAATTTTGTATTTTTTGTTTTGTTAATAAAAAATATTTTATTTTCTATTTATTGTTAGCATCCATTTATCCAATTGCATTTGAAAAGTTTTTGTTTGAAATATTTCTACTGCTTACTATGTAGATGTCATGTGTATGACATTAGTGTTATAGTTTGCATTTAAGAAAAATAACCCTTGCAATAAAAGTTCGAAAAAAAAGGTAAAGAGATTTGATGAAAATTCTCATTTTCCTCATCAATCAAATAATTTGGATTAACTGGCATCATTATTTACCTACATAATAAACATCTCACAAAATCAGACCGTAAAAGGGTTTTTATAAAGAAAACTGAAATTGTTTTACAAAAAAAATAAAAATTTACCTATTTTATAGTTATATTACATATGAATAATTTGAAATGTTTTTTAACAAGAAAAAAAAAATTGAACATCATCGAAATTCTAGAAGCAATGAAGGATTTTTTCTAAATGAATTAAATTTTTTGAATGTAAGAATATTATTTTAAAATAATTGAAAATAAATTAATTGCCAGTTCTCAACCAACAGCCTAGAGAAAATATAATTTGTAATTTTAGAAGCAGAAAAACACAAATAAACAAAATTAACGGATAAAAGTGTATAAGGTTAGGGAAAATTTCAAATGAAATTCATAATTTTGCTACTCCACATCTATTGCTAATGCCAGTCAAACTTTTTAATGTTAACATAAAGTGTATTGTGTGATTGTTCATAATAATGAATTCATACAAATCACAGTTAAAAAAAAAATGTATCTTGGTCTGATTTAGTTTTCACATTTCTATTCTTTAAAATTAATATTTTTTTTAGTTGTCTTAATGTAAAATCCTAAAATTCTAAAAATTTCGGTCAAGGGAATCCATGATTTACATTGTCGAAATTAAACATACTTATAACACTATCTGTTTTGAAAACCTTGTTCCTTTGTATTTCCTGTGAAATTTGCCAAAAAACCATGTAACAAATAATTTAATTAAATTTTTTTTAAGGATTTCATAAATTATTAATCCTCTAATACTTTTGCAGTAACACAAAAGTCATAAAAAATTAAATAAAATAATGATGATCTACCTGAAAAAAACATTAAGCAGCTTAAAGATGTTATTTTTTTCTGTAACTATTATTAATTTTTGCCTTTTAGACCATTTAAATACTGACTTTCAATTTCCAATTAATAAAGATTGTTTTCCTACTGGTTTAAACAATTCCTCAAATCAATCAAAGAATAATTTTATTTGTAAACCATTGTATTTGTAAACCATTTGCATTTATTTATTTATTTATTTTTTTTTTTATTTATTTTAGACCATTCAAACACCTTGGAGGCCACAATTACCTCTACCACAAGAAGTGCCTGCTACATTAAACAGCAAAGCATTAGATATGGATAAACAAAGTATAAGATCGTCTTCTTCCTCATTTGCAAGTAATCAGAAAAAAAAATGGTCATTAGGAAGATTGTTTAAAACAAGTAATAAAAAACAAAATGAAAAAATTGATGAAACAAATTCGTCATCAGATGATGATCGAAAGGCAGGATTTTTTTCAACTTATAAAGCACGCCTAAATAAAAAAGACAAACGCAATAAACAGTCAAGTAAATTGCAAGGAAACGGTTTCGATCATATAGTATTTAATCCAAAGGATGATTTTTTTCAAGAACCTAATCAAAATCAGCAACCACAAAAAATTAATGTTTCATCAACTAATTCTTTGGATCGACGGGCATCGCGTCAAAAAAAAGAATTGAAAAAATTAAATCTGAATGTAATACATCAAAATGTTAAAAATCCATCAAGTGATGATGATATTCATTCTTTTGACTCTGTTAAGCATCGAAGTGATGAAAGTTTATATAACAGCAACGGATCTAATACAAATAATAATAATTACAGTAATCGAAAATCAAGAGCAGCTCGTACAGAACGCTATTATAAACGAATAAGTCGTGACAACGAAATTTCTA
Organism: Hybos culiciformis; assembly: GCA_964007475.1. NCBI lineage: Eukaryota > Metazoa > Arthropoda > Insecta > Diptera > Hybotidae > Hybos > Hybos culiciformis. The sequence continues at coordinate 35,563,935 of OZ023274.1, read as the reverse complement.
GTGGCGGTATACCAAATTTTGTTCAACAAAAAATTTCAAAAAATACCGGTTGGAAAATTCAGCCTGATCAAATTTCTATTCAAAATGGAAATGTTGATAATAATCAATATCGATATAAATTGAAAAATTCTACAAGTATGACAAATGTACCCTATTCTTATGGTGTGTTACAACAAAAACCTCTTGAAATAAAATCACCTTATATTGTCAATGACTCTGTTAATTCTATAGGAACGGATCAACGAAGTTTAAGCTACGATAATCACATTTATTTGGTCAATAGAACAAAAAATATTGAAAAAATAATTGACGATCGGAAATCACGTCACGGAAATACTCCGCCACCACCACCACCACGAGATCCGATGCGTAGAGTAAATATTGCCAGCAGTCATAATGATATTCGTCCAATATCTTACGCATTTGATCGAAATTCGAATCCAACAGTGAATTCTTTTAAAGGTAAATGTGTATCGCATGATCGTCTGTACGGCAGCTCAAATTTAAACATGTATGATAATTCTTCAATGATTCGACCATCTTCAGCATTACCTCAACGTCTTTCAGTGTCTCCTTTAAATCCTATGCAACAAAATCAAAAACGATTTATTAAACGCGAACAGCCATTAAATGATTATCGGTACATTGCTGAAAGTACACCCCGCTCACGTAAACCGATTCATCTCGCTAATAAACCAGATATAAGAAATGAATATTCACCTCAACCTTCAAACAATATTACGTTATCACCGATTCGAACTACTAAAGAAGGAATATTAACATCATCCGCTTCTGAGTTTTGGAAAAAAATCGATAAACAAGAAATTTCGCGTCGTGGAAGAAACACTGATCTAAACAGAAATGATCCTACTTACAAACCAAGATCAATCTCTAGCTCTAGAGTGAATGAATTAAATGCATATTCCGATTCTGATTCATTTTATAAAAATTTCAAAAACATAAAAGGCAATGTAAATCTGATTAACAGGGCAGGTTATGATGAAGTTGATAATGTTGTCAATGGAACATTACGATTAGAACCCGCAACAACTAATGAAATGAATTATATTAAGATTACGAATAAGCCCATTAGTTTGAATAAAAATGATCGAAGTAAGACCATGCCAAATTATATAACATCTAACATGCAACAAAATTTCGATTGTAAAATAAAAATGCCTTTAGGTAACAAATATGATCAGTATGTGGCAAAACAACGAAGAAATTTGAGCATTTTTGAACCAGCAGTTACAGAAACTTCATTACCACCGGATCCACCAACTCGTCAAATTCCCGGTGAAGGATATATAAAAAAGCCTACAAATTTAGAAGATGCTATAAATGAATTAGAAGAAATTTATAAAAGTTTAAGATTAGGTGATGATGAATTATTAGAACGAGCTGAGCGTCGAGATATTCCAACTCCAACTAATTTCGAAAAATACGCTAAACAATTTGAAGATGATGAAGATAGTAATAGCGACGAAAAACAAGAACCAGACGTTATTAATGACGATGTTGCTTATCGTAATTTAAAATTTGCTAATACAAAAGTGAAAACAATTGACAATCAACCACCTTTTGGTATACCCATCGGTCCAGTTGTTCCATCACCTCGATTGGATTATTTACATGTTACTCCAGAAAAAGATAGTAAAAAAATTAGATATGCTGCTTACAATCATCCCGATTTAGTCACCGACGATTTAGCTGTTCGAAGCTTGCGCAAGGATCAACCTGGTCAAGTTAGGGCATGTCAATTATATCCAACAAATTCACTTAAGAAAAAACGCGCCACTCGAACGCAATCTGCAAATATATACAATTTGATACAAAGAGATGCAGCAAAACCATCTGGTGGCAATTTATTCGATTATGATGACTTAGAAAAAGGTTTTGAAAAAAGTGGAAGCCTTGTAGATCTTAGTAAATCCGATGATACTCCAATTACTTTGAATTTACTGAAAAATCTAAAAAATGATGAGAAAAAATCACCTTCTTCGATAACTGCGAAAAAAGAAATGTTTAGACATCCTAGTCAAGGTGGCGCCGTTTATAATCTGCCATTAGTTTTGAAAGATAACGAGAGACATTCTGAAACAAAAAATCCTGTACCCTTGCCACGAAAAATGAGTTTAAGTCCGGAGCCAGTGCGCTCCAATTCAAGAATGGAAGAAGTGTTGAATCTTATAGCAAAAGAAGCAAAAGAAAGTAGTGAAAAATTAAGCAGAGATTTAATAGAATTACGTAAAGAAGCTCGTTTAACTACTGTTCAACATGAAGAAAGAAAGAAAAATTTAATTGATATTGAAAATGTTTGTGAAGCAGCAAAAAAATGTGAAGAAATTCTTTCTAATGTTGTACCGCCGATTCAAGACAATGCCGATATTGTCCCATCATTAAGAAAATTGCCAGAAAAAAAGCTTTTATGCGAAATCGATCGAGTTTCTGATGAAGCAAATCGAACTTGCGATAAAATTTTGCACGGAATCATAAAAACTGAACCACCTATTGTTGTTCACGAAGCCATAAAAGTTAAAAATTATCCAAAAATAGAAACATCCGCACAAAATAGTCTCAATGAAAAAATAATTGTGGCTGATCTAATACAAAAATTAGATCCCAGTTCAGATAGAATTGGTCAAATAGCAGCGCGATGTATGCGTCAAATAAGTGAATTAGGTGATTTAAATGATATCAATTATTCAGAAGGCCCAGATTATGATAATTTGAATGAAAATTTGAAAAACATTTTGACTTGTAAAAATGATAATAATTTTGAAAATCAATTTTCTGAAAAAAATCTTTTAATTACAGAAAATATAAATAATAATTTGCTGACGCAAAAAGCCTTATCGAGTAAAACACAACAGAATGCAAAAGTGGAAGAAGAAGAAATTGACAGAATAATGAAAGAATGTGAAGAAAAAACTTCAATTAGTATTTTTGATGACAGTAAAGAATTAAAGATAACACCGATTCTTATAAAATGTTGCACGGCACGTTTTTCAGAAGAATCGACAACAGATGTGATTACTCGTGATGGTAGTTGCAGCCATCACTCGACTGATGGTGGCCTAGATGGAATTGAAGGTATTGTATTAATTACACCGTTTTCATCATCAAGCGATTGTATTAAATCATCGAGTCCCACATCAAAATGTCACGAATCTTCGTCTATTACATCTATTAATAATTTATCATCTAGTGATTATTATATCAAATCACCAAGTAGTGAATTTAACCCACCTAGCACTGATCAAATAAAAACAATTAGCACAAGTTCATATGATGTAGAAAGCTCTAGTTGTACACCTAATTTAATTAATTTATCATCATCATCATCATTAGATGATGATTCAAATAATAATAAAAATAATAATGGTGAAAATAATAAAACACCATCATCATCCCCACCGTTAAATTTAACACCTATTGGTAATGAAATATTCTTTGTGAATAAATCTGCCATCGAAATAAAATTAAATAAAAATAATAACGATGATAATGATAAAGATAAAAATTGTAAAAGTCTTATTTATAATACGATTGGTAATAATAATAATAATAATAATAATAATAATAGCGGTGGTAGTCAATATAGTTCCAGAGAAGAATTAGCTATGATTTTTGGTATAAAATCCTCTTCACCTACTTCTGAGTTAATAAATTCAGGTAAAAAATTTATTTCAAGAGTTACAATTAATATACCTACCAAGTATGATGTGAATAACAAGAGTTTTATTGACGTGAATTTTCCTAACAAACATAATAATAACAATAGCTTACTATATAATTCCATTAACATTTTTACTGATAATAATTATGAATTTGATGATACTAAATACGTACGTGATTTCGATATGCTTAATGAGAATAAAGCTGAATCTTTTAGAAATAATCTTAATCATTCTGAGTACGATAATAATGACTTTGATGAATCTCACGATGAAATAAAAAGCACAAAAAAAGAACTCTTGAATTCGTCTTTGGATTTATCAATTTCAAAATCGTATAGTAATCATTTTTCGAAATATCAAGATGTTGAAACTTCATCGATTTTAGGATTTCAAATATCAATTAAAAATATTAATATATTACCAAATAATGATAATATTGAAATAAATTCGGGTCTTAAGAAGAATACTCTTATAAAAAATAATTTTCTGACTAATCTTATTAGACAAGAATCAAAATCATTTGAACATAATAATTGTATTGAAAGTGAAAATTATTTTAAAAATGATCCTGAACTTTTAGAATTCGTAATGTTAGAAAATAAATTTTCAAATTTGGATCAATTAATGCTTGAACCTGAAAATGCTTGTACAAATCATCCCACACATGACATATCAGAACCGCAACCATCTACATCATTTAAAAATGAAAATTTTAGTAGTAATAATAAAAATACTGATAATAATGATTCAAAAAAAAATTATTTGATAGAAAATTGTTCATTAAATACCAATAATAATAATAGTAATAATTTGGACAATTTGAATAGTAATAATAAAAAAAAATCAAATCAAAAATTATTGGTACCCAATCCCGATGCCGCCAGTTACACTATTTTAGAATCAGTTATTTTAGCTACCACATACGCACTAGCCAATAACGAAATTTTTACATATTTTGCTATTATTGTAGCTGTGATTACACTAATAGTTATATTATTGATTTAATTTTTAATTAAGTTGGCAATTGATGTGCCTTATTTCAAATAATTTAGATATTTTAATAAGTTAATATATTATTTGTTTTATTATGCTTATAGGTACTGCTAAAGATCAGTTAAAGAATAATTTCATTGATTAGCTATGAAAAATTTCTTGAAATGTTTAAATAAATTTCTATTAAAAAATTGTTATATTATTATAAAAAATTTTAGCCCTCTTTTATTATTTTTCCAGTACTGTTGCAATGTGCAAAAACAACTATAAAAGTATGAAATAAGAAAAAAAATATGTATTATAGAGTATATAGACTAATTAGCTACGTATTTAAGAAATTTTATCGGCTTCAATAATTTATTATCATTATTTTTGTGTTAAGAACAAAATAAAGTAGACAGATGCTTTAATAAAATCGCACAAATTTTCAATCTTATTTTAATTTCATTGATTATTTATTTTTTTATTTTCGTATTTATCTAATTTTCATAATTCATAATACTGTAAATAATAATTGTTATTACGCATAACAAATAATAATCAATATAAGATAATGTTATTATTTTCTTTATTTTGATAAGAACAATATTTTATCTATCTAAGTTAATTAAAATATAACATTTAGAGTCTGTTCACTTATTAGCGATTATTGAAAAAATTGCAATCGGATTTAATATTCCAGGTTTTTTAATTTGTGAACGACACGATTTTACTGCTGTTATTTAAAAAAATGAAATAATTTTGTCCTAAATCCGTTCACAAATTCAATTTTACTTTTTCAAATTCTGCAAAGGGAAATTTTAAATTTCCCATAACAAACTAAATTTGTAGGTCTACTTTTAAGTGAATTCAAAAACTAAAATTGTATAGAAAAGAAAAAAGCGGCAAAAATGGGTAAGAAAATTCGGTCGGTCACGTATTATTATAAGTTTTTGATTTCAGTCAGCCAAATATTATTTTATAAGTAGTTGATTTAAGCAGATTATACAGAATGCAGAAAATTACGTCCTCAATTTATAAATTGTGACATTTGTTTTACAGAAAAGGGAGATTTCTTTTTTTTCAATCGTTTAATAAGTGAACAGACTCTTAATATACAACTTAATTATAATTTTTTTTAGCAAACGATCTTTAATTAAGTATTATTTTTACAGCAGAAAAAGGATTCAGATATTAAAATCTATTTTGTGCAAAGTAAAGAATTTTTGATATAGAGAGAAATTATTTTTCACGTCTCATCTAAAACTGTGAATTTAAAAAAAAAAAAATTCGAAAAAAATTTCTTAAAATATTATTTGCATCATCAAAAAATATCTTCTAAAGTTGAATGCGCCTATTAAAAACAGTGGAATGTAATGGTGCATTTAGATGTGGCAAGTAAATCGAGCAAATAGAATATTTTTTTGCTTAATACTTTCGATTTCATGCTCTTTATTCGATTTACTTGCCAGACAAAACCATTTTATTTTCATTTCTAAAATTGAAATTTGATCTGTTTTCGGTGGGAACAAAATATCTTTAATTAAATATCGTATTATGAGTTTGATGTAAATACTTTTTGAAAATAAAATACTAAAAATTATTGAACTTCATTCTTTACTTATCATTATAATAAATATTTTTTTTTTCTTTTAAATAAAAAATTTTAATACTTGATACTGAAAAATTTAGTAGGTTATCTTTCATATTTTTAATTTCTATACAACAGTATAAAAATAGATCACAAATTTAATAATTTTTTCAAATATTATTTTTAAAATGTAATCGGTATTTGGAACAGAACAGGCAAATTATAAATAGATGATTTTATTAACACTTTACTGAGGCACAAAAAAAAAATTTCTGAAAAAATTTTAATTATTTTTATTATTGAATAAAAAAATTTTAATCTTAAAATCTTAAAAGTTCAAGAAAAAATATTTTTTTTTATATCACTGTTCTTTGAATTTTGTAGTCACTTATTATTAAATTTTTTCACAATCATATCATCGAGAATACATCATCGTGAATTAATAAATTAAAATAGGAATCATTTTTGAAGATGAACGATACAATTAACAAATAATCATTATGACAATTATTAGAATGATATTCAATGTCAGCAGAAAATTTCATATTTATAATTTTTAAAAGTTAAAATTACCAATATCCCAAGAAGCCGGTTTCTAATCATTAAGAGAGGGCTTATATTTTTGAAACAAACATATAATTTTTTTGTTTTTTTTTTTTAAGATTTTTAATAATTTTCCACATAGGTATAAATAATATTTTTAAACAATTAAACCAAAAAACAATTTGTTTACCATAATTACCATTCATTACCACATAATAGTATTTTCTGTCATTAAGTTACCAAATAAAAATAAATTTATTATTATTTTTATACCATACCTAAGTTTTATTTTTTGCATATAAGGATTGATGTTTTATTATTAATTTTTTTTTTTATGTTTAGACTGCATTTTCGTGCCAATTTTTATTACAGTTTTTTAGTAATAATAAATGTACATTACATTCATTAATATATTTAAAAATAAAAAAAAAAAAAACCAATAAATATTAATGAAAATATTTTAATTAAAAAAAAATTACCATTTTTTTATATTTTCAGATACATAATTTTTAAATTTTATCTATTACATAAAAATCATTCAATACATTAAATTTTAAATTTATAATATTTAAAGTAATTTTTTTTTATTGAAATTTGTTATATTTTTTTTTTCATTTTGTATGTATATTATTATATTTTATTATAATTTTAATTACAAAAAAATATGGTTATGTTTATTTTATATAATTGTTATTTTATTAAAAATCATAAAAGTATGAAATAAATAAATATTACATTTTAAAAATAAAAAAATTTTGTGTAATTTAATTTAGATTTAGTGAAGCGAAAGTCTTCTTTCTAGAATAAAATTGGTGCCTTATTATACTTTGCTTGACAAAATAACGAATTGAAACCTATGTACTTTAAATTAATAAATAATAAGTTTTTTTGTGGGATTGACATTTGGAGAAAAATAGTATGTCATAAACTCCGTTTTTAATGCAAAATATACACTGTATCGATAAACCTTAAGATCTTAAGCATATTATTTTTTTTATAGTCTTTTCTAGTGACTTGCGTATGGAATAAATCGAATGCATTTACTTACTTTACGTTCGTTTTTTGTTTTGCATGTTTTCTGATTACAATATATGATATTATATTTATTAAAAGAAATCTAATAAACAAAGAATAATATTGAAACCCGATTCGCTTTACAAACATAAGGATATAATATCATGTCTCTAAGTATTCATGAAATATAGTAGTATTAGAAAATGTGTTTTATTACTTACCATGGCTATCAAATTTAAAATCATAAGGTGAACTAGTCGATTAAAAGTATTCAGTAAATTAAAAACTAAATTTTTTTGCTGATATGTTTTGAGTGATCTATCAACTATCGTCAGCAGAGAAAGCAAAACACAATTAATTGATTCTAAAAATCCTGTAGTGTTTTAAAATATAATTTTGTTGACTTTTTTCAAACTATTGAACTAAAAATATTTATTGGCATTTAAATTCTTTACTGAGATAGCAAATTAGTTAATTCCACATATTTTATTTAGACTAAGGATAATGTTGAAATTTTCGGTCATCTTAACAGTTATTTAAAATAAATATATCTAGGTAAGTGGCTGTTCTTAAAAAATTTTCAAAAAGGTATCAAAAAAAGACATTATTATGAAGGCAGAGTAGAAAAAAAAAACTAGGAACGATTTTAGGGAATCACAATGCAGATGAAACTTTTTGCCATTTCTTTTTCGCTTATTCATAAAAATTGTTGCATTTTTTCAATTATGGACTTGACCTGCGACCGAAACATACAAATTTAAACAATCCTAAAAATGTTTTAGTTTAATAAATAAAGGTAGAATAACAATATTGAATTATATTTTATTCTACTTTTTACTTAGAATACACTCCTTATTCTTTTCAAACATACAGTTTGTAATAATTATAAAAGTCGAATTCATTATCCTAACATTTCATAGATAAATATGTTGAAAATTATATTGTTGGAAGATTTAACTGCATTGCTACTAATATAGTAGGAAAATAGAAATATTAACTAGTGGATATTGTATATGTTTTTATTAAGTATGCGCAACATTTAGCTTTACCAACAAAATAAAATTAAAAGATAAAACATTTTCTTATGGTCATGATGTTCAGTAGTATGGTAGTTTAATATAAGAATTAAGTTAATAAAACAGGTGAAGGTTTCTTCCTATAGTTTTCTCATAAATTTTTCTTTATTACTTATGATTAATTTTCATTTTTAAACTTATTGTAAGTAAAATACTGCTTGAATTCAAGTGACTAAATAATGTAGATAGATTGTTTCCAAAAATGCTATCTGAATTAAAACTTCTAAATATATGTTACCCATCAAGAGTGATAGTGTAAAACTTAAATTAACTTGCATTGAAGCTGTAAGTAAACATTAGCAATTAAGTTTAAAAAAACTTGAAAAAAAAAAATAACTTACCGCCTTGTTTGAAATTTTCATATGAATCTACAAATTTCTAGTACTTTAATTTAAGACACCTTCGAAATTGACCATCGAATTGAGCAATTAATAAAGGAGATAAATTGAAGAAAAAAATTCCAAAATATTTGAATACATAAGAAGTAAAATTTTTTGAACTCTTCAAAATTCACACGGTAGTTTTGAGTTCGAATTAAAGAAAATTTATTGCTCCTTCTTTAAATGCAATCGCTAGAACCACTCTAAATAACGATTTACAGTGAGAAGGTATGAAAAACCCAAAAATAAGCAAAAAAAAAAATACATACATATATATATATAACGGTATTGTCAATCGGCTTGAGTTATAAAAACAAACAATAACATGCAATTTATAAATCATCATTTTTTTTATTTTTTATTTTTTTAAGTTTAGTATGATTTACGCTTTGTTGATAATAACAACAAGCTATAATTTATAAAAATTCTGAATTGCAAATTAATTTTTTTTTTTTTTATTTTTAAATTTTTTGATAAAATGATCAAAATTATATTAATTTGAGTTAGAGGAAATAAAATATGATAAGATAACAAAAAAAATTATTGAAAATTATTTAGCAGCGACTTTAATATTGGCGGTTTAATACTGGTTTTTGGTAAACGAAAATTTATGTATCAAAATAGTTGTAATTAATAAATAATTTTAAGTACCACCCAAAATTTAAACTAAAAGAGTCAAAAAAGCACAGTTCAAACCTCTTAAACGTAGAGTCTTATATCGTTACGAATGTTGTTTTATTTTTTTGTGGAAAATTAATTGTATATCAAACTCCTAAATTTTGTAATCTTAACAATGGTTAGTCGAAGATTATTTTAAATGGATTGATTAAAAATTATAAGTATGTATAGGTATGTATAGGAATCGAAATGAAAAGTTCACTAAAATCGGGAAATCAAATCAACAGATATAAGAGCTTTTTAAGTAACATATTCAGATATAAGAGCTTTTTAAGTAACATATTAAGATTAATTTTAAAAAAAAAACCCATTAAGTACGTTGGATAACAACTCTAGACACATTATAAGGTTGACAAAAATAACATTTATATTTTTTTAAGTTTTTTTTTCTAAACTGATTGGATTTAAATAAAATTTCAAAACTCCAAATAAAATTATATTTTTAAATTTCTCTTAATTACCTATTCCAAATTTTTAAGTTCAGGCTGAATACACATTTAAAAGTTAAAAATAATTTTCAGGCTGAAGTTAATCACACTGTAAACAATGAATTTTAACATTCCTTTAATCATATTAATGAGGAAAAACTATCGATGAGCTTACTTTTTCATAACAAAAAAATATATTTTTAATGATTTTGCATGATTATGATTCGTAAAAAAAAAAGAGAAATTATACAATGTTTAATAGCAATAAAACTGAAATATAAAGTAAAATTCTTTTTTTTTTTCTCATATTACCATTATCTTTTATGAATCACATATGAACATTTTTCAAATAAATTTATTAATCAATTTATTGTAAACATACGTTGTGCACATGCATGAAGATACTTAACTACTGAATATTTTCTAAAAGTTTTATTTCAAATTCAGGATGTAGTTCTTACGTATAAAGTGGATTAAAGTAACTAAAAATTATGATTCACATTGTATACACAATGTATGTTTTATATTTTGATTGCAGTAATGTTATTCATTTTTTGATCTAATGCACGTTTACATTGGAAAAAATTATCGTTATAGTAAGAGTTAGTTAATGATTCATTGGCTAAAATATTATTGTAAACTATGTACAGTTCATACTCGTATTTTGTCCATTATTATGCTTCGAGTGGTTCTATGCATTATATGACATTTTCAAATTATTTAGAAATCTAAATTTCTAGTATTTATATTGTAATTTTAACTGGAAAATTCTAATTTGATTACCTGTTTTTTTTAACCCTAATTAAATAATGCGTTAAATACTCTTCAGTTGGATCATTATTGAAGTTAGTTATTTATAAATGAGATCTCATTGAATGCGTACTCGATCGTTTAGTTATCAAAAACAAATTGAATTAGTCTACTTCCGCATGCTAGTACAGTTATAAGCTTTCAAGTCGAAAAAAAAAATTTACTTATCATTTTAATGCTTAAATGCATTTGCAATAATGCTAACTAATTAACTAAGTACAAAATTGTCTTTAATAATTGTATTTTTAAATATAAGTTCTTTTAATAAGTCATTTACCAAACATAAATAATATGTAAAAAATATAATACTTTTTTGAATCTTCAAATAATTTATTTAAATTTTATTTTTAGATTCCGTCGCATGTAATTCATTATTAATAGATTTGAATGAGAAATTGTTATCATCAAAACCAGAAGCAGCCATCACTGCCAATATAAGCTGCCAGCGGCCCAATAAACTTAATAGTCCAACAACAAATGATCAATACATTAATTCGCCAACATTATCTGAAAAAAATTCTGAAAAAATTAACTCAAATTATAAAAGTGTTTATGAAATTTCTTCTAAATCTAAATTATTTAATAATAGTGATAAGCAGCAATTTCCGTTAATACCAAATAGATTAACTACTCAAATTTCAGAGAAGCAACAACTTGATTTAATTGATTTAACAACAGAATTTAATTCTTCACCATTAAAAATTAATAATTCATTTGATGGTGATAATTTTATTGGTGCTAAACAAATTGATGATAATTATTTAAATCATTGTTGTAGTAGTAATCGTCGTCGACGTCGTCATCATCATCATCATCGACAGTTCAATAACATTATTATAAAAAATGATTCACATTCTAAAAGTGCACTTGATAGTAAAAATTTTATTAATGAAATTAATTTATCATCAACATCAGTAGCAGAGAATAATATGAATAATAATCATGATAATTTAATAAACAATATTAAAAATTATGATTTGACTGAAGCTAATATTAATGAAAATATACAACAAGAAAAATTATTCTCGCATAATTTGAATAAAGTACGTGATTCTAATTTTCCATTACTATTATCATCATCATCAATAATTATTGCTAAAAATTCTAGTAATTTAATTAGTACGATTGATAATAATAATTTAAAATCATCATCTTTACCTCCAGATTTATTACATAATCCATCATTATTGCTAATATCATCATCATCGAATTCATCATCGTCGTCTTCACCATCATCGCCATTAACATCGAAATTCATTTCAAAAAATGCATTATTAGATAGTGAAAAAACTTTTGAAAATATTATAAATTTAAATAACTCTTCTAATCTTTATACAAGTGATAATTATAATAATAATAATAGTAATAATAGTAATATTTTTTTACAAAAAAAATTATTCAATAAAAATAATAATTCACTTAACAATTGCAATAATAATAACAGCGAAGAATATTTTATTATAGAAATGAATCAAAACAATTCAACAAATAATGATTCATCAATTAAAAAAAATTGCAATGATAATAAAGAAAAATATAATCAAAATATCGGTAATAATGATAGCGGCAGCAACATCAGTAGCCGGAGGTAAGTTTTACATCATTCAAATAATTATGTATTCGTACGCTAACTATATAGTTTTCAAGCCATCTGTTTATTTTAAAATAGAGAGTAAAATAAGAAAAATTTTAGACTACCATTTTTCGAAATTTTTTCTAGTTTTCACATTTTATATATCACATTTTACATATCACATTTTACATATACATCACATAAGTACCTATCTGTAAAATGTATATAATATTCATATAATAGTAGCATTTATAACTGATATGCGTATAGACTTAAACATAATTAAAACTCTGCTGGATTAGGAATTTGAAATTCAGAATTTCTTATTCTCCTTGGGTGAGGGTGCAGAGTTTATTTTAGCAGACATCGTATTAAAAAAAATACATAATCTGTATCAAAATTTCAAAAAAAAGGAGTGTGGTATTTTTGGTTTTTTTATACTCAAATACTTTTTAAGACTACCTACCGAAATTGAAATTTAAGACCACCAAAAAAATTTTAGACTACCATTTTCCGTTCAATACCGTTTATTTTACTCTCTGCCTGTGATTATAATTAGATTTTTTAATGTTAAGTTAAGTTAAACAGTTAATCGAAAGCAATAATTTTTATTCCAAATAATAACAAATATTTTAATCGATTCTTTTTACATATATTTTTTTAGATACATAACACGTAGCCGAACACCTGGTAGTGATACATCTTCCTCATCTAATACTTTACTTTTATCACGAGTTCCAATTTTTAATGTTAGCGGCACAACAGCAACAACAAATGTTAAAAATAAAGTTAATATGTCACCATTAAAATTACCATTAAAATATGCAGCATCAGAAAGATCATCATCTTCGTCACCTTCTTCAATTCCACATAGTCTAAATGCAAATGGAAATAAATCACCGATACTATTAGTATCCTCACATATAGGTAAAAATTTTAAGTCGTATAAAATAGTGTAAAAATGTGTACAAAGGAATTAAGGTTTCACTTAACTATTCTCTTATCTCCAAATCAAAAAGACTTTGCACTTTAATTTCCTCTATAATAATATTCATTCATATATATATGTATATTGAAATAAAAATTTTCTAATTTTATTGTAATAAACAGAATTAGATTCACCAATTAAAATTAATGATTCAGTCAAGTGCGGTAGAACTAATAACAATGAGAGTACTTATCTAACAGGTATTAATCGTAATAATTCAAGTCCTAAAAAACTAAGCCCATCACACGTTCGAACTACAAAAGCTTCTAGATTACGAATGGCTGCAACAGGTAAGTTCGAATTATTTAAATAAAAAAAACTAATGGAATGAAAAAAAAATTAACTGTTTTTTATATTTTTAAAAATTATAAATTATGTGTAAATATATGTACATTTGTACTGAAATTTGTAGGTAGGTCTCTAGGTTCTTGTAAGTTTTGTTTTTGATAACAAAAAAATGCAGTAACAATAATTAATAAAAAAAAAATTGTAAGAAAAATTAGAGGTTGTTATTATCGTAGATATATTTTTTCTCAGAAGTTCAACAGAAAACTTTAACTTGATAATTTCATTAGTGAAAATTAAAAAAAATTAAATGATTTAGCTAGTGCTTAAATTTTTTAGATTAACTTGCTAGTACTTAAAATTAAAACTGAAACAAAATTTTACATTTTTTTTCAAAAATCGAAAACATCCTTGTATTAAAACCTTCTTTTTTTCTAAAGATAAACGAAGAGATTCAAATGAACCGTCTTTATCTGTATCGCCAGTTGGAACAAAAGACTCGCCAAAACATACACCAAAAAAGTATGGAGACCTAACGACATTAGAATCGAAACAAAATGAAACTAATCATAATAAAAATTCAAAGATGGCAAATGCAAAAGGAAATATAAAGCAATCAATTAAAGCTCGATTAAAATGTGATGAAATACCATCAATAACTGAAAAGAACAACGTAAGCCAATCGCCCACATTGGAAAGTAAAATAAAGTTAGTTCCCACAATATCTGTTTCTTTAAAACAAACTCTTAATGAAATATCCTTTAATGCAAACAGAAACAATGCATTCAGCAAAAATGTGTCATCAAATCTTGCCACAACTAGTCAACATTATGATGTTTATTCAAAAACTACCGAATCAAATCGTTTAAGTTCAAATGATGATTACACCACAATTAATAATGATAGTGCTATTATACCTAACACTGATTCATTAGCTAATCTAATTAGTTTCGAAGAAGAGAATCGTAATTCCAATGATGGAAATTATAAAAATGATGATGACACTAATAAAATGATTATAAATTCAGATCAGGGTGATATTATGATAAAAAATAGCGGTGCAATGAATATCGTGAGTTTTAATTTTTTTTATTTTTAAAAACTTATTTTTCATGTATTAATCCTATTATGATTCTCAGCGTAATTCTACAAATCTGGAAGATCGTGATAAGTCATCGAAGCGGAAATCTAACCTAAATAGAGCTTATAATGATGAATCTATTAAAAATGGTAAGTTTATTATGATTTTTTTTTAATGAAAAATATGTTAGTTCTGGAAGTCGCAAAAATTCGTGTTAATATTTAAAGTTGAAAGAGGATATTATAGTGATTGATGATATTATTAACATTTTTTTTTTTATTATCACATATTAGTTGTTAACTGAAACAACTTTAGAAAATTTAAAAACTAGAAAATAAAGATATACTCAGAAGAAAATTATGCTTCGATATAATCCACTCTACTTCTTTAATTATTTTAATTTAGCATTGATTTTTTTTTTTTAAATAACTAGAATATTCTCAAGAACAGAACAAAATTTTCTTATATACATATTGAGTGAAACTACCTTGATAACGGGCTAACTGTCCTGATTACAAGGAAAATCGAGAACCTGCCGTCGATTCAACCTATAACCTAACCTAATCAATAAGATTATTATAGGTATCATTTCATTGTATAAATATACATATTTTATACTAGATTTTAATTTTTATTCTATTTTTTTTTTATTAAAAGTATTAAAATCAATTAAAAGCATATTTTTATAATGAGGTAAAATTCTTTAAATATCTCTAAAGTGAAAAAAAAAAACAAAAAAAAAATTAACCTTAAATGAATTTTTGGTAAAATTACAAATAAACAACACCTCCCACACATTAAATTTAAAAATCAATATAAGAAAGTAATATCTAACAAAAATCTTGGGTTACAGACGATTTTTTAATCTGAAAGTATTCCCTATAAATATTTCTGAGTATGTTCAATCCTTATTAATTTTTTTCCCAAACTCGAATGAAGTATTTGTAAGGGGAAATTATGTGGTTCAGTAAATGTGAGGAATTTAAAATTTCTTAAAAATAAAATAGTTAAATATCAAATCACCGGAATTATAAATCGATAAAATCAAGGCTTAAGATGTCTTTCTTATCTTTAAAGCTAAAGAAATTTTTTTAATTTCAATAAAAATATAATAAATATAAATTGAAGGGCAACCAACATAAGTAGGTATTTGCCGACAACATGACCTAAAAAGATTAATGCATTTGCTTATTAATTTGTTAAAGTTAGAATTACAAACAAAAATATAAAAAAAAAAAAATCAAAACACGCTATTTTAAGGCTTCAAAATCATTTTCATTAATTTATTAGGGATTCAGCAAAATTATTTCTCAAAAATTAGAAAATCAACAATATAAAACTTCTTATATTATAAATCGAATTTTTTTTTTTTTTTTTTTTTTCAAATATATATATAAATATTTAATTATGTAGTTGTATATGTATATACCTTTAAAAAATATATTAAATTCAAACCATACCATTTATTAAATCAATATTTTATTTGTAAGCTTAGCATATTTTAAAGCAAATATATAAAAATAAAAATCGAAAAATAAATAATAAACGTACAATAAAAAAAATAGCTTTGACTGCGAAAATTGATTTAATTTTTGTGTAGGAATTATATAGTAAATGTTACAGGAGGCTCATATAAAATGCATTTCATTTAATTTTTATAAATATTTTTGTTTTTTTGTTTTAAAAATGTAACATTGATTACATATAAGTAAAAACCTCTAATTTCCTAGTGAAAAAAAAATTGTTTTGAGAGTTTCATTATTAGATCTGTCAATTACAAAACTTAGCTATCAGTTTATTTTTGCAAATGCACAAAAGCAATATTATCCAAGTAAAATGTTGTTTTTAGTAATAGAATAATTAGTATTAAAGAAAGGCATCAATAGCTTGTGGTGTGGAAAGAAATACGGATTGAAAACCAAAAGTTATCTCCCTAGAACAAAACATAATTTCCGATTATTAAAAAAATTAGGAAACTCATTTTGATTTTTGATGACTATTATTTTCAAAGTTAGAAGTAATAATAAAAATTCATTCTGGTATTATTAAGATATTTTTGTCGAGGAAAAAGTATGTAAAAAGAACCTTAGAAGAATCATTTAAAAAAACACCCCATTACGGTTCACGTATAAGGATTGTAAAGCGAGAAATATTATATAAAGCGAGAAGTATTATAATAAATATTTTAAATTACATTATTACATTACATTGTAGAATACAATTATAATTACTAGTGATCGTTCCATACTAGAAATTCGAATAATAATAGTTTTCATTTAATACGGCTTTCTTTATAATTTTCGCGGTTTTCGCTATCGAATATGATGGAGGGATGATTTATGACACGACCGTGTCTGAAAATCTTTACGGTTTTCGCGGATTTTGTCTCGATTTTCCAGGGTAAGTAACGATCAGATTTCAAGGGGGTGAATTTTATGGTTTTCGCGGTTTTTCACGGTTTTCGCAAGATAATTGCAATCGGATATGATGGAGGGATGGTCTATAATACGGCCGTACTCGAAATACATAAAAAAAATATCCGATTTGGTTACGAAACAAACATACGGAAAAAAATCTTAACGTATCATTTCAACCATGAAGGCAACAACTTTTTTTAATTTTTTTGATAACACTGCTTCTAATTGTAACCTTTTCATAAAAATAAAAGTATCCAATTTTGTTCAAAAACATGGTCATAATCGGTATCTGAAGAAATATATGAAAATTTCTTCAAGTATTAATTATAGGTGCACTTTATCCTTCGATTTATGAAGTTTAAGGAAGTTATTATAACATTTTTCAATCTCCTAAAAATACATCACTTATTCGAGTTATCAACAAAATTGCTTAAACGCTATGACTTTTTTTGGTCTTAACATATAAAGTTATACATACTTCCAAAAAAATTAATATTCTATTATAGGTTTCTAAAGCAAAACATTAATGAAAAAAGCATAGTTTTACGTAGAAACGAAAAAATTAATAGTTACTTAATATTTGTATACATTTTTCTTTATTTATTGTATTTACTTATGATTTTTTTTAGTTTCAACAAAATTTCGTTATTGCTACGAAAAAATTCGATTCATATTCTAAAATTTTACACACTTTGATTGGCTTCAAAATATTTAGCTTATAAATAAAGAGGACCAAAATTTTGTATTTCATAGTAATAATATATAAATATATATACTGTAAGATTCCCTACAAAGTTTTTATGTATTTATATCTTATTTTCGCGTAAATTCAGGGTGATTTGAAGAATTGAAAAATAAACAAAGAGACATTTGAATGTTAATTTGGTTTACATGTAAAAATTCACAACATTAAAAAAAAAACGTTTGATTAATTTCAAAGAGCGGACTAAGAATTATTTCCTATATGTATATAGAAACGATGAACCCACCTCGGTAAATCCGTTTTTTTTCTCGCAATAAAGATGATAAGAACTATAAAAAAAATTTTTAATAAGAAATTTTTATTATTATTTTTTTTTTAATATAAATATAATTATGTTTTATCGATACAACCTAATTTTCGATTTTACATTATCGTTATATTGTTTTTTATTCATCACACTATTAAAAAAATATAAAAAAATAATAATAATAACTTTTTTTTTTATATTATTATTTGAAATGTGAAACAAAAATCAAAACATTAAAAAATTTGAAATTTTAGTTACAGTCGAGTTATCGCTGCATTGGCACACTTTAGTTTTTATATTTTCTTTTCCATCATAATAATAATTTTTTCTAATATAAAAAATATAATATGTAGACAGAAAAACAATTTTCTTTTGGAACAAAATAAAATTTTGTTTTAAATTAAATATTAAAGAAAAATAAGAAAAAAAGAAAAATATTCATAATAAATAAAATTTTCATTTTAATTCAAATAATTTATAATTTTCATTGTAATGACCTGGATTGAGTTTTAATATTTTTTTGTTATTTTTATATAGTTGATTGGAAAACTTAAGTAAAGGAAGTAAAGGCCTACAGTTTTATTTATTTTTTTGTTTGTGTGAAATTTTTGAATCTTATAAAAATAAAAAAAATTAAAAAAAAAAAACTGGAACCAAAATCAAAACGTAGTGTAAAATATAATGGTTGCAAAAGTTTATGTTTTTCATTTTTCCTTGTGTACAATCAGATTTGTTGTTTGTAAGTTGATTTTGCAACAATAATATACTTAAATAAATAAATTTTGCTAAATTATTAAAATGTAATTCCTTAAAAATGATAAAAATAAAAAACATATTTATTTGCTTAATGTTTTATAAAATAATAAAAAATAATTACATCGCGCCAGAAATTTACAAAAAATTATTAATGACTTATTAGGTATAAAGTACCCATAGAAAAAAATTAAATATTATTTATTATTAACAAAACATTCAATTTTAATCACGAATCTTAATTATTTTCTTCCTGGATATAAAAATGTGTGTACATTATATGAAATTGATATCTGCTGACTGATAATCTGAACTTCGTTCAGAACACATCACACCAACCTGCACGATAAACAATTTTAACTTTTTTGACTTTTCGGGATTATAATAATTGATATTATTACATTGGAAGTTTTAAGAATTTTGATTTTATAAAAATAATAATAATTTTCACATTTACAGGCTGATTATTACTCACAGGTGGTCTAATTAAATAGATAGATATTAAATGAGGCATTTTGTTGTTTAAAAGATTCAATTCATTGTGTATCAATAATATTGTTCTTATCTTAATTTCGAACAAAAATGTCAGATACGCTGAATTAGAACGACAAAATGCACTAAAATTCTGTAATCTTTTCATGTATTATGTACATAATGCCAAAATAGTTAATTGTGGTTTTTCTATCATTAGCCTAGTTTCGTTTGAACATACTTATAAATAAATTACATACTTTCTAAATTTTATTTAAAGTTATATTTTTTAAAACCTGCATCCGTGAGGGTATGGTAAATATATTTAATTCGTAAATTTTTTGCATATGAATATTCATACATATGGCCAGAGCTAGAAAAGTATTTAGTATTTCGTTGTAATTAAAATATAAATACAATAATGCAACAAAATTACTTTCATTTTTTTTATTACATTTTTGCTTATATAGTATTTTTAATTTCAGATAAAATTCTTTCATATCTACATATATTTATTTATTATTTTCTAAGTAGCAGAAACGAAAGGTAGCAAATGGTTTAGAAAATTTTCTAATTTCTCAACAAAAAAAAATTAATAATTCAAATACTGATTTTGTTTTTCAGTTAAATCAAATTGAGTTTTTATTTCCAATTAATCGAAATTGAATAAAAATATAAGATTTGTAATAGAATAGACTTAATTAAAATATTCATAAACGAAAAATTTTTAGTTTAATACTGATTGAGATTTAAAAAATTAAACAAAAATTATACAAGATTTTTATTTACATTGAAATTAGTATAAAAATCTAATTTTTATTTGAACTATAAAATATTAATTAGTTAATAATAAAAAATTAATATTTTCTAAATATTTTATTAATATTTTATAAAATCAAATAAAATTTAAGTTCATCAATTTTCATACAAAGTTTAATTATATACACAAGACCCGTCGCGGGACGTCTGATAGATGTGAAACATCGGAATTATTTTGTACAGATAATATTGATAGATAACTTTGATAGAATTTTTGATTTTTATTTTATAAATTTCATTGGTTGTGTAGGTACTATTCTTTTTGTTTTATTTCCGTTAATTATTAAAAATTAAAAAATATTAAAGTAACTAAAAAATATTTAAACACCTAAATTTTTTTTAATAGCACGATCGGATTTCCTTAATGTATCATAAGATTATAAGAAAATAAGTTTGGAAAAGCTATTGTTAGTTTTTTTTTGTATGAAAAAAATCCAGTTTTTAAGTTAGTTCTTATTTCATTCGTACGACGGTGTATGCCCAATCAATCTGTATGCATTTTAATAAATTTCCATTGTACCATAATAAAGTCAAACACTGTTTTGCACTAAGCGACAAGACAACAAAAAGCGAATCAAATAAAAACTACATCACCGTACACACATTCCCTCTCAGCTGTTTTAATTTTTTTTTATGTACACTATCATGTTTTTTTTTAAACATATGTTTAGCGACACTTTTCTGTCGAAATTTCCAGCAAATTTTACCACAAGAGAGTCTGATAAGGAACTACGTTCCAAATTTTTTTTTAATTTTCTCAAATTCTAAACTTAAGCTTTATTTACATGAATCGAGCAAAAACAATTTGCTGTAGAACCAGCAAAATTTTTACCTCAAAAAATGTGAAATGAATTTATAGCAAAATAAAAACAAACAGAAAATTTTATGGTATGACGTATGATAAATGATAAAAATGTACATGTACCGAATATCACATTAATTCAGTAACTTACCATTTTCAAATTGTTGATCCATTTTTATTTTGAATATTTTGATTGTTATCAAAAAAGCATTTGTAAAAAATTGAAAATAAAACCAAAAATTTTATAGTTGAAAAAAAAAATATACTTGAGAAAGTATATTTTTATAGAAGCACTTTTATTATTGTAAACAATTTCCAAAAATGCTATAATGCTGCCATAAAAGCACGTTATCTACTTTCTCTTTCGGACATATGAAACTTTTATATGAAAATTGTCTGACTCTTTCTATTTTTCCAGCAAAATTTATTTGCTCGAGGCATGTAAATCCAGCTTTAGTCCATTAAAATATTATCATGAATGACTTTTTTTTATAGAAATGTGGTGATGATGTTTTTTTTTTTTTAACAAAAGAAGGTTTAAATTATGTTGAATTACTAGGTGATTGCAAAAACAACTGAGCTATTATGGGTGCTAGTAACTTCTAAAGAAATCTTTAGTCTTAAATTTGCTACAAAAGGGTAGCTGTTAAGTAAGAATCAATTTTTTATCATTTTGATTCTCAGGTATATTTTTGGTATTGAAAATTTTGTAGTGGTAAAATTTTTAAACCAAATTACAACTGCAGAAAAAAAAACAATTTTTAAGATAGTGCGAAGCACAACTTAATGAGATTATTTTAAAATTATGTAAAAAAACATAATTAAAATAAAAGAATAAGACTTAACTCGTCAAATTGAATCTTAGTGTTAACCAAAGAATACAAAATAATGTGTTAATAATGGTATACAAAATAAAAATTGGTTTATTGCCAAAGTACTTAAGTAGTCAACTTGCGTATGTGGGAGAGGTTCAACGTCACTATTTAAGAAATTCAGACAACTTCAGAGTTAACAACATCAGAGGTTATAGAAACAAAAACATGCTTAATGCATAAGGGCTTGATTCTTTTTAACGAACTGCCAAATTGTCTGAAGAAAATAAATAGTATAGTGGAGTTCAAAAAGAAGTTGATTCCGTATGTTAAAGAAAAATTCGAATAAAGATTGGGATAATTATTGATGTATTTTTATAATTGATTATATTAATAGTAAATTTTACTAAATAAATAAATAAATAAAAAAAAATAAAAAAAAAGAATATTTTGATTAAGAGAGTCCAAATAGTTGTAGAAAAATCATAAGTTTACATAGTTGTTAACTATCTCTTCATTCCACTAACAAGTGAATATATTGTCCTCGTCGTCTATAACTTTAAAATAAGTTTAAAATCATTTCGAATACCTATTAAGAAAAATTAAGTCCTTATTAACATTCACTATTATTAGACTTAAAAACAAAGTTCATTTATCATTTATTATTACTTATTCACAGATGATGCAGCGCTACGTAGAAGACGTCGAAAAGCTGGAATGTCGCGTCAATTAATACCAACAGATGAAAATATTTCAAGTGCCATTCGAGATGTGCTTGACCCAATCAAAGCTCAACAAAAACTAAATATGCCAATACAAGAAAAAGAATCTTGTTTTAGTATGGAATCTAGTTGTAAGTCAGAACTGAAACATTTAAAACCTTCTGAATCAAAGCGTGCAAGTACTGCTAGTCCCAAAATTAAAACGCTTGAGTTCAATGATACTAAACATGAACCCAAACCTTTTAAAATAGATATGAAATTTAGTGATAGTAAAGATGGTAAGATAATTGAAAAAATGTTTGAAGTGCCATTATTAAAAAGTTCTCAATATGAATCAGATAGGAAAAAACGTTTTTACCAACGACGAGTTGATAAATTAGCTGAAAGAACCAAATCTGATTTGGCTGAAATACAAAAAATTACTGCAAAATGTCGAAGTCTAACTCCAGGTCTAGATTTGAAAAATGATGAAAATTGTCAAGACAAAACAATTGATAAAGACACAGAGCACATTGATAATAGGAGGCGGTATTTCACAATTGATTTCGGAGATAAAAACTTTCAGCATCAGAAAAAACAAGATGACTCTCCAACATCATTCAACAAAAAAGATCGTATTGGCTTCAAAGTAAGTTTTTTAATATGTTTTTGAATCTTTCTGCTCGATATCGTAAGTAACCTTATGCCACATTTGCTTAATACTAAACATTTTTTTATTTCAGAACTCTTCAGATGATCTTCAGTCAAAAAACTTAAATCAGATACGTCAATTTGTTTTTAAATCAAATAGTCAGGAAAAGGAAATTATGCCGTATGATCGAAGGAAAAGCTCCGATGATCATAGTGCATCGAATCCAATTGTTTCGATTTTAAAGAAAAAAGATGATTCTGGTTCCTCGACAAGTAATACATCGCCAGTTACTTTTTCTTCAAACGTTGTAGATACGCCATCGTCTAGCAAAAGACAGGGAATTTTAAAGAAGAGAAGTAGCTTAGATGAATCACGTTATTTATCTAGATCTCATTCACCAGATGATCGTAATAGTATATTGATTAAATCTAGTCGTCGGAATAGCTTAGAGGAAATAAGTCACCATGGCATTTTAAAGCAACGAAGTTATGAGTCAGATAGTTCATGTCCAAATACTCAACATGGAATATTGAAAAAAAGAGAGTCACCTTCAGATTCAGCCAGTGGATCTTTTGGGAAACATGTATCAATATCCCAAGCGGTAATATTAGCCGCAGCAGAGCTTTGTAATGATATTATAATTGATAATGGAAATGTCAATTTAGATAGTAATAGTGAATATGAGCAAATTAAGCCAATATTAAAAACTCAAGAAAGTCAAGACACGTACTTAAATCAACAAATTCAAACAATTGCTCCAAAACCAATTCTTAAAAAAAAACCATCGCAAGATACTGAAGAAATTAGGCCGATACTTAAAACTTCTAGAAAAAGTTCCCGGGAAGAATCTTCACTAGAACATAGCTGTTACGGAGATGAAGGCTTACCACAAAGACCAATTTTGAAAAATAGTAATCAAACATCACCTAATAAGCGTTTGTCTTTAGCATTAGAAAATCCAGCTAAAAATATTTTCCTTCAACGAAGTTTTTCCTTAGAAAATCCAGATAATACTGTAGACATTATAGATTTAAATCTAACACCAGAGTCAACAGCTGATGAATTGTCTGAAGTGACAGTGTCTGTGGCAGAACGAATAAAATTGTTTAGTAAAGATTCAAGTTCAATAATATCAACTGGAAATCAAACCAGTATTCACAGACCTCGTAATTTGATGCGAACAAAAGTTTCCAGAAATCGTTTTCAATCTCAACCGGTCACCAATTTTGAATTGTAAGTGCTTGTAATTATTTTTGAAATATATTTATATTTCTATGTATAATATATATATAAATAATCTTCGTCTGTTTATGTGTTCTTTAAAAATTCATAGACTGTAGGGCCGATTGATATGAAACTTTCACACAATGTTGATCTCCGCGAGAACAAGGTCTTGTGCATAGTTTGATTTTTTTTCTACAATAGGTACAGCGCGCATTATTCTGCCAAATATGCTGAAAATGTGACATATCTTTGTGGATTTCAAAACCTGTGCTTCGGCCCGTTCACACGTCGGAAAATTCGACTGTTTATTATTGTACGGCAAAAACAAAAATAATATTTATCCATGAGCGTTACAATAATAAAAATCATTCAAATAATCGACTATATTCTATTTAATAAAAAAAATAAGTTAAACATACCAAAAAAAAGGAAGCGCACGCCGGGGATCAGTTAGTTTACTATATTATTTGCATTATTTTTTACGGACTTGAACAAAGAAATTCTTTTTTGACAACTTCATTATTTAAATGACGTTTCTTAAAATTCAAACTATATTTTTTACAAAACAAATATTAAATTTGTGATTTTTTTTAGTTAAAAAATTTCTAGCTGTTTGTTTTCTATCATACTACTAATACTAACGGTGTCTTATAAAATATAGATTATACAATACACACATATTACATATTAAAATCACATATAATACTCTATGCCAAAAATAATTCGTTTTCAACATAGTATTTGTGATCTTTTTTTATTCACAAAAAATGTAAAAATAGAGCCAATAATAATGACAAAAATGCATACTCCATATCAATTTGTTCCATATTTTCTGTTTATATTATTTTCTTTTAGGAAATTTTTAAGAACTCAGTTGAATTAAGATTTATTAATATTGCTTTTATATCATTTGTAATACGAATTAGTAAATATGAACATGAAGATAGTAAAAAGCCACTGAAGCACTCAATACTGAAGGAATTATTAGACATATTTGTATATTATTTAAGTTGATAAAAAAAATATATTAATATATTATATACCTAACTTAATAAAAAAAGAGAGTAATCTTCATCGAGCCATATATAAATAGCTGCTTGAACAAACACATAACATTTTTTTACACATTTCTTTAAAATTTAAATTATTTGATAGTGGGAAAATATATCAAAAATAAAATTTTATTATGAAATCCTTCGGCTCTAAGTCTAATTTTTAGTATTTTTTCTCCTTATGTTTATTATTAGAAAATGCTCATAAAATATTTATTAAAAAGAAAAATCATTCATTTTAGTTGCTGAAAATAATTGGATAATTTTAGTGGTTAAAATTAAAGATAAAGGTGATAATGTATATAAGTTAAAAAAAAAAAAAAACAATAAAATTTGATTTCAAGTTAAACTTTGAAAAATTATTTTATATGATTACAAAATGGTTTCTCAACTTTCACGTTAATTAAGAAATTAATAAATAAAAACATTAAATAATAATTAAAAGTAATAAAATTGATTTCCGATAATGGAATTAAAAGTTTAATATTACTAATGAGAAGTTGTATGATTTGTTTCAAAAAACAAGATCAGAAGAAAATATTTATAAAAATTTTTAGAAGTTATGTTCTAAAAAATATAAACAGGATAATAATAACTAAAGACAATTTGTCTTTAATATAGCTGTAAAGTAAACCATTTGAATTTTTGAGTTTAAAAGTCATCTGTCAACTTCTTGAATATTAAGTTCTCTTCTGTTCATTAACATATTTTTGATAGTATCTTCATTCATATTTTTCTCTGAATTATTTTTCAATGTCGATTATTAATAATAATTCTTGATATAAGCTTTTATTGAGGTGGTAAGCTGAACGTAAATTAAGCTTTCTTTTAAACACACACACACAAAATAACTAAATACACATGTATGAAACTTGGTTTAATCACCGCATCATTAATATATCCTAATCGCATTCATCACTGGCTAGTGGCTAATAACTAGATCTTTTCTAATCATGGACAGAAAAAGACCTTAATTTATCTGCAATAATTTCCAAATATTTGATTATATTAATTATGTACTATAGTACTATACAGTTTGATTTATCTAGATATCTAGATAGATTTTAAATTATAGTTTATTAATTTTGATTGGTTTACAAAATGTTAAAAACATCTTTCATATATTAATAATAATATAAATTAAAAAAAAAAATAAATAAATAATAATACTAATAAGATTCACCCAATTAAAAAAATATAAAAAAAAATTATAATAATAATATTAAAAAATTTATGTAAATAAAGAAGAAGGAGAATATAACGTAGAAAATGATAATAAAAAAAAAAGAAAATTATAAATAAAACATACAGAAAATTTATTTTTCGTTTGTATTATGAAGAAAAAAAATAATTTTTGGCTGGAAAATCTAATAAAAGAAAACAAAAAATGAAAATATAATAAATTAATGAAAATTGACCTTTTTTTTTTAAGTTTTTAAAAATAGATTTAATTTTTTCAATATTACATTAAATTTTATCTCATTAAGCAAAAAAAAAGAAAGAAAATAATTATAAAAAAAAATTCTTTAAGTCTATTTTGTATTTTGCTTATTATTTCTTATGTTGTACGATTTTTTTTTTCTTATTTGTTTAGTATAAGTTTTTCTGTCTCTGCTCTATGAATTATTTTATTTTGCCGCTAAAATTATTACTTTTTCAAAAATATTTTCCTTAATTTAATTTCGTTTGTATTATTATTAATTGTAAGTACCTACATAGGCATTGTTAAAAAAAACTAATTTTTAATTAAATTAAATTGTAAGTTGGATCCAAGAATAATATAACTCTATAACGGTCTCTAGCAAAACTTAAACTGAAAAAATGTAAATTGGCTTAAAATAAATTTATTCTCTTTTGCGTTTTGGTTTATTTTGAAAAATTAAATACGACGACGACAGACATAAAAACATCACATTAATAAGAAAATAAAATCACACCAAATGTTTCTGAATTCTTTAGGAGTTGTTTTTTTTTATATTTTTTTGGGTAAAAAAAAATCCACGATTATTTTATTCATAATTAAGACTCTGCCCTGTTCATTTCAATGTGGTGCAATACAAAAACTGTGATCCCATACTCGTAGAATAATACCACTGTTCCATAACATTGTAATTTTATAATTTTGTTAATGTCTCATCTCCCTGCTTTATCAGTTATAATTTTTTTTTTTTTTTTATAAACAAAGTATTGAATATTTTTAATTTATAATTCCAGCTTACAAACTCAATCTTTGGATATTTTGAAATCTAATTCATTGAGCTCAATCAATCATCACATAAATTCTAAATTTACACCTGTTTGCAACAGAACAAATAGTTTTTCAAATGCACTCACATCATCGCCACAATTAGTTGAAGATTCAATTAAATTTCCATTTAATACGAAAAATAATTTATTTTGTAATATGTCTGGAGATGATGATCAATCACTGGCAATATCAGAAGATAAAAAATTATTAGAAGAAAACAAAAACGAGAAATTAAATGATACCGCTAAAGAGAAAATTAATGAAGGTAATATACTTAAATGTCAAATATCAAAATTTGCCTTACTTTTTTTTAATATATAAAAAAATCAAAAAGTTTGCACATCGATGAATAATGAATGATAGAAATTTTTAACTATTTGTGTCAATGTGATTGATAACAATAAGAAAAATTTTACAAATAAACCTGGTATTAAGCCAAATAACTTTTTGTTCGAAATTCTGCACATAGAATTAAGAAAAAAAACTTACTCGTCTTAAGAAAGAAAGTAAAAAAGTTATTGATTTAAGCTTAAAAAGCTAAGAAAAAATATTCAATTCTTATTTTTTTGCAAAAATTGTATTTAAAATTATTCAATCTATTACATAAAATTACAGAGTGTGATAAATCTTCATCTCAAATGAATAATTTGGTAAATGAATCTTCCAATGAAACGAATAAAAAAATTTGTAATGACAACGAGGAAGATATCGGTAAGTTAAAATTTCAGTTATTTTATTTATTTTATCTCAAAATTCAAAAAACTTTGTAATTAAAATATATATTCAAAATCGAAGCCAAATCTTCACTTATAAATTATTTAAAACTTTGCATTGAAGTTAAAGTCGTAAACAATATTCCAAAACTGAAACTTAAATATTATTGGAGATTGCAATAATTAATTTTAAAACTTTTGTAAGTCAATGCCTTAAGTTTTCAGATTCGTGTATTCTATGTATATTCTATATATATTCTGTATATATATGCAGTAATATTATGTTACTTTTTTAATTCATGCGTTATGATAAATAAGAGTCAATATCTAAGTAATTTATAATAATTTTGAATTTTGAGTTTTTTTTTTTATATATTTTGCAATTTATTTAATATTATTGTTTGCAGCACTTGCATGCGTAGTGAACTACTCATTCATTCGGTGTTGGCCTTGTCCTATACTATAATCTATAATCTAAATTGTTATCTTGATTCACGCTTAAAATTATTCACTCCCTTAATGAGAGGATTCAATTTATTTATCCTAAAAATATTTTCGATCTATTCCTTCTGTTATCATTCATAAACTGCAGTTTAAAACTACGGGCTTACAATTACGTTCAGTTTTAAAAATATTTAATAGCTTTAAAATTAATTTCCGAGCGAATTATGTACATAAAACATTATAAAAATATTGCTTGAAAAGTCAATTCAAGAGGGTTTGCCAGAAGAGATCTAATTTTACGAACAATATTTATTAATAATAGTTTATGTCCAGAATTCCTTAAAAAGAAGAAAAAAATATTTATGCTTAGAATACTAATATTCGATTTTAATATATGACTCAAAACTACATAAAATAACGAAAGTTATTTGATATAAAAATTAACATATTAATTCGAGTTAAGTTCTAATGCCGTTAGGTATTGTAGGTTTTCCAAAGAGATTTGACAAATCCCATATGTTTTAACCGGAAGTTCAGGAATCAGGAAAAACAGTACTTCTTACTATTCAATTATAGATCGCATCTTTAAAAAAAAAACAGAAGAAACAAAAAATTTTTTTTTAATTCAATACATTATTATATTTATTTTTTTTATATTTTATTTCATTTTTGACTGTATTTATTTAGCTTTATTTAGTATTTTCTATAATTTTCAAACACATTATATCTATGTTAATATTTTTTTTGTATAAAAAATTGCATGACAGTATAATTTACTTAATTTTTCTCGATTTGTTGTGATTATTTACCCTTTCGACTCATTAAATATTTTTTTTTTTCTTAACTATATTGCAGGGCCCAAAAATAATGCATCCCTTTAACATTATTAAATTTTGGATTTTGAAGAAAAAAAACTTTTTTTATTTAAAAATTACACTTTTAAAAATATAGAACTTTAATTCTAAAAGGCTGTGCTTTAAATTATTTACATATTATTAAAAAAAAAATTATATAAAAAACCAAAACAAAAAAAAATACAAATTTATTTTAATTTTAAACTCAAAACTCAAAAAAAAAATTTTTTTTTAAATGATAAATATATTTTGTATTAAATTTGGGGATCAAATGTAAAAATGTAACATTATGATTTTTCCAAAATAATAATAATTGCAGTCCTGAAGAATTCTTAAACTATTATCGAAATGATAGATTAGCAAGGATGGAGGTTGACGTATCAACTTATTAAAGCCTAGAACTTCAAACTCTATGGACATCAATAGCTACATTCGAATCTTGCCAAATGATTTTTTTTTTAATCGCAATGATTATAAAATTGAACAAAAAAAGCGATATTGTTTCATTTTTTTTTAAATCTTTGAATGATTTCGATCCCTAAATTTTAAAAATTCATAAAATTTCGAAAAATATTTGCTAAAAAGATAATTGAAACAATAATAATACTTCATTGTCAAATAAAATAAGAAATAATTTCTGAAAATATTTTTTTTCCTTTGTTTCAAATTCAAATTCGCACAATAGAAAACTGTCATGTTATATTACCCTTGACATGCAATTCGTATAATTTTGTTAAGGCTTCTTTAGTGTACTTACACATTATTATTTTTCTCAACGAAATGAAAATTGATTGTACTGATTTACATTAAGTAAAAAGTCAATAAAAAAATGTTAGCTATCATGAAAAAGAAGTATGTATAAGTAAAAAAACATACTTTTATTTAATTTTTTTTTAGAAGAAATTAAAGTACTAATATAATTTAGTAATAGTATATTCTTATATATATTATAAAATACTGTGAAATTATTTTTCAAGTGTTTCTAAGAAAATTTGTGTATTGCCAATACCCATCACTCAATTCTTTTAAACTACAATAAAAGATCTTACAGAAAAATCTATAATATTGTAATTATTTAATATTGAATAATTAGTAAAAAAAACATAAAAACCATAATCATTTAAATTTCAATAATATTATAATGATATTGTAGAAAATAATTGATTAAAAAAAATATTTGGACATGGGAAGTAATCTTATTAAATAATATGTGTTAATTTTACATATTATTATTATTACTGAATAATTAACGTGTTTATGTGTTTGCTATTATTTCTATTTCTTGTTTATTAGAATAAAAGTTATATTAACTCACATTTAACTTTTTTTTTTCCAATCATATTTTTTCCTAATGTTTCTTACTTTCTTGTAATTCAAACTCGAATATAGATACAAATAACACGATTACTCATGACTCATTTTATGTATATGGGGTTATTAAGCTAAGAATTATTTTTGTAAAATTAATATAATCTTTAGC
Source organism: Hybos culiciformis (assembly GCA_964007475.1). Lineage (NCBI taxonomy): Eukaryota > Metazoa > Arthropoda > Insecta > Diptera > Hybotidae > Hybos > Hybos culiciformis. Next base: position 35,532,384 of record OZ023274.1, on the reverse strand, counting down.
ACAAGAATATGCAATTTTTTATACAAAAAAAATGTTACAAAAAACAATATTCAAGATGAAAAAAAAAAAAACAAAATTAAATGAAAAGTGTAAGCTTTTTTAACATTTTAATCTAAAATAATTAGTTCATAAGGTTGATTTTTTATTTTACTCAATTTAGATAAACTATTTATTAGGATATGTACTTATTTTGAAGAAATTAAAAATTTAAAATTTTCGTTTAATAATTGCGCCCAATTAAATAATCGATCTTAATATCAAGCAACCTCATTATTCACTTAATCTAATAATCGTACCCAACCTAATCCATGTATCAACTTATCAAATTAAAATGAATAAATAAATTTTTTACTATGTTCGATCTCGATATTTGAAACTTACAGACCCCTCATCATTATCATTGTCACAGCGGTTAAAATTTTTTTCGGAGTCAACGAACTCATCAAAAAACACCAGCATTGTAGAAAAAACACCACCATCAAAATCTAATTTAAAACTTCGAACTATTGGTAAAATTTGTATTCCAAAATTTTTTCAATCATCTGATCGTAATAATAATTTCAATAGTACAGTTGCATTGAATAAAAAAAATAATGAAATTAAGAAAAAAGAAATTGAAGAAGAATTAGAAAATTTAAAAAACTCAGATATTAAAAAAAGGTATTTTGGTAAAAATAATTCAGCTTTAATTATAAATTCTTCATTGCCTTGTTCACTTAAAAATAAAATTACTGAAGATGAAAATGATTCGCTAAATAAATATACAATGAATAAAACTAATATTGAATCGAAAAAGTCAACAACAAATCATATTGATGACAAATATGCAAAATATTTTGGAATAAAAAAAAGTAAAATCGAAAAAATGAATGGAAATGATATACATTCATTACGTTCTCCTCCTCCAGATATGACTATTATTCACAAAAATAGTTCAATTAATAATATTCCAGATTTGTGTCAAGTTAAAATTGAAAAAAATAATTATTACAATAACGATATTAAGTGTAATCAATTAAATGATTGGTCAAACGAATTATTAAATAGTAACCAAGAGAATATGCCACTTAATATTAAAAAAAGTAATGAAAAAAATATTGATTTAATAAATTTCAAAAAAAAAAATCAAGAAAAACCTTATATAAATAATTATACTAATGGTGAATTTTTGCAATGTAAAGAATTATCAAATCATCATCAACAACAACAACAACAACGTGAAGTATTAAAACGACATTATTCAAAAACTAGTGATATCAATTCAAAAGATTCACCAATCCCAAATAAGACTTATCGTGTCGGAGCTGTAACATTAGACAGTGATATAAGAAACACACCTATAAATTTAGTAACAAAATATGAAGATATAATAGTGACTGAAGAAGAACTTCAAATGGCAAATGAACAGTTTGATAAATTATTTCAATTTAGTGATTATGATTTTGCAAATGATTTTGACTCAACATTCTCAGAATTGAACTATAAATCATAGATTATAGAAGACCTAATCATATTAAGTATTTTTTAAAATTGAACAATTGTAACAAAAATATTATTTTCAAATGTAAGATAACATAATATTTTAGTTACCTATAATATTTTGATTTTTAAAAATATTTAATGATTGGGAATTAAGGAAAACATTTTTAAAAACAAAAAAAGATTTCGATACGAAATAAAGTGAATATTCGGCCCAATACTTCTTTTCACTTATAATAATTACTTTTTGTGATTGATTATATTTATTATTTATTTGAAATTGATTTTCAAAATTTTTATTATTTAATGAAAAACAATAGGCAAAAAGACGAAACATTCAATAAATTTTTTAAAATATAAATAATTTATTAAAATAAAATATCAACATTAATTAAAAGAAGATTTAAACCGACTTTATTTCATATTCAAACCCATTTTTGTTTTTTTTTTTTTTTCTATCTATTTTTCCTTATTCAAATTGTTAATTCCGATTTTATCGATTTTTAGCAATAATTATTTTTTATCAAAAATTCATAGCTATTTACAATTTTAATATAATTATCATAAAGTGATGTTTTAATAAGTAAATATTCAAAATAGATCATTGATTGAAAGTATGTAGTTTAGGTATAATTTATAAAAATTTTCAGCTTTAAACAATAAATGATAAAAAAATATGTTTTAGCATTTACAATTATTATAAGTTTTTCATTATTATGTTTGTAATTAATTATTATTGTTTATTGTATTAGAAAAAATAAATATGCCGCATTCTTTGTTAATTTTTTATAAAAAAATTCATATATTATTTGCACTATACTGCGTTATATACTTATATTTATATAAAAAAAAAAATATTGTTTTATTTACTTATTTTGTATATTATTATTAATAGTTAATATATTTAAAATGATTATAATTATTCCATTTCAAATATTGTTTTTGTAAATTAAAAATTTATTTAAAAAATAACACTGATATAATAATCGATTAGTATTTTTCAATCCTTATATGTAACTATATGATCAAAAACAAATTAATTTAAAATAGTTGACGGAATAAACTCACTATATTAAATTAATTATTAATCAGATAAAATTTTTTTAACATCTTGTACTTAGTACAAAGTATCTAAGTTCAGGAATTATAAGATTTTTATAATGAAAAAAAAAAAACTAAATATCGCATAGGTATTATAAATCGAAAATTTAAAAAAATAGAGAACATTCTAAAAAAATTTGTCTAAACAACTTGTTGCTACCCAACATGTTTTATTTTTCTGATTTTTTTCTTTTAATAAATTGAAAAAATCACTAGTTTATAGGGAGAATTTTATAAATGTTTTTTTTTAGAAGAAATTAAATTAAAAGATATCAAGAAAAAATATTTATTTTTTTTTAAGTTATAAGTCTTAAACCTTAACTATCTACCGTATCTAACAAAATAAACAGCTACCAAATATGTTATGAAGTTATATTATTTTATGGCTATGATTTACTAAAATCTTACTAACTGAATTTTGCGCCTTGAAATTTTCATACTAAATTATGAGTGCGCTTTATTAAATTTTTCATCATAATAATTTGATGCATTGATTAAATCTGAATCTACAAACCTACTAGGTAATTCATTATTGGCGCCAAAAATAAATCTCCTATTAACAAAATCAAAGTCTGGTTGTGTTGCATTTATGCCGGCTGATTTAAATTTAGAGTTAAAGAATCGATTGAAAAAGTCATCAACAAATAATGCTAAAGTTTCAAGCATATTACGTAACTCCCCTTCATCATCAGATTCGTCTCAGAGCAAATCACCATTTAGATTATCACAAAACAATGATGCACAAAATAATTTGGCAAAAATTCGTCGGAGTCTTTCAAAAGAAACTTCATTAAAGCATAGTGTACAATCTATGAAAACAGATCATGACGATACCGTGAATTTGGTTCGTAATTTATCCACTTTGGGAAGCGGCAGACCCATAATCGAAGATACATCAACTACATCAGAAGGTGAAAGTAGCGGAGGAGCTGAAATTTCAGCAATTATAAAAAAATCTTCTATCCGTCGACATAAATTTGGTGACGGGTAAGTATAAAAAAAAAATATAAACCAATATATAATTAATTCCAGCAAACAAGACAAAAATTGCACAGTGAGAGAGAAATACATATTATGTATATTTATTTTATCGTATTGTCTGATCCTTATGAATAACGGACCAGTAGAACAATTTCACTAAGCATAATTCCACTGGGACATTTCATTTAAACCAATTACACTAGGATAAAAATTACACTTGGTATAATTTTCACTTCGAAATAATATTTTATTCAAAATTATATGAATTTTAAATTAGTGTCAATTCCTGTTTAATTTCTATACAAAAAAAAACAAACAATCGACATAAAACTAACAATATTGCTTAATAAATATTAGTGGGTTAAACCAAAGAAAATATAACTTGTGCAAGTGTTAGAAAAAAACAAGGCGACATGCGACAAGGGATCAGGTGCGAAATCAAAGAGAAATTGAAATCCCACAAAAGAAGAAATATATCTCGTGTAGCGAATAACTTTAATAATTATTATCCATTAGAATACATGAAGGCTATTCCAATGATAATGAAAATATTTTTTTTAAATTAATTACATTTAATTAAATTCATTTATTTATATTCATTAACTTTATTTCATTCTGTTTGTGTTCTAATTCTTATTCATAAACCGGCTCTATATTTTCTTTGAAACAATTTTGTAATTTAATGAACACAATATGAATTACAATTTTGATTTGCCAAACGCCGACATTTTATACTTTGACAAATTAAAAGTGAAATTGTTTCTAGGGAAATTGTGTATATAGTGGAATTGTTCCTTAGTGAAATTTGTTCTAGTGAAACTGTTGTAGTAAATAGGCCTTAAATCAAGCAAACGAATGTCAGGCAATTAGTTAATAGAACAAAAAACGGAAATTATAATATAATAATTTCAATTGTACCTTTTTTGTTTTGTTTGAGTAAAGGCAGGTATTCTCAGCCACTTTAAATTTGGACTTGAATATTAAAAAAAATTTTTAATTCATTTGAAAAAGTAAAAACGGGATTTAAAAGAGTATAAAAATAAATCCAAAAATCATAAATTCATAGTCCTAAATGTTAATATTCTATAGATAGGTATACTTTTTTTCGTTCAAAGTTGAAAAATGAGTCAGTTAGACAGTGATAATTTCTAGTGTTTAAAGTTTAAACACGACGGACGGAAATGAAAAAATATTTTTTTGTCAATCGATATCAAATAAAATTATTTATAATGGATTAAGGCACTTTTTTCCGTTCAAAGTTGAAAAATGAGTTAGTTAGATAGTGATAATTTCTAGTGTTAAAGTTTAAACACGATGGACGGAAATGAAAAAATATTTTTTGCCAATCGACATGAAATAAAATTATTTATAATTGATTAATTTGGAATTTTAATTTTTGTTAATTAGGTATTATAACCAAATTATTATTTTTTTTTATTTAAAATCACAAAGCACTTATTAATTTATTTTTAACACGTCTAACTCCTTCCAATGCCCGATATTGAATGAATTATCAATACTTCTATATCCTTATGCCTTGTTCAGACAACGATTAAATCATGATTTCGTAATCGTAATTTGGTGTAGATAATCATACTTTGAAAACCTGTGTGAACACGATTATGAACGAAAACAAAAAAAGTAAACAACAATGAAGCAAACAAAATAAAAAAATAAATATTATTTGCTACTCAAATTTTTTTTGTTTTGTAAATAAAGAAAATATGTCAAAAATAAAAGTCAAAAATAACTAGGAATGAGTGGAAATGGGTAACATGGATGGTAAAAAACTATAAACTTATCCCTGAAATTTTTCATGATTTTCGATAATCATGATTTCCGATGACACTTTTTTTGTATGAGCAAATCATGAAAAAAAGAATGATAATCACAAAAAGTAAGATTATCATGATAAAATTTCATTGTCTGAACAAGGCATTAATTATTCATTTACATAATTTCCTACATCACTCCTACCTATTTTTTTAATATTTATTTCTATTATAATATTCTAATTACTCATAATATTTTTCCTATAGGTACAAACATTACGTGATCACTTCTAACTGCCTGTTTAAATTAATAATGCTCAACTGACTTTTCTTTTCAAATAATTTATATTTTAGCTAAACTGATCATGCTAAATTCCCTATCATAATTTAGGAACATTTTCTTGACATCATTCATTGGAAGGAGAAAGCCTTTTTAAAGTGCTTTAGTAATTATTAACTCATTACAACTATAGACCGAAAAACAGTCGGGATTTTACTGTCATTATAGTATATTTATTTTTATACAAAATAAATAAATTTATCTGACCTTAACTACTTTATTCGGTTCCTCAAACAACTCCAGAAGCAATTGACTAGGTACCAAATATTTTTTTTTTCGGCCTCCATAAACGGAGAAAACGTAGTGAAAACGGTGTTAAATCGAAGTTGTTTTCTCCAACATTTTTTCTTAAGCTAATTTTTGAAATTATGTATCAGAAAAAGACGGTGTACCTATACAATATACCACAACGTGCCTTTAGTTTACTGGATCAAAGTTTCCAAGAACAAAAATCTTTTGTTCTTTGATCTGCTGAAAAAAACCCCTAACATTTTTTGCCTAATTTCAAAAGAACTTAAAAAAAGAAACATGAGCATTAAAAGTATAACTAAAATAATGTAGAAAAAATCACTAATAAAAATAAGAATAAGAGCTAAAAACCATCAGCAGTTAGGCTCTTAAATTATAATTTTATTTTTAATTTCACCTTAATAGAATAAAATTTATTGTAATAATAATAAAATGAATACAAAGGTATCGGAATTTAAAAGAGACACTATAGGTATGTTATTGGTGTTAATAAAATTCAGTTTTTTTTTATTTAACTTAAAACATGGATTAATTTATTTCAATTAAGACACTTATTTATAATAAATTAAATTATTTTAAATTTTTGTTTTGTAAAATTCTTTTTTTTTTTTCTGTTTTAAAAAAATTTAATAATTTTACTTTTTCCCCCCTTTTTTTCGTTTTTGTTTTTTTTGTACGCCTTCTAAATCGATTTAAAATGTTCAGCTGATTTTTCAACTAAAGCTGCGGTTTATTTAATATCTAGAGAAGCGAGCATATTATCATTCAGCGACTTGTTAATTTTATTTTGCTAGCGCATTATCATTTTGATCAGAGACTTGAACCGGAACTCAACCGAAAACCGGAAAAAACCGAAATTTCATGCCAAACCGTAACAGTAACAGAACCGCAATTTAGTAAAAACGAAAAACCGGAACGTAATTTATTTCGGTTTATTTTTCGTTCTTTTAGTTTTTTTACATTTAGACTTTTTTTTACATCCATAAGAAAAATATTAAACGTATTTTTGTAATATTTTAGAATACGAAAAGTGAAATACGTAATGTTCATACGTGTATAGTGTTGTAGTGGTGAGCTTAACTAGATTTAGATTAAGTCCCAGATAAATTTATTTCAAATCCTTTTTGTTCTTTATTTTATAAGTAATATTTGTAAACATGTATCTGAACTGAATTAATTTAAAATAGAAAATTGTTGTGCCGTTATGATTTTGTTTTTCTTTGGGGTTTTCATATGTGTAGGGTATACAAAATGGATTTTTTCCTAAAATTAATAAACTTTGCATGGGCAATTTTGAAGGTACAAATTATTATTTCACATTCCCGCTGTTACATATTTGTAAATATTTCAAAATAATGTAAAGTATATGTATATGTATATGTATTGTATATGTACTTAACATACGAAAACCCAAAGAATCCGTCCACGAAAATCCTAAGATGTAATTTATTTTATGTCGCTTACTAACTTACTGCATTTTTGTCAGTTTTTAGAAAAGATTAAAAAAAAAAAATAGTGTAACCGTAATCAAAACCGTAACCGGAACGAAAAAAAAAATATTAAACCGAAACGTAACCGGAACACAAAAAAATTTTAGGAACGAAACCAAAACCGAACCGAAATAAATATCGGTTCAACTCTCTGATTTTGACTATTAATTTTGACATTCTTCTGGTACTCTTTTGAAATTTTGATTCACATTTTAATATGTCCGTTTTATTTTGTGTATATACACGATAAAGCAATTGTATTTATTTTAAGTTCTTTTCTAATTTCTAATTAAATTTGTATAATAAAAAATATATCGCACTCTTTAGCTACAAAATTATTAAAATCGGTTCATTTATAAGGAAGGTAGAGCATAGTACGAACAGTTAGTAGCGTCTAAATCAGCACTTAATTGTTGATCCTAAATTTTTTTAGGAGTTAATCTATTTTTGGTAATTAGCCCTAAAATTTGTTATCAGTTATTTCGTTTTTGATTCAGAAGTCACCTGAATACTTTTATAGCGTCTTTGAGTGACGTCCGTCGCATTCACTGTATCCCAGGAGTAAATCAATAAACTATATATGTACGCCGAACAATTAAGTTACGAAATTTATATTACGAAATTATTTTAAACTTTTAATAGGCCTTTCTAACATTTGTGTAATATTTATAAATTAACCACAAATTATTTATGTGGTTAAATTGTGATTTATGAAATATCATAAAGAAAGTTAGAAGGGCTAAATATCTAAGAATAAGTAATCGAATCGACCTAACTCTACTATAAACGTCAAAGTTAAATCCCAGTTTTAAATATTCACTTTAACTTATAATGTTGTTCTAAGGTGTAATATTGTATTTTTTGTTGTTTACTTTTTATTCTAAGGTTATTGTTGCTTAAAGGTTAGTTTTAAGACTATAGCTAACTTATTTTATAAAGAAAAAATATTTTGAGAAAAATCGAGCTTCACGCTGACTGAAATTAGTCGAAACTTTAAGCTCCACAAGTCTGACTAAAACAATTTTTTTTTAACAACTGGCAACCCCTATTTATGACAGTAGCACAATAACAATAAATGCAAATACAAATAATTTCATATTTTGATTTGACTTTTTTGAGTTAGTTCATTTTCATTAGTTGGTTTTTTTTTTAAATTATAATTTTATTTTTATAAAAATTTATAAAAAAAAAAAAATTAGAATAACAAATTAAATTTTAGAGATAAAAAATTTTAAAATTAAGCTGTGCTGTGCTTCTAGAATTTTTGTACTTTTCTAAATTATTATTGTTTTTTTAAATAAAATTTTACAAATTAATTATTGTGTATGTAAAATTGTATACAAGATTACAAGTAACTATAATAGTTGTATATATACTGTATATAATTGTCGCTGAAGAAATAAATAATAAAAATATTATTCTTTTTTATAATAAAATAAGACAAAAATAATAAGACTGAAATTTTCTTCAAATCAAAACATATCGACTAAATAGAAATTTGGAAAAACGTCTGTCCTCCATTGAATTGGAATATTTTTTCAAAAAAATTCTGACAGGTAAACAAAAAAAAATCAATAATTTTTGATTTAATTTTTTTTTCTGTTTAGGTTTTTCAATTTTATTGAATATATTTTTTATCTATTTTTTTTTTTTCGAATAAAACTCTACTTCATTCAACCTTGGATTTATTTTTGCAATTTTATTCATACCTTTATCTATATAATGTATTATTTTTTTATTAATTTTTTTATTGATGAAATTGGAAAATGAAGTTAGGGTTTTCAATTCAAAAAAAGTTAACCTACTCGGTAGGAATGTTTTTTTTATTCTTCAATATACCTACTTCATTTTTGATGATTGGGATCATGATATAGGTACTAGGATAAGGCTAATGTACATTTTGTTAATAGCTTGTTTTGTAGAGCTAGTGAAAAATGTCATGCTGAAGCTTGAGACCCATATGATATTAGTCATAAATCATTATACCTAGTTATTCTTAATTATAAAATTTTGTTTTTCAGAAGTTCAGAATTATAGGTGGTCAAATTTTTTAAATAAATAAAGCCTTGCGATTCAAGTTCCTATACATATTAATTGTCCTGGCTCTAATCGTTGCCTTTAGTTAATAATATCGCTATCTTTTTAAAAACTCCGTTCATATATTCAATAGAAAATTAAACAAAACATAGATTCTAATTGAGAATGGAATTTTTACCATTTCACTTAATTTTACAAGTTAAAAACGTTAATTTATCCAATCTTTTTTTTACTCTAATAATATACTTTATATTCTTCTATTCATATTTTCCGGCCTTTTTTTTATTAAAACACTGTTTTGATCCTTGTTAATAATATAAGTCGTCATTAATAGTGAAATCACTACACAATAAAAAAAAAATATTGGATAAAATTTATTTTCCCACCCATATAATTTATTTTATTTTCGATTTTTTTTTTTTATTAATCACGATAATTTTTTTTTTCATTAGAAATTAAATATCTTTATCAATAGAGTTATAGAAAAAAAAAAAAAGCTTTTAGTGAAGGAAAAAAAAGATTACAAAAAAAAAAAACTCGATATGGTCAATAAATTTAAAATATCTTTGATTGTTTTTTAAACAGAAAAAAAAAGATTTCCTGATACAATTTTTAATTTATGTTGGAAATAAAAACCAAAATTGTATATTTTTCGATTTGCTTCTACAACAAACATTTATGCCGAACATTTGTTTTTATAATGGCAAATATGCATAATGGGTGAATTGTCCCTTTAACATTGAATACTATGATGCATACGTATATGTACTTAATGCATATTATACTATCAACTATTTCTATCAATTACTCACAGCCAAAATATTTTTCATTATTAAGTACTTAGTTATTATTTCCTAAAATGTTTATTACTATTTCGTACTAGTTCGTATCCGTACTATTTCTAATAATTTCATTAGAAGCATAATTAGTGTACCTACTATTATTATATACATGTATGTAGTTCAATAGGAAGGTGCAAAAAAGAAGAGATAAATGAAAATTCTAAGCCCACGCAAATGGTGAACGCCATACGGAAATACATTTTGTTCGAGAAATAAGTAAATTTATCTCAAAATGTATTGAAAATGACGTTAGAATTAAATGATTTTTATAAACCAAATGCGAATCAAAACATTATAATAAATCTACACAATACTTTCCTATAGTTAATTATCTACATTATCTAATCCTTTTAAGGAAGAAATTTTCTTAGTCACGGAAATTTAAGATTATAATTTTTTATTTTTTTATTTTTTTTTTGGGGTATGAAAATTATATTTATTTCAGTGTTAAAGAAAATATATTCTCGTTAATATCATTTTCTTCGATTAAATTAAAAATGTCTCAAATTAAAAAAATTTTGATTTGTGCTAATAATAAGTATCAATTTATTTTTTTTATTTAAAATAATATACTTACCTAATTAAAAAAAATTATAACCTCTTGGTTTTTTAATTGAAAAATTTCATAATTTCATAAGCGTAACAATAACTTCTCATTATTTCCTTATGACTTTATATGTACTTTATGTTTGTTTTTAAACTTTGATTTAGTTTTCTAATCCTAAGTTCAGCTGCATTTTCAATCAATCAATTTCAATAAACTTGCATTTTCAATTTTAATTTTTTTCGAATATTATTTAATTACCAAATAAAGAAAGTTGAAATTTTTAAAATAAAATCATAGTTTTTTTTTTTTATTACATAAAATTATTATATTAGCTTAAATAATTTGTAATAAAATTTTGTTGATTTACCGTACTTACCAGGGCCTAATTTCTGATTTGTCAAAGCTAGCTAATGTATATATTATATATACCGACGGTCCCTATTGAAAGTTTGACAAGTGAAAATAACTACTTTTCAGGAGAGTGATTTAAAGTTTTGTAATACTTTTTATTTTGTACGTATTTTTATGTATTTTTATTTATATATTAATATTATAATGTAATTGGGAGGTGTCGTACGAAAATGAGGATAAGAGCAATATTATAGATCTAGAAGCGAAGAATACGAAGTACATATTACAAATAATTTTGAAATACTTTCAATAGGGACCGTCGATATGTAGAATCAGCGGCCCAAAAGAAATACTTATATTCACAATTAAATGCTTTTTGTTATACATTTTTCTCAAATGTAAAAATTGTTATACATTATGTCTTTTTACTACAGTTGTGATATAACATAACTTCCACATACTTATATTTTTATAGTTTATTAATAACTAGGTAAAATAAAATACATTCCAATAATTTGAAATTTATTCTAAAAAAATGTAATAGTCTTTCAACCCTATTCAATTTATTTAAAATTTAACATATTGTGATAAATAAAGTAATAATTTAATTTTAACTTATTAAATAAATATAATAAAACTATTCTTGATTTTTTTATACGTTTTTTAGGCTACCAGTAGCTAAAAGTAAGAGTTATTCCTCATTTTTAGATGATTCAAAACAAAATTCAGATAACAAAAACGCACATATTGACACAGTAAGTAAATTTTTAATTCAACTAACAAAATCTATATCAAAAAGGTAGAATCTTCCGAGCTTTATATGTAAATGAATGGTGTAAAATAATTTTACTTCCTAGAAGATCTTCATCAATAAAAATTAAAATTGATAATCAACTATATTTCTGGTTATTAAATTGGAATATTAAAAAAAAATTTTTGAATTAATAATAATTCAGTTTTTTGTGAAAAAATCTAGAATAAATCTGATTTTTTTTTGTATTTTAGCGAACTGGAAACAACTCATTTTGACGTAGCGAACATAATTTCAAATTAAATAATATTGAGAATAATCACTGAATAATAGATCATTGAACTGAAAACTTAATAAAATATTGACTTTTGTTTTTTAAAGGAAATGGGGCCAGATCAAGGCACAATATCAAAAACTGGTTCCATTGCTGAACGATTACAAAAATTACAAAAAAGTGAAGAAGAATGGAAAAAGAGAATACCAAAAAGTGATGAAGTGGCTGAAATTAATGTAAATTATGAAATACAACTTTGATTATTCTTCAGTCATCATTAAACTAAAAAATGTTTTTGTTTTTTTTTTAGAACTCTATCTGTACTGATAAAGAGATATCAGAATCAGATGTTAATAAGTTTTCCGATCGGCTAGATAAACTGAAAACTTCATCTGAAAACTGGAAAACTAGAGTTGGTAAGTCAGCCAACATTATTTTTATGTCATCGTTGCCTGTGTTTGATTTATTTATGTGGGAAACTAATATCCCTGAGGAATGAAATCTTGAAAACATTTTTTGTATTTTTTTTAAATCGTTGAACTCCTGCGAGTTACCCTAGTTCCGTGCGAAAAATGGATGCCGTCTACGAAGCAAGTCCACATAGTAAGACTTAAGGTGGCATTACCGTATTTATGCTGCGAAAAAAGATAATCTATGAAGCCTCGCGAAAAGGTTTTATTTAGGTCGCGAAATTAGAAAAATAAGATTTTCTGATATTTCCGGGTTTTCGACTAGCGAAATTTCGTTTAATGGATTTAAGGATTTTATATTCCGGAATGTAGACCCCAACCCCTTTGAGTATTAGTTCTTAAAATTTGTTTGGTAGCAAATTTCAAACTACAAATTTTATTGTTGAAAATTTTAAAGACAGTTGCTGTTCCTCTTTCTTTCAAATTCAATCTATTTAAAAAAAAAATACAAAATGAAAGTTGCACAAATAATCGATTTGAAAATTTGAAACGCACAAAATCATTATCAAACAACGATATTTGGAAGGGAATCTTTATATTCGATATTTGTGTGAATAAACACGAATAACTTCACAACTAACATAATTATGTTTTAAAATATAAATAATGCTGTATTTCAAAATATTTAATACCATAATATCTAGAATTAATTAAAATTTTTAACTTTTTCATTTTCTCAGAAAAACCTGATGCATCGAAATTTACTATAGCTGCACGATTATTGAAAGCAGACGTAAAGATTCAATTCGAGCGTTTAAAACCATGTAAACCTAAAATTGAAAAAATACATTGCACAAATAAAAAAATTTTAGAACTCGATGAATTAACGAAAGGATCTCAAATTGATAATTTTAAATCCAATAGTTCTAAAAATATAATATACTCTGAAGTAAGTGTTCCAAATGTAGACGACGAATTATTTTCTAGTTTTTTCTCTACAACATTGAAAAGCGGCAGCGGAGATAACAATGCACAGAAATTATCACATCAGCTTATATTAGATGTAAATTTCGACCTGATTTCATCCACTGATCGTTTGGCTAGTAAAAGAAAAATTCAAAGGCCGGAACGAAGAGCAGCTTCAAAAAATCCTCTAAAAGCTCTAGCAGAGCGAGAGGATTTACAAGCTAAATATACAGAAATTAAAGAAATTTCGCCAAGAATAGAACAACGTAAACAAGATTCATTTGAATTAAATGCCAATAATTTAGCAGCCGAAGCGATTGCGGGTCTAATGAGCGTCGAAGATTTTAAATCAATTAATTTAAAATCAAGTGTGTTGCCGATTAGCCAATTTTGTTTGCCATATAAATCAACTCCAATGTTGTTACACATTAAGGGACGTATTCACGTGCAAACTAGACTAGTTGAATCAACATATGAATCAATTAATAACGGTGATTGTTATATTTTAATTACAAAGGATAAATTATATCGTTATGTTGGTTCCTTGTGCAATATCATTGAATCATCGCACGGTAAAAAAATTTGCGCATATATCTTAGAAAATAAAGATTTGGGCTGCACAGCAACTTCAGAAATTGTTTTGAATTTTGATACACCCAATCAATTTTCTTCGCACTGGGTAGATTTTTGGAAAATTCTTGATAAACCATCAGATTATCAAATTCCAGATTCAGGGCACGCTGATGAAGATGAAATTTTCGAACTAAGCTTGATTGAAACTAATAAAATTTATGAATTTTCTGATAATTCATTAGTTCCATTAGAAATCTACTGGGGTGCAATACCTAAAATTGAAATGCTGGACGCGGAAAAAATATTAGTATTTGATTTTGGCTCTGAAATGTATGTATGGAGCGGAAAAAATGCTGAATCAAATGAAAAAAGATTATGTTTAAAATTTGCAGAAGACCTTTTCACTAACAACACTGTTGATTATTCTGAATGTTATCTAAATCCAATAAATTATTCAAAAATCACTGGTGACAGAGAATATAATCAATTTGAAAAAAAATTAAAAAGACCAAATTGGTGTTTACTAGGTAAAATAACGCAAAACATGGAAACTTGTTTGTTCCGTGAAAAATTCTTGGATTGGCCTGATTGCACTCGCGAAGATTTAGAAAGAAATTACTTATTGAATAATGTTAATGTGACAGAAGCAATTGATGGATATTTGTTATTTAAGGGCGAACCTTACACAGAGCCCAATTTAGTTTTGGAAAATTCAAATCTGGGTCGAGGAAATTTTTATTATGATAATGATACGCGACGTCATTATGATATTTTAACAAAATCGGTTACTAAATTTAAAATCAATGAATTTAATTATGAAATAATTGAAAATGATGTTGAACATTTCTACTCGGCGGAAAGTTATATTATTAAATGGATTTATCAAATCTCAATATCAGTACGCGAATTAAGTGGTAAAGTTTCAAATCGGTGTACAGTTGGTCGAGACCGTGCAGGTAAATTTTAATAAATAAATAAATTTTAATTGTTAGTTATGTAAATTCTTCAAATTATAACGAAATTTGTTTTTTATACAAATATAATTTCAATGTATAAAACAATTAACTATTAAATTTTTATTATTATTTTGTGAAGTAATTTTAAATCTGTTAATTAAAAATACTATTTATGTAATAATGGGAAAGAAATAATATTTAAAAAAATCGGATTACTAATGAACTTTTTTAGTGATCAAACACATCGATATAATCCATTAATTTTTATTACAAAAACTTTAGTCTCCAAAAAAATTTCAGTAAATAATGATCAAGTCTAGAATCTATCTTAAAATCCTTACTGAATGGGAGAAAAATATTTCTAAAAGAAAAATTATGTTTTATTTTTTATTTTAGCAATATTTTGTTGGCAAGGTAAAAATTCTACTAAAAATGAGAAAGGGGCTGCAGCTTTATTGGCAGTCGAATTAGATAAAGAAAAAGGTTCACAAATTTTAGTGCCTCAAGGTGATGAAAATACTGTTTTCGTTCGTTTGTTTAAAATTATTTTTATACACAGCGGTAGATCTGATGAATGCTTAGCAAGAAGATCAGAATGGCGACTTTTTATTCTTATTAATGGGATCGATGAATGTGAGATTATATTAAAAGAGGTCAATTGTAATTATAAGCAACTGAGAAGTCACGGCACATTTTTTTTTATAAATGGTAAAAATGGTTTGATTTATTTATGGCATGGATCAATTTCACCATCATCTATTCGTGAAATAACTAAGAATGTTGCTGAATTTGTGAAGCAGAAAAAGAGTAATTGCCTATTTAAGCTATCAGCAAATGAAAAAGAAATTGAAGTATTAGAAATAGAAGAAGGCCAAGAGCCATCTGAAATTAAAAATTTATTAGGTTTAAATTATGTGAATAATAATTTGATTGACATGACGGAAAAGAAATTCAAACATACTCCTAGATTATTTCATTTTTCTGGTACGGACGGTGGTTTTACTGCTAAAGAAATTTTATTTGCATTTAGATCATCATTGCATTCAAGTCCATTTCCTTTTACTCAATCACAATTATATAACGCTCAACAGCCAACTACATTTCTTATAGATAATTGTGATGACATTTTGTGGATATGGTGTGGTTGGTGGCCAAATGATCTTGATAAAGGTAAAGCAAAATCTTATTATTATTTTCAAAGAAATAATACATATTATTTAACTATTTTTTTGGAACAATAGAAGAAATTGAAAATTCTCTGAATGATAACAGATCTGGAGTCTACCGATGGACTAATGAACGTAAGGCTACTTTACAAGCTGCTGTTGAATATTGGAAAGCTAAAAATGGTACTAAATCCATTTTCTTATCCTTTTAATAGAGTAATCCTTAATTTTTTTTATTTTTCAGTTGAAAATGACGGCGATTTATCAAATTTAAAAGGATTTGTGGTTTGGGCCGGTTTAGAACCAATAGATTTTATTAATATATTTCCCGATTGGAAACATAATGAAGCTGCTAAAGAAATGAATCTAAAGGTAATATATAGTAAATGTATTTAATTATAACAAAAAAGATAAGGGATCGAATCAGTAAGGTATATCTCATTCGAAAATTGTAAGAAAAATAAATTTTTTTTTTATTCTAAAATTCACTAAGAACAAAATTATCCAAAAGTTTTTACTCATAATTTAACTCTCTTCCTCTTCCTCTATCGCTCTCATTATATATAGATCACAATAACTTTTTAAAAGACATAATTTATTTAAACCGAAACAAAAGAGTATTCAAATTCAAAATACAAATTGAGTAAAAATTAATTTTGCATAAAAAAATAGTATCCAACCTTACAAAGTTAAGTAGTATGGTCCTCTTAAGATAATACCTTTTTTTTAAATATTTTTTGATCACATAAGATTTATTTTTTAAAAATTTAGTTAGTGGATTTTGTCCAGTTAATTTTGTTCATAAAGAATTTTGGGATGAGAAAATTCGTACTCTTTTTTTTACCGAATGAATAAACGTGCAGTTCGGTAGAGAATATTTAAAAGTTAAAATCGACCCGCTAACAAAAATTAACAATTTTTGATAAGATTGATAATACGGATTTTTAACTTTAGGATAATCGATCATTTCAACCAGAAACAATTTCAGTAGCACTTGCAAAATTAACAAAATCAAAATATGATTTGGACATTCTTAAACTAAGACCATTACCAGAAGGTGTTGATCCATGTAAATTAGAAAATTATATCAAAGAATCTGAGTTTTTTGAAGCATTAGGAATAGAAAAAGCAGAATTTGATCAGATGCCAATATGGAAGCAAACCTCCCTTAAAAAGGAACGTGGACTTTTTTAAAAATAAGAATGTAAATAAATTAAATTAGCTATTTTATTATGTGTCACGATTTTAAAAGAAAATCAATCTGCCTTTTGAAAATTAACAAATGTAGTGGTAAAAAGGTTGATTTATTTCGTTCATTGGATCTTCATTTTAACAAAAAAAAAAATTAAAAATTATGGAACAAGAAACATCATTTAATTTTTAATACGATAAAAATTTAACGTTTATTCCTCATTATTTATAGGTACATGGCGCGGCGTTGCATTATATGTAAATTGCAAAAAATTAATTTTGTTACAAACATTGTAATTGCATAAACTCACTTTCAATATACAATACGCAAATAATTGCAATAAAATTTAAATTATAGCACAGAGCTCGCGAGCCTTGTTCTGTAATACAAATTTTTATTTATTTTCAAAATCTACAATGATGAGGAATTTATATCATAAAACTATTCAAGTTTGGTGTCAATTAATACCAAATTAGAAATAGGTGAAATTTAATCACAAAATTTTTTGAACTTAATATGGAAATCGGGACATATAATACGGTGTAGTCTCCATTAAAATTATTTTATTAAATGATAATAAACTTAATTGCTGCACTTTTATCTGTGAGTTAATTCAAAAACACAAAAATTAAGAAATAAGAATAAAGGAAATGCTTTTAATGGTTTATGCATTCTTAAAATCGTAATAAATAATGATTTAAAGTGTCTTAATGTAGTGTATAAAGGCAAATAATATTTTATGAATCAAATTTTTTATCAAAAATGTAATAAAAAGTAGGTTAGGTAAATCAACGTACATATATATATATTTGAATCGATTTAGTTCGGATGATAATTATAAAGGACAAATAATATTACTCGCTTGGTTCTTTATGCAATAGATACTAACGAATTATTGCTCAGTAACAAAATTTGTGCATTCATTTTGATAAATAATTATTAAATTGCACATATCTGAATTAACTTTTTTAACATCACATTCACCTAATCAATTGTTGCTCTCGGTGGATTTTTGAAATTATCACAAAAATTTTGTATTTTAACATTTTTAATTTTTAATTTTCACATCATAATAACAAAAAAAAAATATTTAAAAAACTGTGTCATATATCAAAAAAATTCATTAACAATGGTGTTCTTCCAGTTTTCACGCTAAGAATTAATGTTTTCATTACAGTTAGTAGAATAATTGTGCATTAAATTAAAATTAGTGAGAATTTATTTAAAATTGTAAACAATTATCTCAATTTTGGTAGGTTTTTGTGAGATAAAAACCTTTCATTTCTTATCAGTTGTATTGAGATGAAATTAAAATAAATCATAAAATGTTAATGTATTAATATAAATAAGGCCGAATTCAAATTCAATATTAACTCACTATTTAGATAGATACTTATGGATCTTATATTAAATTTAGCTTCATGTAAAAAACTATCTTAAAAAATATGATCATTAATTATTAATGACAAAAAATGCAATACTGGAAGAATCGAAATACGAATCCTTTTTATTTATAAAAAATTACGTTTTGCTTTTCAGTTTATATAATATTTACAGTTTTAAATGTTTTTAATGAAAATCAATCAGTTTTATACGCTACATTAGTTTATTAAATATACCATACGATACAATAAATTTACATTGTATATATTTATATAAATATTTTATAAGCACTAACTTTTTTAATTTTATAAATTTTATGTAACATCATAAAAATACATGAATGTGTGATAAGTTATTTATTTATTTGTCGAATATCGTATAGAAATAAAATTTTACAATTTTTCAACAATGCATAAAATTGTTTGTTTTTTATTTTAGAATTGGATTTAAAATAATTGCTCGTAAAGTTGTAACCCAAAAAGTTAAAATTATTTAAAAATGTGTCAATTTTTTTACCTCTTCTAAAATATAAGTTTTTTTATGAGCGTTTGCTTCTCCTTGGATTCGACCATCGTAAATCTTTTTGATTTCTAATTCTTTGATATAAATTTATGTAGCTATTTTTTCTTGAGACACACGAATATAACAGAGATATATATAAGAGATTATAATAAATTGTATAATCTACTTACATATCCATAATTTTTTTTAAATATAACGGGTTACCCCTGATATCCAGTATTTCAAAATCCAGTATACAAAATCCAGTAAGACAAAATCCAGAAAATCCAAAATCCAGTCGTTAAAAATCCAGTAGAGCCAAAATCCAGAAAGCCAAAATCCAGTAAAATCCAGTATTTTATAAAATAATAATCGGCGCGCTCGAAAAAATTCTCGCGGCCTTATTTCATTTTTCAAAATGAAATTAGCCCTCCGATTAATTTTTTTTTTGTCGCGGCCTTATTTCATTTTTCAAAACGAAATGCGGCCTTATTTCATTTTTCAAAATGAAATAAGACCGCGAGGATTTTTTCGCGGCCTTATTTCATTTTTCAAAATGAAATAAGACCGCAACAAAAAACCTATTGCGGCCTTATTTCACTGCGCCATTTTAATATACAATTCACAATAGGTACAAATCATAATTAGAGCGGATATAAATGCCTAAATACCTAGAGACTAGGCATTTTGGCTTTTTTGATGTTTTTGGCTTAACGAGACTTTTTTTGGAAATTTCAGTCTAGCGAGCCTAAAATGTCCATTTTTCGGTAATTTTTTCGGAATTTGTTCGTTTCAATAATCCTGGATTCAAGACTGTTGTCGACATAACAGTCCGAAGCAAATTTCCCTAAAACACAAAATTCGGTAGAAGCGTGGCACCGGAGATTGAAAGTTGTAGTGGGTAAAAAAATGTTGGTGTTTATCAAATAATAAAAGAATTGGGTAAGGAATTAGTTATTAGAAAGAATGAAATCGAAAAAGTAAAAGCTGGGAATAAATTGATTAAAAAGAAAAGATAGGTATGTTCAACGAGAAAAAAATATTTCAAACGTTATTGTTAACCGAAGAAATATGACTAAATTCGAATACCTGAAGGCGATTGCCATAAATGTTTCACTTTAATTTTTTTTTTTTTTTAAACAATTTTGAATTATATTTTTTTGATTTATTTTCCTTTTATAAATAAATAAATATATTTATAAGAAATTTTGTTGAATTTTTTTTAAAAATAGGTAGGTACTGGATTTTGCCTTACTGGATTTTAAATTTTGTCTACTGGATTTTGGCTCTACTGGATTTTTTTTCAAAACTGGATTTTTGTTCGACTGGATTTTAAAATATGTATGTACTGTATAATGGGGGGTTCCCAAATATAACATAACAATTTTCTAGAATACCTTCTTACTATTTATAAAATTATTTCAGCATTTTACTCTGCAAAAGGTGGAGTAGTCAAAATCGTTGATAAAATAAATTTGTTAAGGCGGTGATGCTGAAAAAAAAATATACCTATAGTTTTTGACCTTAAGCCAGGTCTCCTTGAATAAACGGTGTAATTAAATGTTTTTTAATGCGTTGGGGATCGTTATGTTGTATTTAGTGCTATAGAATTTAGATCACTAAATGGAGTATTATATGCGTCAATACACATGCAATCATTTAGATGCATCAGCGTAAATAATGAAAAAATTTAGATGCATCAGCGTATATAATGAAAAAATTTAGATGCATCAGCGTAAATAATGAAATCATTTAGATGTTTCGTATTGAATATTACGTAATACCTAAACAAACATAATATCTCTCACAATATTTCAATACAGCCAAATACAAAAAAAAAATGAGAAAAAATGAGAAGAAAAAATATTCTCTCTTTGCAACTACCTCTCCCCTACGCATTAAAACAGTATATTGGATATGTAAACAAAATTTTTTATACAACTCGTTCTGTATTTACACAAAAATACATTGACACTTGTCAATTTATATCACTCGACCTTCGGTCTCGTGATATAAGTATTGACTCGTGTCAATGTATTTTTGTGTATACAGAACTCCTAATTAATAACAAATTTAGTTTACATATACAATAATCTACTATTATCTAATAACTCGAGAACAATTAATAAAATTTGGGAAAAATATCTGAAACAAAATTAAATAAATAAATATTTACCATATTTGTTTGGTTTATTTGTTTGGAAGTTTAACAGAAAACGAGATGCGCATGCAATAGCAGAAAGTAGGACTTGCTTCAAAATTTTTAATATTACAAATATTCCAGAACACCCCGAAACAAAAAAAAGTGTCTGAGTCAACGGGCATACTCTTTTTTGTGTAGAGTTTTCATCAAGCAAGCAAAAATATACATACTGGCGCTAATGATACGTTATTAATAACATACAAAAAATTAAAACCATGTTTCTTAACGAATATTTTTTCTTGGTTTTCTTTTCAAATAAACCAAAACTAGACAAAAACAAAAACAGACATAAATTGAAAACTATCTGTGTACTATTAACCCATTGTATGTTTCTATAAATTTGCATTAAAGAAAAGCATTTCAAAAGAAATAGCAAATATTTTTAAATAATTATTTACGTAATCGTCATATTTTTGCTTTAAAAAGTTATTTTTTTCTGTTTTGAAAGCTTTTCGTTGAAGAAATTTTTCTGATAATATAAATGCATACTAATGAAATTTAGATAGGCATGTATCTAAATCATCTACAATTCTACAACAAATGGATATAATTTATAAACGTAATACATTTTTAACAAAATTAGTCAGTGTGAAAAAAATATTTGAGCAATAATCTTGTTAGATTCAAGCTTAAAATAATTTAAAATAAAAAAATTGGTATTTTAAATGTTGAAATTGATAGATTAAGATATTTAATTACAATTATTATTACCGAGATGTCATTAAAAGAATACAACACAAAAAATTCCAAAAATAAAAAAAAAAAAAAAAAAATACGCAAACCAAATGCACTAGTAATAAACAATTTTAAGACTTATGAGAGTCGAAAAGGAACAACAGGTATTTTTGATATAAAGTTAAAAAATAATATAAAATCAATTTAATAGTTTTAATTTCAATTTAATGAACTTTAACTTTTACCCGCTACGTTTTCGTCTTGACTGAACGTTTTTTTTGACTTTATGTAAACATATTCAATTGGTAGATAGGTAAACGAAATTTATTCTTATTACGGAAACATATCGCTCCTTCCCAGTAAGACTATTGTAACTCGAGTTACAATACTTTTGAGTTGTTGATGTAGTTAGAAAGAGAAAAAAATTAGCTTTCCGGACATGTAACCCGATTGATTCTACGATTTATAAATTCTGAAAAAAAATGCTTTTCATGTTTTATCCCAAGACCTTTTTTCCTTTAAATTATTGTATCTCGAATTACAATAATCTCGAAAAAAAAATTTGATTTTATTTTATTGTAACTTCAGTTACAATATTCTTGCTTTGTGATTTTATTTTCTTTGTTATTGTAAGTCTGCAGTTACAATACTTTAGAAATATTTCTTCAAATATTTTACTATGGTAACACTAGTTTCAATATTTTTTACAGCAAAAAAAATATTGTAACTGAAGTTTCAATAAAAAAAAAATCTAAATATTATTTCAAGAATATTGTAAATTGACTTTTTATAGATCATAATTAAACACTAAGTTCAAAAGTATTGTAACTTGAGTTACAAAAAATTCAAAGAAAAAAGTGCCAATGTTAAAATATTAATTTAATAAAAAATCACATTAAAAATAATTTTTTTAGATTTAAATTAGTGGGGTCCAATAACTGTTCCAAAAATACATCTTTCAAAATTTACACATTTACAAAAACATTTTTACAAAAAAAAATATGACCAAAAAACATTTTAAAAATTTCAAATTTATTTATCTCAAAACTATCATTTTCGAGTTACAATAGTCTTACTGGGAAGTAGCGATATATGTATGTATGTAAGCAATTTATTTTGAAAATGGCTTCGGTAATACATACCTTTGTTTGGGCTCATTTTCTAATGCAACAATTGTACAACGAATAATATTGTTATCAATGCTGTTTTATTTGTATTGTTATAATAATTATTACTGCTGTTATTAGAATTGAAAATATTGCACAATATTCCAGCAAAATCGTTTGAGAAAAAGACCGTTTATATTTTTTTAATGTAAAATGATATTTTTTGCTGAATGCAAATTTCAAATAAGAATTTGAAATATACATACCTATATAATAATAATGAACATATATGTATATATATAGTACATACATCTATTAGAAAATATTAAAAATGTTTTTAAAAAAATAATAATGAACATATATAGTAAACATTTATTAGAAAATATTAAAAATGTTTTAAAAACATTCATACAATAGATTGACAATACAAAAATAAAATGAGTAATATGTTTTTATATAAATTTAGTTTTTATCTATTCAATGGTTTTTATCAACAAATTATTTTGATTATAAAGTAAAGCATGATACAGACGAATTGAATGTTTGTTTAACCATAGATTAAGAATACAGAAAGATGGGAAGCTTCATACAACATTTTTGGTATTTTTAAGTCAATGTGTTAGTAAAACAAGATAAAATACGTGATAATTATCAATGTATGAAAAGAATTTTATTTAGTTTTACTAACACCTTCACAATAAAATACCAAAAAAGACTGAAAAAATGTTGTATGAAGCTTCCAATCTTTCTGTATTCTTAATCTATATGGTTTAACTTAAATTAGGAAACTTAAAATTTACTTATCTGTAGTGTTGTTGAAAGTGTTTTTCAACAAGTCCCGATTGAAAAACACCAATTCATTTAGATACTATGTAGAAGAACTTAGCAGTTTATAGTACCAAGTTGAGTAGTGTGTAGTTGTGTTGAAAGACCTTTAAAAGAACAGTTTTCCAATTTAGTTTATAAATTTGTAGTAAAGCGTTCAACATGTTGGAAGCCTAAATCATGCTTTAAGATAAATGATTTACACAAAGAAAAAATTTGTTTTTGGTTATAATCCACATAGTGCTACCTAATACACATTACACAATACATATACTTAAATTATTAGTGTTGGTAAAAAAAAGTAATTCGGTCCTCGCATTTAGACACAATACGGTTCCACTTTTTGCAAATGTGATCCTTGCATTTTTTATTTTCATATTTGCCTTATGTATATTTTTTGTCTTATGTATTTGTATTTTTATGTGTAAGAATGGTTATACAAAATCAATTAAATCAAATTTTTAAGAAATATTCAAGATCGATAGATTTAGAGAAGCTAGAACACAGCTATTTATCTACTGATGGAAATTACATTTTCTTGGATATTATGTAGTAATTCTCATTATTATTCTAGGTATTGGTGGGCAGCTTTATGAATCCAAAATGATAGCATTGATACTCTTGAACGCAAAAAGGGATCAAAAAATATCTAACTTTCATTTGGCGACAAACGCTGATAGTTTTGGAGCTTTTGATGACATTTTATTTCATTATAAAGACTCGAACACAACAAAAACTTTATTAATGCAATTAAAGCATTTAAAAAAAAAAATATTCACTAAGTCAGAACTAACCACAACCAACGGAGCTTTCAATATTCTAAAGTATTTCGATAGTTATTTACAAATTTGTGATAATAAGTCATTATTTCAATTCAATGGAGCTCGTGAATTTATAATTTTCACTTGTGCTAAACAACATCTTGGATCTGATGAAAAAGTTTCACGAGAACGAAATCCTTTAATTTCAACGTCGGGAAATGTATTTAATGTTAAATACGACGAGAAGATGATCAATCTCGATCTTTTTAAGCACATTTATGTGAAAAGAATAATAAACAATTTTTTACACCAAATAATAAATGATAATGTAAATTCGACTTTTCCATATCATCCATATATCTTTCGTTATGTCATAGAACAATGTATCAATGATCCAAAAAAATTCAAAATTAGAAAAAATTTCCTGTTCAATAAAAAAGAGTTCGAAGAAGATAGTTTTAAAACTTCTTATGAAGAAATTAGAATGATGAAAATAAAAGAACAAATTGATGGAATTTCAGACAAAAGAATTGTTAGCTTAACACATAAATTTGTAAAGAACCCATCAGTAGAAGAATTATATAATTTACGCAACATTTTCACTTATAACGATAGTCTTAATATTTGTTTCAACTCAAAAATACAAGAGACTACCAAAAATTTGATAAAAAACATTTTAGGTATGTTTAAAATAGCTCCCAAAGTTATCAGAGGAGTATCTGAAAAAATGTTAGAAGAATTTATATTTGAATTACCGGAAAACTTCGGTAATGTTGACTTTATGGGTAGCAAAGAAAGATACACTCATTTGGTAAAAAAATTAATTGAATTATTTAACGATAAAGATGTCACAATCGACAATACAATAACAGTGAGCAAAGATATTGTAGGAATGCAAAAAATATTGACAGTGGATGATCTTGAAATTAATAGTGGTTTAGGTGGATTAGTTGGAAATTTATTAATTTTAGATAAAAATGAAAACTTATTAAAGTTCAACTTAAACGAAAAATCACTGCCAGAAAAAACCAAAAATTTTCTGCATGAATTAAAAAACCAATTGAAAATTAAAAACGAAAATTCCATAGACTTATGCAAATTAAGGTTCAATATTAAAGTAAATAATTTCCCACAATTACATTTATTTGATTGTAATTTTGAAGATACAATTAAATTATTTTTACAAAGCCTAATATTTTACACGGATCAGCCAGATGAAATTGAAATTGAAAAATTTATTAAACAGAAACTTGTGGAAAATTTTGAAATAAAAGATGAAATTAAACGTGAAATGATTTGGTTTAAATATCATGATCAAATTCAAAATTATTGGAAAGAAGAGAATGTAAAAAAAAAGTTCTTGACGAATAATTGTGATTATCTTCAAACAGCTGAAGAATTTGCTACAAACTGTGATCTGATGAATTACTTAGACTTTGTATTCAAAGGCAAAAGAAAATCTTTAATTAAATTTGAGCCAAATGTTACAGAAAAATTTTCTATTATTAAAAACTCAAAAAAAAAATTGTTTTGTATTGCATCAATTCATAAACATCTAACTAGTTTTAAATTAATTCAATGTTTCGGTAATAGCACCGAATATTCTTTTATGGAAACGGATTTTCGAAATAATTATATCAATAGAATATTGAGTGAATTCGAAAAATCAAATGAAATTCATAATTTGATTATTATGACTGACAAAAATGAATTATCCAATGAAACAAGAGAAATGATTATAAGAGTTTTAAATAGACAATCTAAGAAAAAAATTATAATTTTATGTGATGAAAATATACTAAAGACTTTTTTTGATTTCTGTGATGAAATAATAATTTATGATAATTATGAATTGAAATTGCGAGATCTTAATAATGATGAAAATTTTTTAAAAAATAATAAAATAATATTTCAGGGAAAGGTAATAAGTTTATTGTCATTATTAAATAATGAAAATAACTTAAAATATCTTATAACTAATGAGATAATAATTAAATTAATTAATAATGAGAAAATTCAAATAGGTAAGCCTCTTAAAACATTACCACATTATTACGTTGAAAGAAAATTTAAGAGAAGCATAATACAAGATAAAACAGAACAATATAAATTCCTATCGAATTTAAGTCTTAATGAACTAACAACAAATATTCGAGATACAATAACATCCGAAGAATCCGAGTTTGAATTATTAAAAATATTAGAAAAAAAAAGATTATTAATCATTTCAGCAGATGCAGGAATGGGCAAAACAACGTTTTTAATTAGTTTAGCTCAGAAAATTAAGAAATCAGCACCATATAAATGGATTATAAAAATTAATTTATCTAAATTGAATTTTAAAACAAAATCAAAAGCTGTAGAACCAAATTTGGATATAATTATTGAACTTCTAGAATTAGAACTTAATTTTGAAGAATTTTTTTTTTTTAAATTGTCCTTTGGCACATTAGGACAAATTGTTTTACTTTTAGATGGTTTGAATGAAATAAAATTGAAGCATCAAAAACATATAATTAAAATTATTAAATATTTATGTAGGGAAACTAGAATTGAAATAATTTTAACCACACGCCCTTATACAGGAAATATATTAGATAAATTTGAATATGTATATGACATTCTCAAATTTAGCAGTGACAAAGTTATTGAGTTTTGTTCTAAATATTTAGAACAAGATGTAACAGAAATTATTGAAGAACTAAAAACTTCAAATTCACCTCTATTTTTGAAAATGGCGTGTGAAATCTTTATTGCCAGAAACGTACAAAATTTTGAAAATATTCCTTTAATAGATTTATATCGCTTATTTACAAATCTATGTTTTCAAAGATTTTGGACTGAAAAATTGGGCATTCATGTATCAAATCGTTATGGTGAATTCAACAAACAAGAATTCAAAAAACAAAATCAGCAAATTTTCATCAGAAATCATTGTTTACTTGCAATAAATTTAATATTTCCTGAAAGCACCACAATTTTGAATAAAAATGAAATTAAAATTCTAAAAGAAGCAAAAAAACAAATTCGTGAAGGTAACGAGGGTGCGGGAATTATTAGTAAATTAAATGAAAATGGTAATCCTGTGTTTATACATTCTAATTTTGCAGAATATTTTGCTATTGAATATATTTGGATAATATTTGAAGAAGGCGACAAAATTAAAAAAATTAATGTACTGAAATTTCTTTGTGAGGTTGGGTTTTTTAGCAATCCGAATTATTCAACGATGAGAAAATTGTTAGAAAGCTGTCTTAAAAAAACTGAAATTAATTCTATAAATTCCCGACTGAACAAAATATATTTTACATTAGATCGGCCTATTATTATGAAAGCATTAACAATGATGGGAAATGAAGGATTTCAAAATACATTATTATTCTTTTTAAAAATTAATAAATTAAAAATTAATGATAAACTAGAAATTCTGATTGAAAGTATTAAAAATATAGAATTTATTGACATTTTTAATAATGAATCGATTTTTAAAACATTTCAAATTTTAAAGTTTTTTATTGAAATTTATTTGGATGATATGAAGAGACAATTCTATAATGGAAATAAAAGTAAAGCAGAAAAAATATATAATTCCTTTTTACGAAATCATGAATTATTGTCTTTGAAACTTGTATTCAGTAAAATTTCTAAAGCTATTTTCAATGAAGATGACAAGAAACTTCAGGATTATTTGATTAATAGTAAGTTTCAAAGTAATATAATTAAAAAATCCGATAAACTAGAATTTGTTTCCTCAAATTTTTTAATTTATTTTGTATATGAATTTTTAAAAAAAACTTTATCAAATTTGAACAAATCAAATGCAAATTTTTATAAACCTGATTATTTAAACGATTATTTATTATTAAATAATGATTATTTATTAATTTATGTTTTGACATTCAAATTAGCATCTTATCAAGAGCCCAAACTTCTGTATCAACAACAGATCAAGAAACCTTATAAACCTAAAAAATAATAATTATTCCAAGTTTTTCAAGTTTATAAATATATAATAGGTATAAAGTGTTCAATTTTTATAACTTACTGAATTTGATTGCATTTAAATAAAATGTGCATTGTATACCTATAACAGATCTATCTTCTTAGAAGATATTTATGAGGAAAGGAACATAATTAAAAAAAACTAACAATTTCAAATAAAGTTTAATTTAAAAAGTGAAAAAACTTGTACACAAAATAAATATGTACTCATAGAAACGAAAACAACGCATTTTGTGTGGCCTAATTTTTAAAACATAACTAAACTAAAATTAATGTCTAAACTTATATCAAATACATACCTATATTTTTAATTTTTGTGAGATAAATGTATTAAATTATAAGCTTTCAAAATTTCAGAATTTTAATCATTTGAATTTTTAAATGAAAATAATTTATTATTTATACTTCTGATTCAATTTAATAAAAAAAAAAGACGTAGTGCAGTTTATGTGAACCACTCAGAACCGGCTGAAACTTGGAGGGTGGTAGAGGCGGTGCCTAAACTTCCAAAACTGAAACAGTTCTTGGGGCAGAACTGATTTCCCCCCCTCCAAGTTTCAGGCGGTTCTGAGTGGTTCACATAAACTTCAGTTTATTAGCAAAAAAAAAATAATATTAAGAAAATTTGTATTAAAATAAAAAATATAATAAGTAGGTATTGTATTATTAATTATAGAATAAACACAAAAATGTAAGTTTATTGATTTTCGAAGTGAAAAAAAAATAGTAATAAAGAAAAATGTTCCGGAAATGGTCCTTTTTTTAATATTCATAATGATTTTAATAGAGTAATAATAATAAAGGATATCTAGGCAGTGATACAAGGAATAGACCTTGTCGTAAACAGAAATTTGATTCTATTTTGAAAGACTACTATTGAGAAACACAACTTTAAAATTAATTGTATAACGATATCTTTATTATTGAATATTATACATTTGTTGTACCAACCTAGTATTATCAAAATAATGTTGTATGAAGCTAACAATCTTTCTGTATTCTAAATCTATGGTTAAACCTACATTTAACCTATGTTGGAAAACAGGCGTTTACACCTAATTGGTGTTAGATTTGACGTAATAAAGTGAAAAAAAAAGTAAAACAAAATAAAAATAATTAAAAATAAAAATGAATGAACAGACAATATTAGACGCAATTTTAGCCATAAAAGAATGTGATAATATAACAAAAATTTGCAAAGGAGAAAAAGAAGAAATCGTCACCTAGGTTTTAAAGAACCTAGTTGTTCAACTACTTATATGGGATTCGCATTATAGCTTTAGAACTTGCATAATGCTTATCCTACATTAAGAACTTGCATAGCTCATTTTTTCCATATAAAAAAATTAAACATTAAAACTTGCATATGCTCTTATGCAAGTTTCAAAAAAACAAGTTGCCAAGTTTTTTGCTTTTTTAGCACTAGTTTGCACAAATTTCTCTTTATTTTGAATGTTGGCACTGTTTTTTTTCGTTTGTTGTTATTATTTTAGAAATATTTCTTCGTAAAATTTTCAATATTTTAGTTTGTTTACAATTATTTTTTCTAGCTTTCAAAAAAATAAAATGTGAACGGATTTCTTTAATAGCTTGTTCACACCTAGCTAATTTAACATGTTCGGACGACGAACATGTTCCGTTGGTGTTTTTGATGTTGTTTTTTCATAGTAAAAAAATTAAAACAGAAACACGTTCTTCAACATGTTTCTACAAAAACATGTTAATTTTCAGGGATGAATGAGTAATTTTTGAATAATATTTTGTTAGGTAATATTCAGTATTCATTAATTTTTACTTGGTATGCCATTTTTGACTTTAAAATTTTATAAAGGTGGAGATACACTCATGATAAATGACGCGCGAGTTCTTAACCTTGACACAACTTCATATATTTTAACTTTTTTGGGCGCGTCAGTTCCTTTGAGCTTATCTCCGGTATTATTTGAAATTTTTTATCTGACAGAGCTAAACATGTTTACATACGAAAACCATCGTCTGAACGGTCGATTTTCCAAAGATGTTTAACTCCTTTCGAACATGTTTAGAATAAACACAAAAATGTAAGTTTATTGATTTTCGAAGTGAAAAAAAAATAGTAATAAAGAAAAATGTTCCGGAAATGGTCCTTTTTTTAATATTCATAATGATTTTAATAGAGTAATAATAATAAAGGATATCTAGGCAGTGATACAAGGAATAGACCTTGTCGTAAACAGAAATTTGATTCTATTTTGAAAGACTACTATTGAGAAACACAACTTTAAAATTAATTGTATAACGATATCTTTATTATTGAATATTATACATTTGTTGTACCAACCTAGTATTATCAAAATAATGTTGTATGAAGCTAACAATCTTTCTGTATTCTAAATCTATGGTTAAACCTACATTTAACCTATGTTGGAAAACAGGCGTTTACACCTAATTGGTGTTAGATTTGACGTAATAAAGTGAAAAAAAAAAGTAAAACACAAGGCGTTCACACTCGCTAATTTAACATGTTCGAAAGGAGTTAAACAACTTTGTAAAATCGACCGTTCAAACGATGTTTATCATATGTTAACATGTTTAGCTCTGTCAGATAAAGAATTTCAAATAATACCGGAGATAAGCTCAAAGGAACTGACGCGCCCAAAAAAGTTAAAATATATGAAGTTGTGTCAAGGTTAAGAACTCGCGCGTTATTTATCATGAGTGTATCTCCACCTTTATAAAATTTTAAAGTCAAAAATGGCATACCAAGTAAAAATTAATGCATACTGAATATTGCCTAACAAAATATTATTCAAAAATTACTCATTCATCCCTGAAAATTAATATGTTTTTGTAGAAACATGTTGAAAAACGTGTTTCTGTTTTAATTTTTTTACTATGAAAAAACAACATCAAAAACACCAACGGAACATGTTCGTCGTCCGAACATGTTAAATTAGCTAGGTGTGAACAAGCTATTAGCTAATTTAATAGCTTGTTTACACTTAGCTCATTTAACGTGTTCGGACAACGAACATGTTAATTTTAAGTAGAATCTGGAATTAAATAAATAACTCGGCAGTTATTATTAGAAAAATAAGCTTTATTTAATTCAAAGTTTTGTTTAGTTTTAATAAAAATAAATTGAAGCGTAAAAATAAAAAATATGATCTGTTCTCTACGAACTTTTCTTCAAGAATGAAACTGACTAATATTTGCCGTCAGTTATATCGGTGCGCCGCTTTCATCAGCGAAGTTGGCTGATTTGACAGAATCGCAACAACCTTTTTCTAACACTCCCACTTTGTAAGATTCTGGAATGGTTTCACCATCAATCATACCAATCATCTTTCTTTGGTCTTCGAAATGATGTCTTGCTAAACCTTTGGTTAATAAATCTGCCTTCTGATTTTTGGAATCAATATAATCTATGATAAAATTACCCTCATCATAATGATGTCGTATGAAATGATATTTGATATCTATGTGCTTTGTCCTTTTATGAAATTCTGCGTTCTTGATTAATTTAATAGCACTTTGGTTATCTATCATCTATCATTCAGCAATTCAAGTCTTAACAATTTTAACCATAATAAATCTTTTATTGATTGACTTGCAGCAACATATTCCGCCTCAGTTGTTGACATTGCTACAATTGATTGTTTTTGAGAGCACCAGAAAATTGTTGATAAACCAAATTGGAATAAAATACCACTTCGACTTTTTCTGGTTTCTTTATCTCCTCCATAATCGGAATCTGAATAACCAATCAAATTCACATCCCCATCACTTTGATACAATAAACCATACGATGTTGTTCCGACTAAATATCTAAAAACTCTTTTTAAAGCTGTAATATGAATATTCGAAAATTTATCATTATACTGACTCAATAAATTTACTGCATATGCAATATCTGGACGTGTACAATTTGATAAAAACATTAGTGATCCAATAGCTTCACGATATGGGTATTTCAATGTTTTATCAAAAGTTTCCTTTGGATAATCTTCCACATACATTGAATGGTTTAAATCTACTGGAGTTGAAATAGGATTTGAATTTATCATGTTAAACTGACTTAAAATTTTGTTTGTATAATTGGATTGATGAATAAAAATAGCTCCATCTTTTAATCTTGTGATTTGCATTCCCAAAAATAAATCAAAATTACTAACTTTAATTTTGAATTCAAGTCTTAAGTAATCCAATAAAAAATTAACTTTATCTTTGTTGGTAGAAACTATCATACCATCATCAACATAAATCGAAACAATTAATTTTTCATCATCATTTCGCTGAATGAAAACATTTATCTGCATCAGTTTGTTTTAATGAAAATTTATTCAAGAAATCCGAAAATTTTCTATTCCAGCATCTTGAACTTTGCTTCAAGCCATATAAACTTTTCTTAAGCTTACATACCCTGTTTGTTTCATCTTCAAACCCTTGTGGCTGTTTCAGAAATATAGACTCTTCTATTTCACCATACAAAAATGCAGTTTTTACATCAAATTGGGTAATTTCCATTTTATATTTTGCAGCAAGCGATAAAATCATTCTAATAGAATCATATCTTACAACAGGACTAAATGTTTCATTATAATCAATTCCTGGTTTTTGTGTGAATCCACGAGCCACAAGCCTCGCACGATATCTATCAATCTCACCATTTGCATTATATTTTAATTTAAAAACCCATTTGTTATCAATAGCCACCTTATTCTTTGGCAATTCAACTAAATCCCATGTATCATTTAAATGTAACGAATCAATTTCTTCCTGCATGGCTGATTTCCATTTAATTGAATCTTCTGAATGAATAGCTTCATCATAAGATGCTGGCTCATTAACGTTCATAGCTGTATATAATTCATACTCTTGAAAATGTTTGGGAATTTTTCGTTTTCTCTTTTTATTTGCTTCATCATCAACTTGATTCTCCAAGTTTATGTTTGTTTCATTTAAAGTCACATTTGGTATATTTAAAGTCACATTTGGTATATTTAAAGTCTCGCCAGGTATAACTGGTATAGAATTACAATCTGTGAATTCATCTTCATTTTCATTATCTTCAATAATTATTTCATTTTCTAATATGTTTGGATTTTTGTCATCAATTTGGCTTAATTCATTTACATTTAATGGCAAACTAACAAACATTTCATCATCATTTATTAATTCTTCATTTTTAAAAATTATATCTCGGCTAATTTCAACAGTATTTAAATCTGGATAATATACACGATAACCTTTAACTTCATCACTGTATCCAACAAAAATTCCCTTTCTACTTTTTGCGTCCCATTTTTGTCGTTTTTCTTTGGGAACATGTGTAAAAACATCTGAACCAAAAATCCTAAGTTGTTTCACTTCAGGAGATCTATCGTGAAAAATTTCATAAGGAGATTTTTGCTGAACAGCTGATGGACCAGTTCGATTTATTATAAAATTTGCAGCGTTAACAGCTTCAGCCCAGAATTTATAATCCATTGATTTATTATGTAACATTGTTCTGGCTGCTTCTACCAATGTTCGCATTTCTCTCTCTGCTGCAACATTTTGCTGCGGGGTATAAGGAACTGTACGTTGATGTAATACGCCATAAAGTTCAACAATACTTGTTACATCTTTATTAATGTTTTCCAAACCGTTATCTGTTCTAAAAATTTTAATTTTATTGCCTGATTCTGCTTCAATACTACAAAAAACTTTATTTAATAAATTTTTAATTTCGTTTTTATGTTTAAGAAAATATATTTTTCTATACCGGGAAAAATTATCTTTGAATACAACAAAATACCTGGATCCACCTATTGAATCCTGTTGCATTGGTCCACAAACATCAGCCGAAATTATTTCACCTGGGTATCTTGCCGGATTATTACTACTCTTAAATGGCAAGTGGTGTTGTTTACCATACATACAACCATCACAGAAAAAATGTTTATCATCTTTAAATTTTATATTTAATTCTTTCAAATGTTTTCTTACGTGTTGGATATTCTGATGTGCAAATCTTTCATGCCATACTTTAATATCCAAAACCGCACTATGCAATTCTGCCTTCTTTCCTTTTTCTGGTAAAACAACATCTAATTTTATTTGATATAATTGGTTTTCTCTATTTCGTACTCCCACTAAAACTAAATTCCCATCTCTGAATAATTTGCACTGTTTGTCGTCACACATAATAACAACACCTTTATCAGCTGCACTACCTGATGAAAATAAATTTATTTTAAGTTTAGGTACATACCAGACATCTTTTAAATAATTCTGTGTTTTCACACCATCAACATCACACATAATGTTTATATTCCCATGTCCAATTGCATCGATATGATTACCATCACCAATTTTGATCTTTAGTGGAGTTTCAAAAACTTGATAGTTCGAAAACCAATTTATATTATTACACATATGATTACTGGCACCTGAGTCCAAATACCAACTACATTCTTTGCCAACATTAGTTGTAATAAAACATGATGTACCAACAAAAGCAGCAGCTTGATCAACGTTTTTTGAATCTGAATCTGCACTTTCAGCTTTTGGACAGTTTCGCTTAAAATGACCCTTCTCACCACAACCATAACATTTGAACGCCTTCAAATCATTTCTAGAACTCTTATTTTTAACACTTGATTTCTTTGCCATAAAAGCACCTTCTTTTATCGAACCATCTTGATATTTCATTCGTTGTTCTTCTATCATCAGCCTGCTTGTCAAATTTGTTAAATTTTTCTTGTCGTCAGCATACGACTCCCAAGCACTGATAAAATGATTAAAATTTTCTGGCAATGTAACTAAAATTTTTGTCATTAACATACTATCAGGAATTGGTTCACCTAGGTCTTTTAAATTCTGCGCAAGTTGTTCTATCTTTGAAATATGTGTGGCGATGTCATCAGTTGACTCATGAAGAAAAGAATAAAATTTTTGTTGCAAAAAATGAATGGACGCGGTTGATTTCTGTTCATATACATTCTTTAGCTTGTCCCACATCATTTTCGACGTATCACAATTCATGATGTAGACTAGAGGCTGTTGACCAACAGTTGACGAAATAATCATCTGTGCCTTGTTATCAGATTTTTCCCATTCCGCGCTTGCCGTAACCGAACGCTCGTCATTCGCGACAACTTCTGGTTTAACCGAACCACCAGAAACAACCTCGAACAATTCGTATGCTTTCAAAATTATTCGAACTTGGAACTTCCACTGTTCCCAATTATCAGCCGATTCCAATTTTCGAACACGCATCAATTCGTTTTTAAAATCCATTTTTTTTTTTTTTTTTTTTTAATTAAAAAAAAAACACGCTTCTTTTTATAACCGCTATTTCAAAAGTTATTCACAAAAAAATTTCTCGTTCCAGACCGGTGTCTGGGCCCATAACCTGTTAATTTTAAGTAGAATCGGAATTAAATAAATAACTCGGCAGTTATTATTAGAAAAATAAGCTTTATTTAATTCAAAGTTTTGTTTAGTTTTAATAAAAATAAATTGAAGCGTAAAAATAAAAAATATGATCTGTTCTCTACGAACTTTTCTTCAAGAATGAAACTGACTAATATTTGCCGTCAGTTATATCGGTGCGCCGCTTTCATCAGCGAAGTCGGCTGATTTGACAGAATCGCAACAACCTTTTTCTAACAGAACATGTTCCGTTTGTGTTTTTGATGTTGTTTTTTCATAGTAAAAAAATTAAAAAAGAAACACGTTCTTCAACATGTTT
Organism: Hybos culiciformis; assembly: GCA_964007475.1. Lineage (NCBI taxonomy): Eukaryota > Metazoa > Arthropoda > Insecta > Diptera > Hybotidae > Hybos > Hybos culiciformis. The sequence continues at coordinate 35,495,734 of OZ023274.1, read as the reverse complement.
CTACAAAAACATGTTAATTTTCAGGGATGAATGAAAAATTTTTGAATAATATTTTGTTAGGCAATATTCAGTATGCATTAATTTTTACTTGGTATGCCATTTTTGACTTTAAAATTTTATAAAGGTGGAGATACACTCATGATAAATGACGCGCGAGTTCTTAACCTTGACACAACTTCATATATTTTAACTTTTTTGGGCGCGTCAGTTCCTTTGAGCTTATCTCCGGTATTATTTGAAATTTTTTATCTGACAGAGCTAAACATGTTAACATATGAAAAACATCGTTTGAACGGTCGATTTTCCAAAGATGTTTAACTACTTTCGAACATGTTAAATTAGCGAAGTGTGAACAAGGCATTCCATTGATGTTTGATGTTGTTTTTTAAGAGCAACATGCGAGGCATTAAAAACTTGACCGCTAATTTTTTAGGGAAATTTTAAGATTGCTTTTTACGGATTTCTTGCGTTAAATTGTTGTATGAAAATAAAAATGAAATGCAACACTTGTCATATTTTTGGAAACAAAAAGAATATAAAAAAAGGAAAGGAAAGGCAAATCTGGGAAAGAAAATTTTTACGAAAATTTTTTAAAAAATTTTCTTTAGGAAAGAAAAGGTTTTTTTTTAAAAGCTATTATTTTTAGTGAGTTTATTTGCAATTTAATTGCAAAAATTGTAATTTTTTATTTTGACATTTTTTTCTTCGAATTTCTTGAAAGAATTTTATTTCGATAAAGTGAAATAATTTTTTTGTATTTAAAGTGAAAAAACATGGCGGAGTAAAAATGGTACGTAGAAATAAAATAAATTTATATTTTTATTTATTTAAAAAAATTTTAATAAAAAGATTTTTTTGAAATATTTTTTTTTTAAAAGATTCTATGCTGCGCATTTTTTCCTATCTTATTTTATTGCAATTTTTGATAATATATCGTGACGTGACGTAATTAATAACTATGACGTTTGCTAAGACGTAAAATTTTGAAATTAAAATATAAAAATAGGTAGGTACCTACCAAACGAAGCTAGTATCCAACCTCGCATATTTTTCAAAAAGAACCTGACCTTCAAGAAAGGGTGGGTTGGTAGTTTTTTTTATAACGATAGTAAGCACCATTTGGTCTAGAGGTCGACTTGCGGTTACAGCTGATGAATTTAATGTGAACGATCGCTGATCTTGCTCCAAAAAAATAAATAAAGACGAAAACAGAAAAAGCAATGAACTTATATTTCATTGAGAAAAAGTAATTAAACTACCCAGGTACCTATTTTTCAATTAAAAAAATTCTCATGAATAATTTGGAAAAGGCTACAAATGGAATAAAAGTGGAATTCAAATTGCTTTCGTTTGGTGGATATCTGCCTCTATCTAACTATCTATAGATATATTTTTTTTCAAGAAATTTCAATTTGAAACTAATCAAAAGTTTCTACAAAAAAGGTTTAAAATTCGAACAATCCTTAGATTATTAAAATAGTAGGTATTAATAATATTAGTTTTAATACAGTATCGTGTGTATAACAAAATAGCTTATAGTATGTTTGTAAAATAATGAATTAGTATATTACTTAGTATTCGATGGAACCATTATATATTTCCTTTAATTATTTATTTGTTATTTATCTGTCAATTGCTGGTTACTTCAATAATTGTACTGTCACAAATTTGAATAAATTTTAATAGTATTTTTTGTACTTTTATTTTGTTTCATTTCAGAATCAATTAAATAAATATACTTTACAAACTCCGTGTGGGTTAAACCTACAAAATTCTACAAATAAATTATTTTCAAATTTTTTAATTATTAACAAATTATTTTTCCAAAATGGACAAAAAGAAATCATCGTTGGGTAACTATAAATTTTTACTTAAATTTCAAAATAATTTTAGAACTATCTTTTAACAACAAATAAAATATAAATCAAAATATTCTCCATTCAAATAAAATTTATTTAATCTTTATCCAAAAATGTAACTAAATTTCACTTTTCATCTTCTAATTTAAGAACTCCCGGCTGCCAATAAAAATTGGCCACGCTATGGAAAGAAAAGAGAAAAACAAAACCAAAATAATCAAACAGATTCAACTCATCGTAGTAAACAACGTCAAAATTTTGAGAAGAGACCAACTTTTTTCAATGATAAACGACCGAAGCCACGTAATGCAAATGGTAATGCGAGTTTTAACAATAATAATTATTCCTTACATGCTACTGCTTCCGGCGCCTCCGGATTAGAGTATAATTTAGATCAATTGGATAAACACATCGTTGAAAATGATGAAGATATTGATGACGATAACACAATTGAATTGAATTCAATTTATCGTTCAGGAAGCAAAAAACAAAACTTAAATCATTTGTTGAACTTTCATTACTCTCCGAGGGAAGAAAATAATGTATTTGGTCGTGGCAATCATAGTGGAATATCAATGAATAAATATCGGAATGTGAAAAAGCATAAATATAATAAAGAGCAATATTTGCAAGCAAAGTAAGTTTCAAATTGTTTATAGTATTGTTTATATTATTTGTAATTTGAATTTTTTTTCACAAAGCTGATCGGAAAAAGTTTTTAGTTTATACTATTTCTAAAAATTATTTACTTTAATTAATTTTTATTTTCTTAAATATTATTTTTTATGTCTAGCCGACCAAATCCAAATCTAACCTCAATTAACGCGGTATTTTTATGAAATTTGTTTATATTAGAATAATATTCCTTTGTGCAGTTTAGTTAGAAAACAACTTTACCATTTTCTAGAATTCTAGATAACGAGAACCGTCGTGATGCAAGAATAGAAAATGAAATCAGTTTAATTATAATTTTCGAGTTCCATGGAAAGAAGTTTCGTTAGATAATTTTAAATTTAATTATTAAGTTTTCATGGACCATTAGTCTTTACATGTTTTGATTCCGGTTTATTTCAGCGAATTAATTTGGGAATAACTTTTATTTTGTTTTTGTGTCTGAATAATTATCTAGATCCTGCTAAGTATTCTCTTTCTAGTTTTCAATTTGTTGTTAAATCAAGCGCAAATGACTTTATTGATTATAATTGCCCAGATATATTAATTGATTGGAATAACATTGAGCAAATTAATGTGCAAACAACAGAAGAACCACAATGTCCCATTTGTTTATATGTCCCAGGTAAATATCTATTTTAAAAGTAATTTTTGGGTACCTATCCGCCTCAGATTCTTCCAAAAATTAAATGTAGGAATAAAATATATCATAAAAAGACAATTGCAAATGAAGAAAATATGAATTGACCTTACTTATATGCGAAATTTTTACCAAGTACATTTACATTCCCTTCAATTCAGTAATTTCATATTTAACTTAAATTATTTTTATAGTTGCAGCGAAATTAACTCGTTGTGGTCATATTTATTGGTAATAAAAATAATTTTAAATTTTCTATTTTAAGAGTTATTTTTATTCGTTATATTTATTTTTTAGTTGGACTTGCATTTTACATTACTTGGCATTAAGTGATAAGATATGGCGAAAATGTCCAATATGCTATGATGCCGTTTATGCTAAAGATTTGAAGAGCACTTTGATAATACAGCAAACCGATTTCAAAGTTAATGATTTTGTAACTTTTCAATTAATGCGTCGAAAGAAAAATTCAATTTTTTGTCAAAAAGTTATTGCTCAACAACAGGACGATGAGAAGAATCAATTGCGAATACCCCATTTAATGGACTCTGATGATAAAAAACGTTTTTCAAAATTTGTATTGGCTGATTATCAGGAAATTTTATCTGTTTTAGAGAAAGAACAGCAAGAATTAATGACAATTGATATAGATTGCCCAGAATCTGTATTTACTGACCAAGCTTTAGATTTACTGAATAAAAGGCGCCTGGAATTGAACGAAGAAATTACCACTGAATTAGGCGATTTAGTACAATCCGTTGCTCTTAACGCTGAAGATAATGATAAAGACTTGAAAAATTATGTCAACGATATTCAAAGTGAAATATCGACAACTGGAACATTACCAAAGGATAATAAATACTATTATTTCTATCAATCTGTGGATGGCCAAAATATTTTCTTGCACCCACTTAATGTCAGAATGATTCAAGCTATGTACGGTTCTTTAGAAAATGGTCCATTACTTATTGAAGGAAAAATTCTCCAAAAAGAAGCGCAATCAATGGATGAAGAAATGCGAAAGAAATTTACTTGTCTGGGTCATCTACCACTCACGTGCCAATTTAGTATTGTCGAAGTGGAAATGACAACGCCAACTGTTAGTGAAGAAATATTACAAGTATTCAAAGAGGATATATTAATGAGGCATAAAATCCGACAACGGAAATTGAAAGAAGAAAATAAGCGTGATCGAAAAATAAATTATTACAATGAAAGGCGTATTGGAAATATTGTTTCACGTTCTGCCAATATAGATATTCAGTCTGCACAGCAATTTCCTTTTGTAAGTTTGAGTACTTATATTTTTGGTATTTTGTTAAAAAATTTATCTTTCCAGTGTGGTTCTGATGATTCATTCAGCCAAACTGCAAATATTGGAGGTTCTATTGAAGAAGATACAGCCACATATTCTCAGGTCTCCAACAATCAAGAAACATCATTTGCGAAAATTCTTTCTTCTCCTAAAAAAGAATATTGGCCTTCTTTGTCAGGATTAAGATCTGAACTAAATCCTGTAGTGAATTATAACAAAGCAACGTCACAGGCTCTAAAAATACCAAGAAATCAAACTTTTGATTCGGATGGAGAAGATAGCATTCATATGACCCATAATAATCTTGCCGATGTTGTAGCAGAAGCACTACAGAAATCTGGTACACGTAACGAACAGAAGAACAAAAAAAAATCAAGAAGAACCAATAAAACTTTCTCATTAACGTCAGGGATGAATTTTTCTGGAAATTGAAAAAATTAATTTGAGGATATCTCTTAAAAAGAGTTACATATTGGAAACTAAAATGGTTTAAATAATTTTTTATAATTTATGTAATAATTTATAATTTATGTCAAAAAAATTTTGAATTGGTTGAATATAAAAATTAAACTTTTAATACGCATTACTCTAAAGTTAAGATTTTTTCTGTAATATAGTATTATACAATTCCAAAAATGTTGGATCAAATTCATGACATTTTTTGCAAATTGATTATAAGAATAATCAAATTTTCGACCTTCAAGAAAATTAACTTTCGTCATCGAATAAATTTGTTTACTTATTTGATCTTTTGTTTTTTTAAACACTGATGGAGTGCGATTAATTCGTTATTTATGAACTAGAAACCAATATTCTTTGATCGTCAAATAAAAAAATACAAATTTACATTTTTCCTTTATGCTGTAATAATTACTTCTGAAATTTTAAACAATCCAAACTTGGTTTTTCCTTTTTTTCATTTATTTGCAACTTGTACCTAATTTTGTAAGTAAAACTTAAAAACATAAATAAATAAATAACAAAACCAAAATGACCTAAACCTTGTTATAAAAAGATAAGAAAAAAATAACGGATTAATTGAAATTATGCTGATTCGTTGCCATCTCGAATTAATGGTGACTGTTGGGATCTTTGGTTTTGTTGATATAAAGGCACATTTGAATATTTTTGTGCCCCGCTTTGGCTGCTGGTACCATTCACATTTCGACTTGGAGGGGTTAAACTTTGTTTTCGGTTTTTGTAAGTACCTGTAGTTGTAAGTCCGCCAACTGTGCTATTTGGTCTCTGATTTAATATTAGAACAAAACTACCTTTGCCAGCTTGATCTGGTAATAATTCTGTTGATTGATACCATGCTCGATAAGTGAAAAACCATGTCAAAATCGCAAATATACCACTGATGACTTTTTCAGCCATTTTATGATAGTACATCATGGTACATACTAGCATTACATCCCATAAAATTTGTAAAAATGTTATTGCTATAAATAAACCCCGAATTGCTGGAGTAAATTTTTCATAAAGAAAATTTAATTCTTTCATTTGTTCATCTGTTAAATTTCTTAAAGGATTTGAGCTTGAATATTCTTGGACGCTTCGATTGTACAATTCATTCCTTATGTAATCCTTTAACGTTTCCCTAAAAAGATTTTTATTCGTTTTTAAAGAAAGCAGAATACGTAATAATTATTTAGCTTCAACTGATTGGTAAATTAGTTTGTGGACTTCTAAAAAATTTTTCTTTTAATAAAGTTTCTAAAAACGTGGAAAATTACTAAAATTTCATTATTTTGCAAATCCTTTATTTCCCCCTAGAATTTAAGATTTTTAACCCGATAGTCTGGTTTCCTGGATTTTCAAACAAATATAGAGATACATTTTGATTGTCGTTCCAATGATCAAATTTTGCACCACTAAGAGAAAAATCTAATTATATTTGTACCTCTAATTTTTAATCTTCTACGCTACTACTGTTAAAAATTTAGGAAATTTAAAATATAACTCTTGAGCAAAACTTACCACTTCATAATGGGTCGTGCTTCTTCAATCAAAACTAAACTTGAGTAAATCAAAATGAATGCATGTCCGCTTATGTCAAAACCTTGCCAAAAATGTCCAGCTTTAATACAATTTTGTTTACTATCAAATGTTCGCACTGTACATCTTCCATATGATGTTTCAATAATATTAAAAAGCTTTGTCCAAATAAACCAAAATCCTGTCGCTATAACGATTCGTGGAAAGTGATTTTTTAATAATTTTTTAAAATCACCACAACATAATGTAAAATGAACCATAAATAAATATGGCACGCTGAGCATTAAAGTCCATGCCCAACCCCATTTAACGAAATACACATTGAATAAATTATCCGATCTTGAAAAATATGATTTGGGATAAGGCACAAAATCTCCAAATAACGAAATTAGAAATAAACTACCTAAATACAACGCAACCTAAAATTAAAAGAAAAATAATAATTAAGTTTGAAACAAATAAAAATTGCTCGGGTAAGCTTCAAGCTTCTTGTAAGTGCAGATCTAAAAAATTAGATAGGCAATAAGAGTAAGGTTAGTAGCTTAGTACCTACCTACGCTTTAAATTATTTAAAGCAATAAATGATCAGTAATAATGTGCTCATTATTTCGATATTTATAAAGATTAGAAAAGTACATTATGCTTATGAGATTAAGACAATTTCCGTCAATGACTGAAAAATTGAACTACCTATTTCTTACTCACCTTAATATTAATGTTAAAAAATATAGACTTTTTGCATAAATGCAAAATCATTAGGAGGAGAGCTTCTTTGATCGATGTTGGATTTGCGGTAGGCCGTGTACCTTTTGCGTCTTGTCGATTGATTTCTGGACCGCATGGCCTAAAATTTTGTGACGATGCTGTTGGCTGGGTTCGAATTGGACGTCTTTTTGATGCCATTTTAAATTTTGATGCTTTGGATTTTTATTTCCCAAAAATTGGTTAGGTATTGTTTTTATGAATTTGACATTGACCACAAAATGATTAATTTTGTTGTGTTATATTTTATATTTTTAACTTTCCTACTGACGGCAGCACAAAGTTCAAAATAAAATAAAATACTTAAGTTCCTATTCCTCCTATGTATTTATCAAATTTTTTTTTCGTCTCGTAGTCCGTAGATATTCAACAATTTTTTTTTTGTTTTCTTTTCTATATTCGAAATCAATAATTAACTAATAAACGTTAAAATTTAATTTTGTTCAGTTTTCAATAATAATAATTAATTTTAATAAAAAAAACTTTATTAATTTTATTAATCATAAATAAAAATATAATATACCTTAAATTTATTTTTAGTTCATTTTTTTGGTCTAGAACTTTGACATTTTGTTCGAAAATTACATTCAAAAATATGCTAAACACGGCATAGTTTTAAATCATAACACAATGATAAGCTAAACTGGCTAAACTGTTAGTACAGTAGACCGAG